>JAAAKM020073195.1:150637084-150651722 GCA_010016025.2 Alatinidae sp. Z8VKAUB7J3
AATCCCTTCTTATCAGTGGTTTCAATAGGGAAAATAAACCCATTTTCCTTATTTTTCCTTACAATATCCATCTACCCCATTTGGGGACCTCCTGTTTATTGTAGGGCCTTGGATAGTGGCCCAATAAGAACAACCTTGGGCAATTTGCCATGATTCATCCACAGGATGTGTCTTGGCCATCTCAACCTTTCTCTCCTTATAGCCCCAGAAAGCAGGATTGACTCCAACTTTTTGTATAGATTACTTTTTGGGATACAATACGTAAGCCAGGCACCCAAAACAACCTGTATGTAATTTCTCTGGAATACATCTAGCATATCTTCCTCTTTTTTCAGGGTGCCCATGCTTATGAATCATACTTTTAAACTACCATTGCTGAAGCTTCCAATATTCTAATCTTGGTGTGCAGACTTTTCTGCCTATTCTTCCAAACTTGTTTGGATTCCAAACATCTCTGTTGCACCCACCCTTTTAACTAATAATACTACCTAGGCAAGTGAACCTGTCCACTTGATCAATCTTTTTCTGACCCATCATCACCTCTTTACCTTCACTAATTCCCTGTCTTAGCAACTTAGTCTCATGAACATTAACTTTCAAAGGTATCCCTGCACCCTGAACTCACAAAATCTCTAAGAATTCTTTCATTTTGCTAACATTTTCATATAGGATGCTCAGCATGATTTAAGTCTAGGAGAATTTTACTAACGTTTTCTCACTTTGCCTTTGTTTTGCCACGAGATAAAGAACAAAAATACCACAAGAATATCAAAACAAATTAAAAAGATGCAATAGATTTAAAATTATTGTTAGGAGTTTAGTCGGTAGAGCTTGTTGGCCGGGTACAATCTAGTGTCATCCAGTCAAGCTACATAGCTTGCACAGTATTGTCTTTGCCTTACTTCTCATCATCCATTTTTTTTAGTTCCATTTTCACTTTTCCGTTGACATTTGTCCTGTTCAGTTGTACTTTTCAGGCAAATTTTTCCTTCCAATTTAATACTTCCTTGTTTTCAAAGAGAGCCAGACAATAAGCGTCCTTGTGAGCATCAGAGTGTCTTGGAATTACCAGTGATGACTCCTTTGACCAGTAGGCTGCATCTTCTTTATCGACCTTTGGCCAGTCTCTGTCTCATTTTTACCATGTCTTCGAAGTCCTTCCCATTTTCCTGAATCGTTTTTGAAGTTTCGCTAAAAATTTTATCTTCTTTTTTCTTGGTTTATCCAATAGAAGCTGACAATTTAGAAATTCCAGCTTTTGGTCATTTCTGTAAGTCTCAAAGTTGTCCATTCCATATCGTTCCAGCCAAAAGCTAAACTTTTGACATTCTGTTGCCATCATATTTAACATGAATGCAATAATACGATAAGCACACTTAATTGCAGTATGTTCAGGTACATTAATTCGTTAAGCTTGCGAAATAAAACCCTCTGCCAACTGATTTTTGAACCTTTGCTAAAGACCTTTTGGATCTGCAGCATTTTAAAAAACAAGAATCTGTGCAAAAATATCCATATTACAGAAGATATTTTAACCAGTAGCTGCTCGAATTGGTCTTGTCAATTTTGATGGTCAAGGACCTAGAATCTACAATGGGTGAAAGTGAACAACCTAGACCGAGAGGTGCAATGAGTCTATGGAAATAGAATCATTACACTTGGTATTTTTTGCTTAGCTATACGCCTTTCGGAATTTTACACGAGTTATACTAAAAACGACACGATCACTCCTTGGGAGGGGGGAGTATATTAGGTTAAAGGAAAGGATTTTGGGAAGGGAAAGCCCCTAAAAATGGGTAATAATTTCTGTTTTTTTTTTTTTTAATGCTGCTCCTTACTTTCAGTTAAAAAAAAACTTTTTCATATTTATCTTTTCATTGTATTTTGTTTCAAATAATATTAGAAAATCCTGCGCCCCCTTTATGGAAATTCTCTCCTCCCATGACAAATTCCCCATGGAAAGATCCTTCCACGTAACCCCTCCCTTCAACCCCCTCCCTAACCAGGAAAAAAATTCCCCTGAAAAATTCTGTATACTGCCCAATAACCATTACGATATGTAAACACTGGTCAAAGTTTGCAACTTGCAGCCCCTCCCCCGGGGACTGAGAGGGAGTAAGTCGTCCCCAAAGACATAGTTATTATATTTTTTCGACTATGCTGAACAAAATGGCTATCTCAGAATTTTGACCCTTTGACTTTGGGGAAAAATGAGCGTGGGAGGGGGTCTAGATGCCCTCCAATTTTTTTGGTCACTTAAAAAGGGCCCTAGAAGTTTTAGTTTTTGCTAGAATGAGCCTTCTTGCAACATTCTAGGACCACTCGGTTGATACGATCACCCCTGGGGAAAAAAAATAATAATTTTCATCCGCACCGAAAACGCTTCGTTTTGTAGGGATGGAATACTCGAGTTATTTCATATCTTTATTTTTGCCTTTTTCACTGTCCTTTGATCTTTTTTTGCATTTCTTAATTTTGAATTTAGGCCTTTATCCATTTTCCTTTTAATAAATTTTGATTATGAAAAATTGAAAGGGCAATAACTAGTTGTTTTTCAACGCAGATTATGTTTGTTGATTCTATATTAAAAAAAGAAAAAAGATGGTTTGAACATCACGTTGCCATTTAGTGGGGATGCAGGGTAACTACTCTTCCCCCGTAGATTTCAAGAAATTCAATTTATGTTTTTATTTTAAATAAATGCCCTCCCCCTTAGATTTTTTGTATTTTCATTTAAAAAATAGAATCAAACTTAAAATACCACCGGGTGGGGTATCCGCGGAAGACTTAGCCTCGACAGCCTCCTTCTTCGCCTCGCCCTCGCCCTTGGCGCCGTCGCCGCGGGCGTGCATGACGAGCGTGCGACCGTCCTTGCGCCGGACCGCCTGCGACCCCCCGGAGCGACTCGACCCCTCACGGAACCAGCCGACGGAGAAGCGCGGCTCCGGAACGACCGCACCGTCCGGAGCGTGCACGGTCACCAGCACGTAGCGCGCGGGGTCCATCGCGGGCACCTCGACGGTGTGCTCGGTGATCCCCGTACCGACGTTGATCATCTCGATCACGTCGAGCACGTCGGCGTTCGAGCGTCCGAGACCGAAGACGTACGTACCCGGCTTGACGTCCTTGAAGGGCAGCTTGAATTGCCCCACGCCCATGCCACGGCGCATGTGATGCCAGTGGTGGTCCTGCTGGCCGCGGGCCCGGAGGACGGACTCCGCCGGAAGCTTCGACCCGGTCCACGGCATGAAGTAGGTGTCGAAGTGCTGTCCCTCGTCGGGATCGAACTTGACCGTCAGATCGAGCACGGGGCGCGACTCGAGCACGACCTCCACGAGGGTCGGTTCGCCCCCCGCTGTCAACGTCACGGGGTACGGCCCCCCGCGCAGCTCGCCGGATGTGCCCCCCGTGACCGTGAGCTCGTAGGAGCCCGGATCCACGTCGAGGACCGAGCCGGCCGGCGTCCACTCCAGATGCCGGTGCGACGACCCGCTCTTGAGGACGACCTTGAGCCGGTCGGGCTGATGCTCGCCGTGCACCACGAGACGCATCTGGGTGAGCTGCTGCGCCCGGAACGGCAGCGTCGATCCGATCGGTGCGCCCTGGTAGAGCGTGTGGTCGGCTAGGTGGATGCGCCAGCCCGGCTTCTCGGCGGTGACCCGGAACTTCATGTCGACGGGGTTGCCGAACGCGAAGCTGCCGTCGGCGGCGGTGGTTGCGAGCTGGCGGTAGCGCCCCTGCCAGCGATGCGACTCGATCATGCCGCGGATCATGCGTTCCGGTGTTTCCCCCTATTTTCTAAAATGAGGCAAATTTTCTCAGGCTCGTAACTTTTGATGGGTATAACTGATCTTGATTAAACTTATATATTTAAAATCAGCATTAAAATATGATTCTTTCGGTGTAACTACTGGTATCAAAGTTCCATTTTTAGAGTTTCGGTTATTATTGAGCCGAGTCGCTCCTTACTACAGTTCGTTACCACGAACTGTTTGATAGTATTAAAAATGAGTGTAAACTGAGAAAACACAAGGCTTTTCAATTGAAAGTTAGAAGCAACGTTAACACTTAAGAGAACCGACATTGTTCCATATGTGAGGGAGCTTTCTTTTCTTCAACCTCTTCCCTCTTTACGTCGAAGTTTCAATTTTCATCTCCAATGCTTTAAGAATGACCTGTTTAAAGTAAGGATGACTGTGAAAGAACAGAAAGTATTTTCCACAGTATCTTAAGAATGAATGAGCTTCTTTATGTGCACTCTTTAAAAAACAACTGGTTACACATTAATTTTACTGAAAAATGCTTTCAGTCTAATACAAAAAAACTTTAGGTGAAGGAGAAGGGGGTTGAGGAGTGGACTGTCTTTCCCCACATAAAAGAAATAAAAGAAATAAAAGAAAAAAGTCTTCTAACGCTATATATTTAATCCCATGTGACATACTTATAACTAATAATGATTAAATAGAATTACCGGAAGTCATCTTTTGAGTAGAAATCCTCAGCAGACGCGTGGCACTGAACCTCTCTGTCTTCTGGTCGTTCAAACAATGATTTCTCCCAGAAGGTAGCAGTCATATTATCAAAACCCAAATCAACAAAGAATTCCTGGGAGGTACGGAATAGGTCATCAACTGTCCAACCCTAAAAAATACTTTAGACATTGACAAAGTGAAGAATGTAAAAAAAAAATTCTCTAGGAAAAACGTTCTTTCATTACCACTCGACTGGTCAGTCCCCCCCCCGCCGATCATTTCCCCTAGATTTAGCTCCCTCAAAAATGGTTATCCGCATTTCTCACTCCCATAGTCGTTCGTCTGGTAACTTGGCAACCTACGTGAAATCAACGGTGGTCCATAACTTTAGATTCGTCTTGTTATTTCTTTGCCGTCTATTCGTGTGATATCGTCGTTGTCAGCATTTAACTGCCGACAAATTATCATGCTGAGCAATGCGAGAGACATTTTACAATTATTATAGCTCGGCTGTCCTTACAGAGTGAAAGAACTTAAGCTTCCGTGTGTGACTCTAAGAAATTTTAATCGCAGTCTCACTCTTCACTCGCGACCTTACTCCTTTGAGCCCTTCTCATCTTAATGTTGTTTATAGTATTTTTGATGATATTTAAGTTTTTTGGATTGGACGCTTAAAATCAAAGCGAGTCATGAATAAACCTTAATATCTTTTGTTGCAGACATTGCGAATCGCTTAAAAGTATCTGAGGCAACAAGAAAGATTAAACATGGTTAATTGATTAATTGAAATAGAAAGATTAATTGATTGGTCTTCAAGTATTAATCTAGCGACGACTTATAAATTTGCAAAATTTTTACATGGCAAAACAACATTATCTTATGGAAGTGGCACTGCATCATCTTTTCTGCAGATGCAGTGTCACTTGAAGTATCATCGGAATCTAAAACAGTAATTACTGAAATACCGACTTGTACAACAAAATGCAGTAAGAGAATAAATTTCATTAAGCAAAACTAATACTTTGTTATTTATTTTCTGCCAAAACCTAGTATCTGCAAAAATGTAATTTAGAGCTAAGGATGGATATCTTCTAATCTCAAAACGACGAGCCCAATGGTGCAGTTAGAAATTTTTCTACATATTCTACTTTCTAAGATATGAATTAGCATCAACAGGGATAAAAATAGATACCATCGGATTTCCACAGCCAGATTAATTCTAGAGTCCATTTTCACTCAGAAGTTAGAAAATTTTAACGCATACAGATTCACATTTTTTTTTTCTCAAAAATAGTCGTAAAAAATCGTCCCATATCCACAAAATCGAACCAAAACCTAGTATGTGCTCTCAATTCGTGGCTTTCAAGAATGTCCAAGGTTTCATATATATGTATATCTTTGGTAGTGCATCTTCTTTTGACTTTTCAATATGTCCCCTGAATCTGAAACCAGACTCCGGATCCTCAATTATCTTCACTTTACAAACTCGGACAAAATGCCTGTCAGTAATATATTCCCTGTTAAGTTTTCTTCGTTAAGTAGTCCAAGTTCAGACAATGATAGCAAATGGTATGAAAAAAACGACTGGGCTTGTGTTGATATGTTTACGCTCTAAGCTTTATGCAATTCTATCTTAGAAAAGATCAAAGTGCCGTTCCATCTACTTTCCCAAAAAAGTCCACCTTCGCAGTAAAGCTAAGCTTGCTGAGATCGTATACACTCTATGTGCCGACGAGTGTGCCAGTGTTCCCATTTAAAGAGTACATCTAAGAACTCAGAAGTGTGGCCAATTAATTACTCCTAACCTTTTTGATTTTTCTGCTAAATCAAAATTCTGGTTTCACATTTGGAAGGATGGTGTTATGTTGCATCAATGTCTGTAAGTGAAATTTGTCTGAAAACAAAGCGGCCTTTCACGAAAGTACTTAGACAATACCAAAGCTAGCATAGTAGCCTGTTTAATACATATACCAGAGCATGAAGAAGACAATGGATAAAGCGTTGATTCAGTTATATATATGTAATATGCAGAAGGGAGCGAGAGTAAGTTTGGACAGCCATATTGGTTTAGTTACTTATTTTTATTGGTACCGGCCGGCCTATAGGCTTTAAACTGCTAGGGACAGGCAGCTCAAGTACCCGCATTTCCCACAACACAATTAGAATTACGTAATTTCATTAGGAAGACCCTTTGGTAGCTAATTGGAGGATATTTTATTTTAAACAAAAAAACATTTTAAAGTGTCTGAAGTTGTCAAGAATTGTGCGTATTCTTTTTTCTTTCTTTTTGTTTATATGCCCTTTTTGTTTTTCTTTTCATTTTTTTACACTCCACGTTAGTCCATTTGTGTTGGGCTCTTTTCCTATTTCAAAAGTTTTAGTTTTCGAGGGTAATAGCTACGTATGTTGAAAAAATGAAGATATTAGACCAATCCTCTTTTTTTCCAAAATCAGATGAAGGTCGCTAAAAATTGGTAGATTTTAGGCGGAATCGAAGCAAATATCTGTTTTAAAAAAATGGCTATCTTTTTTTATAGGTCGTCTTGATTGTATTTTGAAAACTACATAAAGTACTGTGTTCTTTTGCTTTAAGAAGTGGAGAACGCCAGAGTGTCGTGTTCCTGGTATCTTCGCGGCCGTGTTGATGCTGGTGAGTGTGACTTTTCAACAAAACCTGGCAATAGTTATTAAGCTTTCAATACAAAATATCGATCTTGATTTTTTTTTGTAACCTGTATAAAGAATCAGAATAAATCAGATCAGAAATTTCATATTTGTATTGCTTGTATGCCTTAACTCGCTCATGCGACTTAGGCAAGAGCCATAAGAGAAAATAAAACTAAATAATTACTCAACTGTTCCTTATTCAACAAAAAGGAACACGCTGTGTACTTGATTTAAAAAATATTAAATTTAAACGCTTTAAGGGATGTACCTTAAAAGATCATCCTTTCTCGTCCGTTATAAACTGTTTAAGTTCGTTTGGTCAAACTCTTTATATTTGAGTAGGCTCTCCGGCCATACTTGTAGGATTTGGAAAAGGTGACTCGAATAAACGACAGAAAAATAAAAGCCGATGCCTAATTTTCCGGAAATCTTAGAAAAAACATTTAACTTCATCCGTTTGTGCCGCAGATTGAGATACTCAAATTTTTTGCGGACGGAGCCTTTAAATAGATTGGGATGGAGGAGGAGCGTTTGTAGCTGTGTTGGCCTCAGGCGACTTGGTTCTGCGGTGAGTTGTTTTTAGCAATAGTAGTAGTAGTAGCAGTAGTAATGAAAGTTATGTCATTAGAGAATGTAAATCTTGTTTTTTCGATTGAACGAAGCAGAATTTCCAGTTGAACTCTAAAAAAAAAAGCTTTGGGCTGGTCCCAAACGGAAGACAGGAGGCCGGAATGACTCTAGAATAAAATTAAAATAAAAAAAGGGTGTAAATAACGTCCCAAAAAATATATTCACAGGTGGTTTGAAGGAGATGGATATGATTATATGATTAGGATATAGTTCTACTAATGGTACTGATCGTAAAGGTTATAAATATGCTTGCGCACAAGAAGGATCCTTTCGTCCCCAATTACAATGGTCTGGAGGACATACAGCAAGTATTTTTCAAAATCTAGGGGATATGGGGAGCAATTTCTTTTCGCTTTTTTTTCGATAAAAATACTATAGACAATTTTAGAAATCTAGGTGAAAAACCAATAAATATATAGTGGTTGGCCACTTTTGAAGGAATCGGGAAAAACCATAGGTGGTTTCATTAGATTAGACTGATCGTTTATTTGGCAATATTTTCTATACTATTTAATCAAATTCATACAGCCCTAAGAAGCAAAAAAAGAATTTTTTTTGGAATCATTGCAATTTCTGTTTCCTTATACTGAAAGAATTTATTTATTCAGTCTACGGAAGTCTATGCTCTGTTATAGTTTAACTATTTGTATGAATTAATTTGTAATCGTGTTGCTCTAATAAAGCTCGTTTTGTCGAAAATATTACATCTTTTTACTTAGTTATGATCTGTGGACAAAGCAAAACTCGTTTTTGGGGCTTAAACTAAATCTGAACATGAACATTTGCGTTGAAACTTGTCCTATTGAAAAAAGATTTCAAGCTGAAAGTAATTTTCAAAAGGAATTTATTATTTAAACAAAAGAAATATCAAAGTATTATTTCTTTATTTGGATTACTCCCAAATCATCATTTTGAAAAAGCCTAAAAAACAAGACAATTGTTCTTGAGGCGATAAGAATATTAATTCCTAATTTAGGTGGACTTTCTTATAAACAGTAAGTTCCGATAGGGTGCTTCGCCACTAAAATAAAAAAATCTATATAAGTAAAGTTAATTAACTAGCTTCTAGGTGGACCATACTTAGCTCAATGTGAACATTAACACTGTATTCGTTAACCCCCCGAAGCCGTTTAAATGGCATATCGCGCGAAGAAGCTCAAAACGTTAGCAAAACTATTTGGTACTAAAAAGCTATTCGTAGATTTTTATGACCTGCTAAAAATAAAAGGAAGGTATACCAGTCAGTGAAAGTACCTAACTCCTCATACCTGAAGATGACCACAGTCGTAAAACAGATTTTTAATTAAAACTCCTTAAATTGTCTGTTAGTTCTGTTTTGCCAACTCTTTGGGTAAATAAACTAACTTGCGTAATTTTCTAACCCGTTAACCAAGAAGATGACCGTACTCTAACAACCTATTTTCACAAGTTCCTGTTCGTACTGGACATAAAACCGAACTTTCTGTATTCTAAAATAAATCGGAGACGAATAATAGATACACCAACTAACAAAAGTTGGCAACCTTTTATCACAAAGATGATCAAGGTATAACAAACAATTGTTACCTATAAGTTCCTCCCTTGTCTTAAAATTTGACAAAGCTTTTTTTTACGTGAACCAGAATACCGAAGTTTTCAAAACCTCAGAATTTTTTAAATGATGTATCATATGAACAATTTTTTGTGCGAAAAGACTGATGTCATACGCTTTGATAAGCTTATAAAGGAATATTAATCAGCAAAAATTGAAACTGGTGCCTGCCTGCTTGTCTGCTAGGATGAAGGTTTTCAGTCAAAAGCATAAACATAGCTCGACAGAATGAAAGCTTGTTTGCATACAATTAGCTGAACATTTTACGTGAGCAGCAGATTACTATTTTTGTCATTGATCAATGCTTATGGCAAGTTTAGACACAAGAGCCAAACGGCTTCCAAGCCAGTAAAAAAAGTTACTTGGCCTGAAAAAATAAAACCCATTACAATTCGCCTTTTAAGTCCCGCTTTCCATTCATGTAGGCTCTTTGATCCTTGAAGGGAGCATAAAGAGTAAACAAGAGGAAGAGAAAGGGTGAGAGAAGAGAGATAGAGAGAAGAGAGAGAGGACCAACAATTAAATAAGAAAGAAAGTGATATGTTCAGCTAATTTGTTGAACAGTATTCAGTGATGATAGTGATGTAAAAAATGGTGGATGTAAAGTGAAAATAGTTATAATAAAAAATAGAATAACAAAGAACCTAGACACTTTTTGGATACACATTACTGGAAAAGAAATTACAGTGAAAAATAAATTTACAAAATAATATAGGCTAAACCTCACTTGTAAATAGTTTCCTGATAGTGATGTAACAAATAACGAATGCAAAGTGAAATAGTTATAGCCTAACAAAAAATAGAATAATAAAGAACCTAGACACTTTTGGACATATATCACTGGAACTGAAATTACTGTTATAGCCTAATAAAAATAGAATAACCTGGATATACATCACTGGAAAAGAAATTATTGGAAAAGTCGAATTTAGATTATAATAAAACCCTCACCTGTGAATAATTTCCTAAATCTGGATAATTTCTCTTGTTTGTTGTTGTTGTTAATGTGGTGAAGAGGGCGCTGCTACATTAAAAGTGAAATTTCCTAAAGTGCCAGTGTTGCCACGTGTAAAAGAAACCAACCAGTCAAAATGGCACCAAAAAAGAGACAACGTGAGAGCCCCGTAAAGGGACAGGATAAGTGCCAAGGATGCACAAAAAACCTGGATGAGAATTCACAAGCCGTCAATTGTGACATTGCCCCAATTGGTTCTGTATTGAGTGCCTAGGATTAAGCGATGAACAGTATGTCCTGCTAGGGAAAATGAATCGCACTATGAAATGCGAATGGACCTGCCCCCCGGTGCATCTTAAATAAACCTGTGCGCGACGCCGACACCCTAACCAAAGCTATTGAATCTTTCAAAACAGAAGTACATGAGGACATTGCTAGCATATCATCTAATGTAAACAAGGGCCTCAAAGAGATTCACGAGGAACTTGCCACAAAATGCAATGTTAGCGAGGTGAAAGTGATTGTTGACTCTGCAATCACTGCACAAGTGACAGGGCCTGCACCAGATGCTCCGGTTTTCATTATTACGTGTGGGCAATATGATTTTAGAGGTTCAGAATTTTACAAGGTGGTTGCTACCAGATATTTGGCCTAGAGTTCCAAGACATGCTGAATATTATGATTTTAATAAAGAGTATGTCTGTTTTTGGTGTGTTTAACCTTTTCCCAAAATCATGCAAATTTCATCATACTAGTAGCTTTTGATGAACAAATTTAAAAAGGAATGAATTTTGCTTTATTAGAATCAGCATGAAAATACGACTCTGTTTCTGTTGACGCATATATTGCGATGAAAATTGGTTTCTTTTTAAATTTTAAGTTTCTATTAAAAAGGGTCGCTCTCTACTTATAGTTTATAAGTATGAACCTTTTGATAATCCTCCAAGTTTATCCAAGTACCAAGAACAATGAAAACAAAATCTGATTTTCTTTTAATTGCTTCATGAAAACTTATACAATCATATATGTATTAACGATACAGAATAATCAGGACTTCAAAGTAATCGGAAAAGAGCATCGTATGCAATTTAGAAATTCTTTCTTCTGGGGCCTTCAAATCCAAAAAAATGAAACAAGGGTTAAAAACCAGCAAAAAAGCTAAAACTAATGGGACAAAAAAACTTAAGAAGGTGTGCTTTTTTCTTCAAATGTGTGGCTGTCTTTTGGATTCAACAGACTCTTAGTGTTTGAATTTTTGTAGACCAAAAGTGTTGTCAAATTTTTCTAATTAGTTTGGCTTACTTTTTTTCATGGTTAAACGTGGCAGGACTAACGGAAATCTGAGATTGACCCAAAAATTTTATAACTCTGAAACCACAACAGAAAATCTTACAAAATGACGGTTTTCAGGTATGAATAGACCTAGGATGACCCTAGGTGGTCATAATCGCTTTTATAACCGCAAACTGGTTTAGAACTGTAGGCCGAAAAAAAAACTGGCCAAAAAACTGTAGGCCATAAACTGGAAATGCAACCGTGATCAAAAAGCCAGACGCAGTGAGTCATATGGACTTAACTGTAACTAGAAAGTTTTCTGCAAATGTCCAAATTAAGCAGCATTGACTCATAATAGATCATTCTTGTTACTGTCCACCGACTTTACAGTGTAGAAAATTGGATTAAGTAAGGATTAGCTAAAGACAGCTGATTTGTTAATTCTAGAAAGTGGACGCTTCTAAAGGCAGAGGAAGATATGTGAAATCCTTTACAGGAAGTGTCTAAAGAGAGTTTTTGATATTCGTTCGACTGACCGTTTGTCAAAATTCTTTAAAAAGGAAGTTGCTCTATCTGACTTTGTAGTGCTGAGATGAAGCAAAGGTTGAGGAATTTTGAAAAGGTTGAGTCGCTATTTGAGCTTTTAGGCCTTAAAAGTAGGGAAACTGTAGGGGATAGGAGCGTAAAGCCACTTTCCCAAACCCGAATTCTACTGTACGTTTTCCAAAAAATGAGTTACAAAACTTTATTTAGTACCTTTCAATTCTCATTCAACCCAACACTTACTACTTACTCAAATTTTACAATCCTTGAGTCTGTACCTGATAAAATCTCCTTCCGTATTCGTGAGGAGTCGGTGTTTCTGAGAGGATAGGGCGGAACTGAAAATTCCAAAAAGCCTTTCTAAAAAGAAAAAGTCGTATGTCATATTGGACTCCACTGCCTGATTCCCTCTGGTTTATTGCTTACTAGATCCAGCTAAGGAAAAGCTGATGGTTCTTCCTTAAAACCTATGCTAAGGCCAAAAAACGATAATGTTCAAGTGGCTACAAAGTCAATATACATTTTTCTAAGTACCTTCTTATACCAATGTCATCTTCAGCGACGAGGAGTTGTCACATTGGGCTAGTGGATGCGCCTATTACTGGCTTCCAATGCCTCGAGGATGTAAAAAATTTGGTTCCATATCCGCTAAGGAGAGGGAGCTGCAAGTAAGAACAGGTTGTTGGAGTTCGGTCATCTTCGAGGATGACGCTCTTGAAACTTGTACAATTTTTTTTTTTTGGCATTTCGGCAGGAATTGGAATCAGCAGGATACATTTATATAGAAACCGTGCCCGACGACGGCGACCCCAACCTGCGGCGCAGCGATCACGCACCGTTTTGGGATATCGGCGTGGATGCTCTGTTCCTCACCGACGGCGCCAACTTCCGCACCCCGCACTATCACCAACCCAGCGATCGCCTCGACGTGATGGACGTGGAATTTATGACCCAGGTGGTTAAGACAGCCGTGGGTACCCTGGCAGCGATGAGCGGAGCAACACACGCCGATCAGATGCTGAGCGAGGTGCTCACCGTCGCCCGCTGATCGTCACACCCCAAAAACGAGCAGAAACTAAGGCAGACCGCCCTGCCCAACCGCGCTATTCTCTGCCCTATCCATGGCCAAAGAGCAGACCATGTTCAGAGCAGTATTTCTTGTCTTGCAGCTGACTGCCGTTTCAGTTGGCGCCACCGGAGCCACCCTCAGTCTGCCGGATGGCAGCCGGTATACGGGGCCGCTCAAAGATGGCTTGATGCACGGCAGCGGCACCCTGG
Source organism: Alatinidae sp. Z8VKAUB7J3 (assembly GCA_010016025.2). Taxonomy (NCBI): domain Eukaryota; kingdom Metazoa; phylum Cnidaria; class Cubozoa; order Carybdeida; family Alatinidae; species Alatinidae sp. Z8VKAUB7J3. Next base: position 150,650,496 of record JAAAKM020073195.1, read on the forward strand.
TCTGGCGCAACGGTGATCGTTATGAAGGTGACTTCAAAGATGGTCAGATGCACGGAACAGGAGAGTATTTCAGTAGCGCTGGTGAATATTACGTGGGCGAGTGGGAGCACGGAGAGCAGCACGGCCCTGGCGTCGTAACCTATGGCGATGGTTCGCGTTATGAAGGCAGTTTTGTGCAGGGATACCCAGGTGGCCACGGTTCTTTAGACTACGTCACCGGAGAGCGATACGTGGGTGAGTTTGCAAATGGCCATCCATCTGGAACCGGGACGCTGACGCTCACCGACGGCGCTTCCTACGTTGGTGACTTTGAAAGGGGTGTTGAACACGGCCAAGGCGTTATGAGCTTCGCTAACGGCTCCGTCTACAGCGGGGTCTTCGAGAAACGGGTTTTCCTATCGGGCCGGTGGGAAGACGGTTACGGGAATGCCTTTGAGGGCAGCTTCGAAAACTGGACGCCCTCGGGCGAAGGCGCCTTTACCACCCAAGAGGGTGTTTACCGCGGCAACTTCGAAAACGTGATCATCCCGATCTGGGTGTAGAGGTTGATGTCATTGCCTGCGATAGCCACCGCCGCGACAGCGCCGAACAACGCAACGATAACGGACAGCAGGATTGCCACCGGCATAGTCCAGCTTTCGTACTGCGCCACAAGGAACAGGTAGCCGAACAGCACCGCCATCGCCAGGATCACCGTGACCAGCCCCGCCGAGTCCAGCTGCTGCTGCGCTGTGCCGGTCCACTCAAAGGCGTACCCCGGCGGCAATGCCGTTGCGGCTTCTTCCTGCATCACCCGGATGGCATCGCCGGTAGACAACCCGGGTGCGGGCACTGCCGTCACAGTGGCAGAACGGAAGATATTGTGCCGCTTGAGCAGCACTGGCCCCAGCACGTTCTCCACGTCGATCAGGGTCGACAGCGGCACCATCTCGCCGGACTGGGCCCGCACATAAAGGCCGCCGATGTCCTCGATCTTGTCACGATAAGTTCCCTCGGCCTGGAGCATCACCTTGTAGACGCGGCCAAACAGGTTGAAGTCGTTGACATAGTAAGAGCCCAGATGCGCCTGCATGGTCTGGAAGACCTCGGCGATCGGCACGTTCAGCGTCTTGGCCTTCTCCCGGTCCAGATCGACAAACACCTGCGGCACGTTGGCCCGGAAGGTGGTGTAGGACTGGGCGATCTCGGGCCGCTGGTTGGCGGAATAGACCAGCGAGCCGATCGACT
>JAAAKM020073195.1:150651732-150693344 GCA_010016025.2 Alatinidae sp. Z8VKAUB7J3
GCCGCCTGCAGTCTGCTGCACCGCCATTTCAACACCCGCTGACATGCCAAGGCCGGAGATTGGCGGCGGGTTGAACGCGACAATGCTGGCTGCCGCCTCGGCGTTAGCGATGCCGTAGATCTGGCCGAGGATGGCGTTGGGTTGCAGTGCCTCGCTCTGCCGCTCGTCCCAAGGGGCCAGATTGGCAATGATCATCGCGCCATTTGCGCTGGCACCATTCAGCAGGCTGAAACCGTTGACCAGCACGGTGCCCTGAACGCCGGGGATCTGACGGATCTGCTCGTCAATCCGGCTTGTAGTAGTAGCATTAGTATCAATATGTCCATAGCACCTTTGGTTTTCTTCAAAATCCCCCCTAACACACACACAAAGTTTCAACTTATTACCATCAATCGTTCCCAGACCATTGTTGGCATGTCTTCTTGACAACCTGTGTCTGCAAAAAATACCCTATTCTGAAGGACTCCAACACATCGGACTTTGTCCACTTTTGAAAGGTTGAACCTACTGGAGGTTGACCTTAAGATATGATGGATTTGTACTGAAGCAGTGATGGGCCACAATTCAATATTCAGTATACTAATAATTATACCTACGATCAGGATTACTATCACGGTAAGTTTCTGAAGCGCTACTATTGCCCGGATTAGCGTGCTACACAGCGATTTTCGATGCTATAGTCCAAAAATTGGCGGTAATCTGTAATAGTGCTATAATAATATTTTGGCATCCCTGAGCACGTGCTACAGTGCAAATATTCAGTTTAATTTTATTAGTTCATTCCAAGACTAGTCCAAGACACGTATATTTTTGAATTATTTTTTGGTCTCCGATTGTCTTCAATTAGAGATGTACAATTTGTCTTTAAGTTGACACACTATTTTCAAAGAGGAATGAAGTTTTCAAAAAAAGTAAAGAGCCACATCACAACATAAGACAACCAAAAATTATGCTTTATGTTTATAAAATTATGTTCAGCCAGGTGAACATAATTTTATTTTTGAATTATGTTCAGCTAGTTCAACCAGGACTCTTGTTATCTGGTTGAGAGTCTGAGTGACTCCCAATGAGAGTTCTGGCTGAACTTCATCGAAGTAATTATGCTAGGGCTGTTTTAAACGTTCGTACAAACATTTTTAGCTTAAAAATTGAATTTTAATCTAACTTTCTTTTTTTTATATATTTTTGCTTGTGTTGTGCCGAGGACAACACAAGAGATTGAGGGCTACTAAAACTAAAGGTATTAAGGTGACAATTTTGGGCAATATTGAAACTGTATGGAACTAAATCGAAACACACTTTGCCCACATAGAATTTACACTTTAAATAATATAGGGTAAGATACCCAGTACTCAGCCAGCTTATCTACTATTTAACAGCTAAATTATTGTAAAATTTCGATCATACTACCTAGAAAGTGGTTGTTTCAACACTGAATGTGTCAAAATCTTCTTAACAAGTACGTGATTATCTGGAATATTTTAACTATGTACAACACTAACACTTTCAAATATAATGACAGACAACAATGGAGCCTAATCTTGGCCACACAGTTAAAGCTTGAGCCTAATCTTAGAAATTGTTGTCTAAACTTTGACAAAGGATCTGAAAGTTATAACAACATATCCTAATCACAGACACAGTCAACCTTGGGTAGATTTAATCTAAGAAACATATTGTCAAACAGAATTTTATTTAAATGGGCTAGGGTGTAGAGGCAAGTTTTATCTAAATTCAAATGATTGAAAACCAGATGTTTTCCAAGATTGTATTCAGTAAATCCCAGCTGAACTATTTGTAACCATCAGCCAATCACAACTATCTAACCCTATACACATAAGGTCCAAGATTAGGAGCCTGATGTGTATGGGCCTATAGAAAGATACTTTTTAATCAGAATACCTGGCCAAGATTAGAAACTGGCCCAGAACTGGGGGTCTTACCCTAATACTTTAGGCTCTCAGCAATTACGTTAAATTACATACCCCCTCCCGCCCCCCAAAAAAGAAATAGCTTACCAAAGCACTGTCAACACCATTTTGTAAAGTATGCCTTCTCGAATCTCGTCTTTTCATTGTTGACTTTTTAGGGGCTTCTGTAGCTGCAACATTTCTTACTTGCCATTGATACAGAGCCATACGTAAATGGTTTCGATCTACAGTGCCTGAATTCTGAGGACGGTTTATGACTTCACTCTGGGTTCTTTCAAAGCCAGGTAAACTAGAATGGCTCGACCTTAAAAAAAATGTAACCGAAGATTAGAGATGTGTTCTAAAAGGTTTTAATGTTAATTAGTCATTTGTTAATTGGTAATTAATTATTTGAAAAAGCAATCAGGCATGAAACAATATTCTAGTTAGGTACATTTTGAAATTTCAGCCGACTTATTATTGTTTTTCTGGCACAAATAACAAAAAATAACCCATTCTGATATTAATTTTTAATAAAATTATCAAAATTGTAAAATCTCAATTTGTATACTAAGAACAATAGTTGTACCACCAGAAAAATTTACCTGTGTGGGGCTTGGAGAACAAGTGCTACCAAGAGTTCTGTTTTTGCCAGGATTTAAATAGATTTAAATCATTTTTTTTTCTTTTGCACCCCCTGTCGGTGCCCATGAGGATGTGATTAATCTAAAACCTTTTCAATCCCCTTGGTCATTGTTTCATTATTATTGTTGTAATTAAATTGCTTCAACTGAAGCAATGAGGAAAGAAAACAGTGGGAAGAAGAAGCAGTAGGAATGAATTTAGTTAATTTATTTATTTTGGTAGAATTTATTTCGGTGGGAATCAATTAAAGAATAGAAACAACAAAAATATGGGTATTATACGAATAATAGAAAAAAAAAAACCTTTCAATCTCGTAATTGAGATTTCAAAGGAAGGAGTCGGGGCCCAAAGGGAACCACCGTCCTATGCATTCAACAGTGCATCTCCCTCTTTCTTAAAATAAGATTTTCGCTTACCAATAGCATTGCAGGTTAAAAAAAAAAACGAGCTATCCCGTTTTTCTCGTTTTGTAGCGGTACTTGTTTTCGATTCATCTAGGTGTCCTTCTTGCATCCTTGTTAAGAATGCTGGAAATGTGGTTTTATGTATAAGACTTGTTGGATTTGGACTTTGTGATATGAGATACGATTTTATTGCGCATACTAAAAAAGTGAAGTGACGTTAAGTGATTTTAGGGCGAGGAAGCTTTTAGGTTTTATGGAGCCAAATGGTGGAAGAGCCAAATTTTTTTGTTAGTGACTTTCTTTGTGTTTATAAAATGCCGTTTCCTCTGCATTGGAGCGATGAAAAAAAAAATACAAATAAAAGAAATCTCCTTTTTTCGGTAGGAGCCACCAAGTTGTCTTCCAAGTTTTTGCTGTGACAATGTCCTCAAAAATGTGGATGGAAGGTGACGTAGAGGTATTACAAATTGTTGTATTAGGTGTGATTGAGATTTTTACTCTGGTCTACCCTGTATAATGAGATGTCTCTGGTTGTCACTACAATGCTGCATGGGATTTTATAGTAAACTATTCTTGAACATCACCAAGTGCCATCGACGAACTCCCATGAGGTCTGTAACACGAGGTTGCCTTGTCTTCTCTCGGGATGAACATTTACTTTACAGAAAACCAAAAAGCATCAATCTAGTGTTCTTTCAGTTCAAATTTTCAGTAAATTATTTTTTTTTTAAATATTCAGTTTTCAATTTCCATTTCTGAAGAACCTTCAATTTGTCAATTATGAAATTCGTAAAGAACTTATAAATCTTAAAGATTGCTGATATTCGAAATACAAAAAAATATATGAATATACAAATTTAGACTGCAAGTCTGAGCTTAAATTTATTAAGAGTTTTTTTTTTGGCGTAAAATAATTCTAGAGTCAAGTGAATGTTGAGTAGCTCCTTAGCCAATCTTTATAAAACGAAAGAAATGTAACTCAAACCTTTTATAACAGTATAAGGCAAACAATCGCTTTTCGGTCAAAATCTCGTTAAAAATTTAAAGATGAAAAAGGGTAAAGAATATGGCATTGATCTTTGCAGTCCCTACCATTGGTGTTGACTTCCTTTTCATAGCCCTTCAGCCAGGAAGTACATTGGGGGTTGTGGGGCCAGCCATCCTGAGCTTTGGCACATCCGCTCTGTTTATCTTCCTTAGATTTCTTCAGGTACCCATTAAGAGCTGGTGAGCTTATAGTATAGACACTTCACATACTATAGACACTGTTAGACACTATAGATTTGACACTGTATCATTCCTATTCATTGTTAATAAAAAAGAAAAAGTAATTTTAGCCTTTTTAGTATTAATTTATTTTAAATTAAATTAAATGAATTTTTTTATTTTAATTTTATTCGTAAACTCACAATTTTTGCACGTAAAAACACCCATTTCCTAATCAAATGGCTTAAATGAAAGCCTTGCTTTTTGACTAGATTTTCTTTCGCCAACAACAGAGCTACAATCAACAATATTCTTGGCTTCACAAGATTTTTTATGAGTTGTCATTTCTTTGACATATTTGCCACAAACCTCGCACTGGATTTTTGTTACACCACAGACCTTTACGTGGTAAATACAGCCAGGTATTGTGCTCAAGTCTTTGCTACACCGTGGGCAATGCATTGGTACCCCCATTGAAACCAAACTATTCCATTCTTTTGATTTAATTTCTATCTTTTCTTGGTCTTTAATACCGGCTAGCAGATCGTGTTGATGATAATTGTGAAAAATAAAATCAGACTCATTCATTTTTAAACCACATTCATCACATTCAACATCACCAGGCTCAAAACAAACACTTATATGCTTTAAAAATTCGTCCAAGTAAAATTTTTTTTCGCATATCCGACAAGAATACAAATCCAGCTGATGCATTTTATATAGTTGCTTGGCGTGTGGAATTCGGCCTTTGAAATTTGTTATCCATGCTCTACAATTATGTTCTCTGTAAGCATGAGGGAGGAACAAATAACCAGAAAGGATTTCAAAACACACGCTGCAGCAAATTTTATTGGAGGATTCGATGAAACTGGGGAACTCAACTGGAGCCAGATTTTCTTCCTTCAATTTTTCTTTGTTTCTTGCTTTCTTTGCACTTCCTTTGATTTCTTTCCTTTCTTCCTTTGATTTTTCTTTGTTTTTTGATTTTTTTATAACAGATTTTCCACTTTTGTGGCTCCATAAGTCACTTTCACTTTCAGAAACTTTCTGAGGTGAAGAAGCGATTTCGTTTTCACTTTCTTCTTCATCATCCAACTGTAGTTTCTTATTTTCAACCTAAAATAAAATTGATGAGTGATACACAAAATACATAATAGCCTATACATACAAAGGAGCCCTATCCCTTCATCAGTACAAGGTGACCTCCCTCGAAATTTGTGTTAGTTTTTTTTTTCAAAGATTATGCCATCTTTGTAGGTAAGAATCCGGCATCAAATATCTTATTTTTACAAATTACATATCAAGTATGCATAAAAACAAATGAAGCTTCAGGATGGAAGAGGAGATGAGTTAATTTTTGCTATTTTAAGGACACGTCTGAAACGTCCGAATTTTTTTACAGGTTTTTAGCGCAAAATATCCGTCGTAGCATAGAATGTATTCATTTAATATAATGTCCAATGAAAAGGGAAGTTTCTCAGCAGTTTTATGGTCAATAGTTTAATTCCTGCTAATACTGAGGTTCAATCACATTGAAAGTTTGATAGCATCAATATTCAGTTAAACAACCACTAAACAACCACTAGAGATAACGTGGCTAATCCGTTGCTCCTGAAAGCAAGCCTGAAGATGTGTTTACCCAGGGCGTTAATCTATTTCGATTATTCTGCCTCGGGACTGCCTTGACCCTTATACCAAACTGGATAAACTATTTGCATAAGTTAACCAATCTGCTCTCTGTAAATCAAGTATGTCAGTGATGGGAGCAAAGGACAATAAAAGCTTATGTTCATCTATACTGATGAGACAGCTAGCAAAAAGTATAAGGAATGATAGCCAAATAAAAAAAATCCTGAGGAGATAGACGAAAGTTTTTGCTCATATTTTCTCCTCAAACAGCAAAATAAAGGGTTCCAATTTTCCTTGTTCTTTCTAAATAAACAGATCGATGTTTACTGACTGTCTATCAATAAACTATTTATGTCAAATGGCAGTGTTACGATAATACAAAGGTTAATAAAAATAAGGAATCAGGTCAAAAACATGCACTTCGAACAATTTAAATGATGTAACTGATGCTTTTGCAATGTCTACAGATAAGGTACCTGTGAAATGTCAGGTATTGTTAAAATTCTACATAAAAGTCGATTCGTGTCTTCGTTTTCCTTTTCTTGTTTTAAACTTCATAGCCCTTTTCTAAGGATTTGCCACTCATCTGGGTTGTGAATCTGCTCTATTCGCCCAATTTATAGTTGCTTTTTTTCACGTACATTTTGTTTTTAACACAGCGATTTTTTTTAGATTGTTCAGTTTGGTTGCGAAGCGTTTGCATTACTGTTTGATGATATTGAATCAGAGATGAATGAACAAGATAAAGAAATGTTTAAGTCATTTGCTTTTGCTCAGGTAAGTCCATATTTCCTTTTATATAACTATTAAGCATTAACCTACAAAGGTGAATTAGTGCAGACAGCTTTGACCCTTATTGGAGGAGGGTCAATGGATACATCATCTATTCTATGTGACTAGGCTGGAGAAAGGAGCAGACCAAAAATTGATAATATCAGAAATTATCTTGACGTACGAAAGCGCCTAAACTTTATGCTTCAGTAATATTTTATATAGATAATCCAGTTAATACTACAATTTGTATTGTGAAAGTTGTATTATTTTCGGTTAGTTTGTTTGGAAACAACAGTATTATTACTACGGATTCCTTTTGATTCTATGTTTTATGGAAGTAGGAAGTAATTTTGTAAGTATCTAAAAGCTTCTGAAGGTAGAAGGGAAGCATGGGTAAGGGAATAACTTTGTTTGGTTTATTTGCTAATGAGATATTATAAATTGATTTGAGACGAGATAGAGTGACTTGTATCATACCATATTTGAGACTTGGAAATTTCCTTTCCTACTTCCTCAGAACAAAGAAATAATAGGTTGCCTCGGTACTAACACTGCTATTTAAAAAAAAAAATGACTGTTCCTCCCTTAGAGTCTCTATAAATTGTGTTCTTTCATACTTTTTCGTACTTTCATTCATACTTTTTAGGTCTCACTACTTTAACTATCTGATATTTCTGTTTTGAAGCGCTAGATTGACTTCACTTTTAGCTCGTAGTGTTATTATTTATTTATTTCTGTCATGAAAAGATAGAAAATGAATAAAAAAGGGACAAAATACAATTCAGCAAACCAATATAGAATTTCGTTAGCTTGTAAGTTCTTAGATTTAATGGCGTAGTTATTCAGCATCATTCATCTGGAATGCTCACCACTATTCTGCTTGATTTCCAGTTGTTGATCTGGTTTTATCCAAGCTATATTTTGTTCGTTTTTTTCTTTATTTTCTAACCTTCTTTCTGTCTTGGGTCCTTTAAGACTAAATCTTTGATTATATCTTAAATCCAAAAGCTTGGATATGCAGCATGCGATTTAAGATGGCTGCATCACAACCCCTTACTTATTACTCAATTAACATACTTAGTAAGGCGACCATATTCAAGTGGCTCCTGGCCCAAACTGACCAGCGACGGCCAAACGGCTATCTAGCTATCATTCAATCACCAGAGGTAATAGACAAGCCTCTAATTTATTGTCAAACTGATAGTTCGTATTGTAGATAATAATAAGAATAAACTAATATGGAACGATACAGTTTTCCGTCTTGCCGCCTGAGTAGCAATGCGATCAAAATCCAATTCCACACTGAATGAATGCTGCAATGTCCTTTTATTTTACCTCGCACCTGACATTTCTTCTGTGGGAATCTCATAGCTTGACGGCGTAAACTCATTCTTCTTTACATCTGCTTTTCCTCTGTAGCTGGATTTCAGTTATTAACTTGTTGTAGATGTGCTGGAATCCTGCCAATCACGTGAACACTTAACTAAAAAGACTAGGTATAAAGATTAAGGCTTTCAACGAAATTAGAAGCATTTATATATCAATTGATGTTACCACTGCAATTTATACAATTGCTATCATCTGTTATTTCCAGTTTATTTTCAACTCTTAATCCGGTTTATTTTAAGTTATATTGCTTTTTTTTATAGTTTGTTTATTTCCCAGTCTTCTTTCTACTTTTCCTCTTTGGCTACTTATCAATAATAAATTTGACATGGGTATGAATGAATCGTAGCGAGTCACATGAACCTTGAACTGAAAATCCTAGGCTTAAAGATATTAATAAACAAATTAAAAATGATGCTATAGAGGAGTTTTTCTTTGTCTTATTTCCTTTGTTAGCCCGTATGGAAAGCCTTAATCAAGACCGATTTGTACCCAAGTATCGTATGCGTTAGTATTAATATTGTGTACTAATATTAATAATAAAAGAAATATCATTAAAAAATAATCCTACAAATGGAAACACTACAGTTCCAGCTTCCATTTTTCTACTTAGCAAGAACATGCCTTAAATCTTCTCTTTGGTTCGACAATATCATAAAGACTCATACAGGTCAATCATAAAGATCCCATAATCTATAACAGACAACCTGTGTCTTCAGACACATCCCAAAACCCCAAAACACAAAATGTTGTGTTTTGTGCCACAAAAACACAACATGTGTTTTTGCGAAGGTTTCACCAGCAAAGGTGTCCAAAGGGGTTTGAAGGAGGCAAAACCGGGTATTTAGGTTTGCATCTAAATTACCACCATTACCTGCTTTTGTGTTGCAATTAATTTCTTTATATCTGGTATTAAATCAGGTGATAAATCTATTGGCTCAACTCACTAAATTACGTGCGGAATAAAATATTGACATAGCAGTTCCGCTTAATTTTGATTTTAACCCCAAGAACGAGAATAACATATCTCGGCCGTAAGTTTTAATATTTCTTCAATCACTCAGGAGAACGAAGGTACTTCAAATACGTCATAACAGCTAAAAGGAAACACCAAAAATTCCAGAAAATGTAATGAGCAAATACCAGAACACGGGTATTCGCGTCAAATTCTAACATTTAATGTAACCGATACTTTCATCAGGAGACGAGGGCGTGTTTCCTCACGTCCATAACTTAAGTAGTCTAGTCTTTAAAACCAAATTATCTTTGACATGATGAAAGCAGAGGCTATAAAAACAAGATAATTCTAAATGACGAGGATTTTTCATTGGTGAATACATTAGTACCTTCAGCTGTACATGATTAGCTGCTATTACATATGGATTTAGTAACACAAATTCTAAAGTAATCAGTTCGTGTTTTGCTTATCTTAAGGCCGTGATTAAGTGAACTGATGGAACTCGAAAATCCCATGTTAAGCCAAATATTTATATAATGTTAAGTCAGGAGCTCATTATCAAACAGTTCTTGATAACAAACTTTGAGTAAGGACTGACACATCTCAATAGTAACCAAAACTCTAAAAAACTGAATATTGATATCATTAGATAAATAAAAAGAATTAAATTGACTTTTATGCCGATTCCGAATATATAAGATTAATTAAGGTGAATGTTACTTATTAAAGCTAGAAGTCTGAGAAAAATTGCCTGAGTTTCAAATAAGGGGAGAAACACCCCCAAAAATTCAAAGAATCCTAATCAAAATTTCTAATCAAAATTTCTTTTCGAGGAGTGATCATATCGAACTAATTACCCTAGAAGATCAAAAGAGTCCACATTCGAACGGAAAATCAAAAGTTCTAGTTTCCTTTATAAATAACCAAAAAGATTGGGGTGCAGCTAGCCCCCCTCCAACACTCCTTTTTTCAGAAAAGTCATCTGATTAAAATATTGGAATTGCCATCTCGTTCGCCATAGTTGAAAGATCCAACTATGCATTTGGGGTAACATGGTTCCCAATAGCCTATGGTGAAAGGGCCTGTCAATTATGAGATTTCCGGGGGTGAGCTGCCAGAGTGAGGAAAAGCTTCACAAAAATCCAAAAATCAAATAATATAAAACATCCGAAAATACCTTACTTTTCTACCATAACTAAAAATCTAAAGTGCTAATTGTTCAACTAGACAAAAATCATGTTTTTTTCTTGTTTGTTTTCTCATTAAAGCCTTAGTTTATGAAAGTCTGCCAATACAGGAAAATATCATGAGCCGTTATATTTGAGCTAGTTTTCAAGATGTATGTTCACTGGCTACAAAGCAATAATATTGGTTTGTCTTAAGCTCCAACTTTAATCTTTACTTCTATCAAAAACTATGTTTTTTCTTCAGTAAATGTCCTTTTGGGAAGAATAGGAAAATCCTTTCAAAAAAGGGATTATTGCAAAAATCCTCGAATTAGTTTTACCTCAGAAGATAACATAGTGTATTAGCTGCTAACCCCTTCAATTTCCAATCGAATTCGCCCTTTTTTAAGTTTCCACTACAACTCCTTCGATACCAAGTGTCCTGGTCTAAACAAAAATAAATAAATATTACAGTTTGCCCTCATCGCTCTTTACTTAGGCAGCGCTATTGCGCTGCCTATAATTTATTAATAGCGGGCTTATCTCTCATGAAAGTTTGGCTCATAATGCCAATTAAAAAAAAAAAAAAACAACAACAAAAAAACATACACACGCACAAAATAAATCTGCAACGTTTTTTGCATAACCTAGGGCTACATTCAGGCGTTAGGAGAGTTGGGACCCAATCAGGCGGTGGCGACCATTTTAGTTTGAAAGAGGGTTGGATGGTAAATTGAATGGTATTATAGGTGTATGTAATATGTACTAATCAAAAATATTCCATATTTAAACCGAGTGGCAAATGAAACAAGCCTTCCAAAGACTGATAAAAGTAAGACATATGAGACCAAATCGTTCACTGAATAAACGGTAATAAAGGATTGACCTTTGTCGATATTAAATTTAAAAGAAAAACAAGTTTTTTTAAACTGAAAGTAAGGAGCGACGTTATAACTTAAAACGAGCAGAAATTATTCCGTATATGAAAGGGGCTGTCCCCTCCTCAACGGCCCGCTCTTTGCGCTAAAGTTTTTTTATTGTTTAAAAACTAGAGTTGTGAGAAAGAGTCAAACGAACCGCCTCATATACGTAATAATTTTTAAGCAAAATACGTAATAATTTTGTTCATTTTAAGTTTTAATGTTGCTCCTTACTTTCAGTTAAAAAATGTGTTTTTTATTTAATTTCTCATTTTTTTTAAATAATACTCGAAAATTCAGCGCCCCCCTTCATGGAAATTCTCTTCCCCCATGATAAATTCCTCCATGGAAAGATCCTCCCATGAAACCCCCTCCCGTGACGCACCTCCCCTCCTTCAACACGAAAAAGTCCCCCTGAAAACGTCTGTACACTTCCCAATAACCATTACTATATGTAAACAATGGTGACAAAAATTTATTTTAAGATGAATAGCCAGGTCAATATGTATAAGGCACACAGCAAAAACGAGGTTTCACCTTGAGGGGGGGGGGGGGGAAACCTCTCAGCCCTTGATTGCACGAAGAACCTCCTAACGGGGGGATAAAGTGTGTCGGTGTAGAAAAGTGACACCGTCCAAACGGTCCTATAGAGAATACGGTGAAGAGAAGGAATTTCATTGTTCAGGATATTCCTAGCCACGAGGTAGCTAGAAAATATGTGGAAGAGTCCAAGTGACAGTGGATTTTAATTAAATTGAATCTTATTGAACGAAACTTAATCGTTTCGAAGAATGACTCCCAAATTGTTGAATTACAGGTAGCCTAATACGATTTTCAAGTTTTAAAGCACAACGAATTATGCTTCTTCATAAAATTGAATTCAAATACTTCTTCATGAAAATTACGCTAAAGTTACTTCTTCATAAAATTTTAGTACACAACGAATTATGCTTCTTCATAATAAAAACTATCGAAAATAAAAAAAAGCATTCGACAAAATGCGGAAATTTGTATTTGATAAAAAAAAGACAAAAACTATTGGGGCCTTCTACACCGGTAAACGCTGCTTAACTATCACCAAAATAGTTTGAATTAGTTAAACGTTACTGCTAGCTGCTTGAACTTGTTCTTTAATTGATTATTTGGCTAAAAAAAACTGTCAAAATTAGACTAATTTCGGTTATGGTTTTTGCTAATTGTTCTAGTAGATCCAAGATCTTGACAATCGTGTTTTTGCCTTTAAAAGCTCTAGCAGTTAAAAGTTAAAAATTGAAAGGGTATGGAACCTGATAAGGGAGGAAACTCAAGCTAGTCTCTGACAAAATGAAAAGAACTAAAGTCATAGATTGTTATTCAGTAATATAATAACCCTGACGATAAACTTGAGTGAAATACTTACTTTTTTTTAGTTTTTCTTTGATTTACATGGTCGAAAATAAAATACTCACTATCCCTAATCCTAATATTCAAAAATCTTTGGTTTTAAAATTCAAAAATGTACTAACCGGGACAGCGAATCTAAGAACTGCATATTCATGATTTTTCAATGATTTATTGAAAAATATCAAGACCCCGCTCTTTACGCTAAAGTTTGACTCTGTCAAAACTCTTTAAGAGTAACTCCTGAAACATAAGGGTCGTTTAATTAGAATAAGAAGCTTTTTAAAGTAGTAAAAAACTTTAACGTAAAGAGTGGGGAGGAGGCAGCCACTTCCATACACGGAGTAATTTCCTTTTGTTTTAAGTTTTAATGTTGCTCCTTACTTTCAGTTGAAATTTTTTTTATTTAATTATGTAAAGAGGGCGCCAGAACTTCTTATTTCCGTTCAAATGAGGTTTCTGGTTTTCTATGACCGTTGGTTCGATACGACCACCCCTGGTAATAAACAAGAACAAATAAACACGTATCATGTCATCATTCTTATCAAAAATAGAAAAAAAACGTGATATCTAGCATTTTCGTAAATAGGGAATTAAGACCTCCGCAACGAAATTCCCCGGTAAACCGAACCCGATGGCGACCCCCGTCAAGATCGCTCCACATTTTGTGGGTGTTTTGGACCACAAAGCACCCACAAGTGAGTTTTGTAGGATATATTTTCTCAGGCTCGTAGCTTTTATTGGGTAACTTTTAACTTAATGAATTTTACACATTGAAATCATCAAGAAAAACCAAATCTTTTTATGTATAAATATTTATTTAAAGTCTAGCTTTTAGAGTGCCTGCACTATTAGGACCATGTTACAGTCCGTTACGCCAAACTGTTTGTTAAGTTCGACTTCAATCAGTCGTTAGTTGTCATCTATTTTGCGCTAGCGGATTTCCATCAATATGGACTGTATTTTCTCCAATAAAACGAAATCCAGCAAAAAATAGGCGGCTGAAAGCAATACAAAAGAACCTACAAAATATGATTTTGTCTATAAAAACCAAATGTTTGAGCAATTTTTCTTTACCTAAAAATTATGTCAACCCCTCCCTCACCAGACTAACTAATAATATTGTGAATAGCTTGTTTTAATTCCGTGAAAAATAAAGCAAAAAACCTTTTCAACCTGTATCGACTTTTACAAAAGTAGACTATAGTTTTGACGAAATACAATAATAAATATTTATCTATTTCATTTGTGTTCCTGATTTTGTTATGTACGTTATTCATTTTGTTTTTGCCATTTTCTCATTTGGAGTTTAGTCAGTTTTTGGCGATACTAATTCTCCTGTTAAGCAAAAGTGTTATTTTAGTTATGCTGTTTAGGCTGCCTCAGCGTTTAAAAAGCGTAAATAAATATAACTTGTATCTAATCTTCTAATCTTTTTTTTTATGTAATAGCAAGAAATGGATGAAAGTCATAAAATCTCGCATAACGTTGACTTGAAGATATCAAGTCGAATAATCGCCAACTATAATTTTAATTTCATTCAACGTCATCTTATTACTTACCTTCTCTGGACTGTTCGGAAATTTGAGCTTTAGAGCGAGAGAGTGCTAGAAACTTTTCATTATTCCGAATTATTCAATTATTCCGAATTATTCCGAATATTATACCAAATTCTCCGTTTCAGTCCAGAAGATTTTGAAACTAAGCGTGCGCTTAATTCATAACTGCTTTTTTCCTACATTAAAGTAGTGTGCTCAATCACGAATTCGGTCACAGGTTGACAAATTGTTTCTCAAATCAGAATGTAAATATGACAATTGATGGCACTCTTAATTTCTTGTAGCGTTGACATTTAATATTTAAAAGTATTATATTGTGCAGACCTACTTATAAGCGAAGAAATTTCGAACTCTAAGGACGTCTGAAAATTGTGGATTTTGCATTACAGGGAGATGAAT
This sequence comes from Alatinidae sp. Z8VKAUB7J3, assembly GCA_010016025.2. NCBI lineage: Eukaryota > Metazoa > Cnidaria > Cubozoa > Carybdeida > Alatinidae > Alatinidae sp. Z8VKAUB7J3. The sequence continues at coordinate 150,666,069 of JAAAKM020073195.1, forward strand.
TCCTCTGACTTATTTCTTAAAACCAACCGAGGTCGTGTATATCTTTATTTTAATCAACTGGAACTACTACTGCTAACAACTCTACAGTACCAAGCCATTTCAGGCCAACACAGCTGCGTATGCTCCTCCTCCACCCCTCTATGTTCAAAGCTTCACTCGTTGTCCTCTCCCAAATAAGGCAAATTTCCTCAGGCTCTTAACTTTTGATGGGTAAAACTAAACTTGATGAAACTTATATATTTAAGATCAGCATTAAAATGCATTTCATTTGATGTAGCTATTGGTATCAAAATTCCATTTTTAGAGTTTTGGTTACTACTGAGCCGGGTCGCTCCTTAGTACAGTTCGTTACCACGAACTGTTTGAAAAACGCAACGTCATTTGTGAAACATAACAGGACAACTAAATAGTTCTTACAGACTAATTTGCAGCTGCTAAAATATAATTTTTTTGTGTAGCTGCCTTTGCAAATTGCTCAAATCTTTTGTTAGGGCTACTTTAATCTAAAACAATTAATTTACTAATTTCTTTACTTCTAAGCTGCGAGCTTTCTCTGACCCATAATAGAAAGTCAAAAAACGAAGAAGTTCCAATGGACTTACAATATTTCATTTAGCACATCATTTGCATATATTACTTCCCGAAAAAGATGAGTAAGCTGTAAATCGTTAACAATATTTCCTATGTTTACTATCTCTCTTGTTGAATTCTGCTTCTGTCCACTTCTTAAAAAACATGTCTTTCTTTTTACCCAAAATAATATATTATATAAAAAAAAATATTTTACAAAAATTTATTCATTTTGAACACTTCTCCCTGAAAAAAAAATAAAAAATCAATTACATCTATTTTGCCTTTTTCATCTAAGGTTCCCTGCTTTGTTGTAATCTATTTAATAACTATTTCACTATAATTTCCTTTAATTAACCACCTGTCTATCTTACCTCTTACTCGGCATTCCATAGCTACCTTTCTAATTTCTCACATACATAATTTTTTCTCTTCTATTGTGTTTTATCAACCGTTTTCCTAAAAACTCTTTTTAACAAAAGAAAACACGGGGAATAGGACGTGTTTAGAAATCGTAGTCCTTAAGGTTTATTTCTTTTAAAACTTAATGCGGCATAAAAATGACTCAAGTAAACTAGACAGGAGTAAGTAGTTAAAAGGGATGTATCACAACATTCTCTAATCTTCGAGCAAATCTAACAGGATTTCTAAACAAGGACGAAGAACTTGGTCTTTTGATGGGATTTCAATTAAAAATAAAAACTGATGATCATTTCCTTGAGTTCACTGTATACCCTGATGAAGAATTTGTTGAAACTTTGATTTTTGATGAACGAATTTTTATTATTAATGAAAGAATGGATCCTCTTTTTTCATTGAAAATCAACACAGATCAATTTGTAAAAACAAAATCTGAATTTGACAAATTCCAAAAAATGATCAAATGACTTAGCATTAAATTACTAGTGTGCTAAACAAATTCATGCCTAATTTTGCTCAGATGTTGAAAATAAGGGCGCCCACTTTGCTTGACCGTGAAGATGGCCATTGGTATCAGACAAAATTTGATAAAATTTATCCCTCAATTAACACAATCTTGTCTGCAACTGCTCCTGAAGGAAAGAAAAACAGTCTGGCATCTTGGAAAGAAAATGAACCTGCTCATCAATACATCACTGCACAATCTCAACACATTGGAACTCAATCTCACCAAATCATTGAAGATTATTTGAGTAAGAATTTGAATTTAGATAATTTTGATTTACTTCCTATTGCTCATTTTCACAATCTAAAGCCCTATTTGGAAAATATTGCTGATGTAACCTGTATTGAACAACGAATGTATTCAGACAAACTAAAGGTTGCAGGAACTAGCGATCTTATTGCAAAATACAATGGAGAGTTATCCATTATTGATTATAAAACAAAAAGAAAGCCTCAGATTGATGAATACATGTATGAGTACTATCTTCAAACCACTTGCTATGCTCATATGTTCAAAGAAGCAACTGGTCAGAAAATCAATCAAGTGGTAATCTTAGTTAGTAGTGAAAAAAATACTCGACAAGAATTTGTAAAAACTTGTGATGATTATGTAGAACCCATGTTAGAACGCCTTGAAAAATACTATCTAAATAATTTAAAATAATCTTTATGATAAATTGTCTAATTTTTTGTCCAATTTCTTTATTGCAAATGGTAAACAATGTGATTAAAGGCTCTTTTCCTATGTCAAAAGTTTTAGTTTTCGAGGGTGAACATGTCAGAAGGATTGCTTCAAAAGAAACAAAATGCATCTTTTCATAATGAAAATTTTGTTTTCTAGCTTTCGTGTTTGAAAACTCATTGAGCAGTCTGTCCGTATTGAATTCACTTAGTACACCATTTGTCATGGCCATGGATGCAAGCCCACTCAGTCAATCTTGACTCAATGTAGATCTAAAGTAATTTTTTATTTATTTTGACTTAAAGAAACTCCTTTCGTCATGGACAACTGATACAAGAAAGCCTTTTAGGTAGTTAAAAGTGAAATCCTATTTTGATCTTCATATGTAAGATGATTTTAATAACATTTTTTACTCATTTTTTATTCGAAAATGGAGTTTTTAGAAAAAATCAGGTTTTATTTTTAAAATTATATTTGTTAATTACAAAAAGTTTCTGATTACAAAAAGTTTCTAAATGCGGCAGTTTTTAAAAAATGAGCCATTAAACAGATCTCTATAATGTCCCAGCGTCCCTCTAGCTATGGAAAAAAAAGATGCCTTTGATGCAAAATGTGATGACAATGAGCAATTTCCTTGTTTCACAATTCAATGGATTTTCCTTGTTGTTCAAGCCACAAGGCTGCAAATTTCCTTTTTAGGGGTTTCAGGCAAGATGATTCTAATGGTGTACTTTTTAGTTCGATCTTAGACTTTTTTTTTGAAGTTACGAGATGTTTTATTTCTTAGTATGGGACGTGATCATCTCTTACTAGGTTGCCGCTACCGCCACAACCTTTATCTTTGTTTTGTTCTTAGTATGGGACGTGATCATCTCTTACTAGGTTGCCGCTACCGCCACAACCTTTATCTTTGTTTTGTTCACTTGAGACCACGTGTATTTTTATAAAAAAAAAAAATCAAAGTGATATTTTCAAATTAAATGTCAGATTAAGTTGAACTAATACAAAATAAACTTTCTTTAAATTTTCAGATATTTCTCGTAAGACTATGAAAATCGTTATAAATTAGTTTGTTGTTTCAGGCTACGTACTCACTTTTGACTCCAAAATCAATATTCTTGTTTATTTATATTTGGCTTTTGTGTTTTCAGTAAAGTGCTAATTTTCTATAAGCATACAAACACATCAAATGACACCCTTCAATTTATTTACACTATTTTTATCGTTTTTTGTTTGATTGACTGTGAAGCAAAAATTTCTGTCGTTCTTAAGTTTCAACTTACCTCTTTACGTCCCTCACAAAAACTTTGTTTTTGAATTAATCTTCGCCCATTCTTTAATTTAAATTTAATGCAGAAGCAACACTATAATGATCTGTTTTATATGTTTTTTCTAGGGGGCTTGCAGTCCCCCTCACATGCTTTATGTTAATTTAATTTACAGACTTCTCCTCGGAATTTCGATCCCCAAAAGGGCTAAAACTCAAACCACCACTGGCTATGCATTAAAAAGGTGACATATTATAACTGTGCATGATTATAACTTTTTCCGTGTCCCCGGGAGAATATATTTCTATTTTAGTCTCACTAGTTCTTAGATTATGAGGCTTCGAAAGTTTTCGTATTTCGGTGTGACAGCATTGAAGTTGGACTCTAGATTGTATCCGACATGAGGTTTATCTAGGCTTTTGAAACTTAATTTAATATGATTTTACTGAGTCAATTAAACTTTGCCGGGATAGCAGCTCAGGTCATCACCCCCAATAGCAGGCAGTCTCATCAGACTGGACTTTCACCCTCATAAAAGGGACTTTGTTTGCGTTCCTATTCCCTGGAGACCGTGTCGAAAATATTGAGAATACAGATATTTGAAAAGTGGCTATCGATGGTTAACAAGTGCAACGTAGCTAATAAGCTAACTTTTGCGAATTAGAATTTTACACTCAGAACTCTAATGCCTGTCGAAAAATTTTGAAAAAATATATCTTAAGGTTTATGTTCACTCTGAAACAAGTGATCAACGAACATTCAACGTATTTTCCATGTGCAAAATTACATAGAAGACAGTTTTTAATTCTTTTCATTTTTTTAGTTAGTTTTTTTTATATATTGACGTCATACTTAGTGATAGACAGACAGACGGACAGAAGGACAGACACTACATTTGGCCCCAGCACGGCACGCGGCAGACTTCTATATATGGATTTGGATTCTCATTGTCCCTTGTGTTCTAACCGCAGGCACTGCTGTGTCTCGGCGTCGGGCCCAAGCATGACACGTGGCAGGCTTCTATATATGGATTCTCATTGTCCCTTATGTTCTAACCCCAGACAGTGCTGGGTCCCGGCGGCTTTGCCGCTGGGCCCCAGCACAGCACGCGGCAGGCTTCTATATATGGATTCTCATTGTCCCTTGTGTTCTGGGTCCCGGCAACGCTATGTAATTTTTGGATCGAATTGATGACGTAATTGGACATTCCTAATGTGGCTCTTTCTCTTTGAGCCACAAGCCTGGTTTTGCGCTGCTCTGGTGTTCCCTTTTTGGTGACATTGTAGCAAAATTATACACGCATTGCTTTTTCCATTGTTTTATTTGATTTTTTTTTACGTCATATTTTTTTTTTATTTTTTAGGTTTTTTCTTTTTTGAGTATTTTCTTCTTTAGTTTTTTTATTTTTTTAGTTTATTCTTTTTTTAGTTTTTTTTTCTTTTTCTTTTTTTTGTTCTTTTTAGTTTTTTACCTATTTTATTTTAATTTTTCCTTTTTTTTTACTTCTTATTTTTTCTCTTCTAGTCTTTTTCTTTTTTTAGTTTTTTTTCATTTTTTTCTTTTTCTTTAATTTTGTCTTGCAATGGAGAACCTCTTTAGTTTACTTCTTGCAATGGAGAAGGAAAAAGCAAATAAACATGTATTAGGATGAGATATCTAGATGCATATCAATTTTAGATGCTAATGATGTATTTCATAAAGCAATGACACGAGCCAGCTAGTCAAAAATAACCGTTTTAAATGGTCAATTGAGATGCAGAGACCCTAAATCGTGGAATACATTTTCGAATTGCCACCATCCCCGAGGTCCTTCACGTCGAAGTAGCGCAGGCGCATGTTGCCGCTGCACTCGTCACCCGTGAGGATCCAGATGACGCCGCATCGAGGCTCCCACTTGAGCTCGTAGGGCTCGGTGACGACGTTCGTCAGGATCGTCTCGACGCTGACGTCATCGAGCGTGGCGCTGATGGCGACGTCGTCGAACTTCTCCTCGCGTGCCTTGGGCGAGAGGTAGAAGTTGAGACCCGTGATCGTGCGGAGGTAGCTGAGGACCTGATCGAGGTTCTGCTCCTCCCAGTCGAGGCCCTTGACGCGCTTCTTGTCGAGGATCGAGAGGATGCCGGCCACGTTGGCGGTGTCCTCTTCCTCGATCTCCTCGCCGACGACGCGCGGCTTGCGCTGGGCGATCTCGTCGAGCCAGTTGTCGGGGAAGACCACGGTGTCGACCTGGGGCACGATCGCGCGCTCCATGTCGGCCATGATCGTCTTCCACTGGTCGTCGAACTGACGGCGGGCGTTCTCCTGGTTGTTCAGGTGCTCGGCGTCGTAGCTCATGTCGATGATGCGCTGCGCGTCGCTGTTCTGCGGGTCGTGGCGCAGGATCTGCTTGGCGTACTCACGCGAGAGCGCCCACTCCTGGCGGTGGAAGGCGCGGTGCGCGCCGTCGAACCAGGCGCGGATGCGACCGAGACGACGCTCGCGCTCGCCGGCCAGCTCGCGCTCACGCTCGCGCTGGGCCGCGGCGATCTGCTCTTCGCGGGCGCGACGCTCGTGGACGTCGGCCTTGTAGTTCGCGTTGTCGATCATGTCGCGCAGGGCGGCGGCGGACGAACCGAAGTCGGCCGTCTCGTCGTACCAGCTGATGATCGAGAGCGCCTTGCGGTACTCCTTGACCGCGGCCTCGTACTGGTCGCGCGCCTCGAGCGTGCGGCCACGCTCGATGTAGTTGCGCACCTCGGCGGCCGCCTTGTCGCGACGGACCTGGGCGACGCTGCGCTGCGACTCGGCGTAGTCACCGACGGAGCTGGCGCGGTCGTCGAGGGGGTTTTGATTTGGGGGGAGGAGATTTGGATCTGGGGAGAGGGAAAGAGGGAAACTTGTGGTTTCCCTATTTTTATAGGGAAAGGGGAGAGAAAACACTGCACATGATGGTCCTACTTCAACCTATTATAACGAAGTTCATTAAATATAAGTAGGTGAACCCACAAGACTTGCCCCACACGCAACACAGATTCCTCCGTCTGTGTCATTGACTAGAGTACACTTCCAGCATTCTTTGCCACCACTTACAAGACATGGCACTGATTCTGGTCTCAAATTTCTAGATTCTCCACACATATCACAGACATTTAATAAAGCTTTGTTTATATATGTGCAAAACTGACATTCCCATTTTTTAGGCTTCAATGGGTCAAACTCCTTTAAATCAGGTTGAGGATTATCTCGCCTTTTTTCATTTGCTGCGTTGTTTGAAGATGATCGATGTCGGTCAGGTTCGAGTTCTTTCATGTCAGAATGCTGGTTTTCTCTCCGCTTTTCATTTGATGCATTATTTGAAGACGATCGTAGTTTGTCAGAATCAACGTCTTTCATATGAGAAAGCTGGTTTTCTCTTCTAATTTCATTTACTGCATTGGCTGAAGATGACCGCAGTTTGCCAGTATTAAGATACTTTCGATTTTGAGTTGAGCAATGAAAGTTTTCAAGGTCTTCCTTAAGTCTTTTTTCTATTTCACTTTCTTCTGATTTTTGAACATGTTATCACCTAATTTTCTTTATTTTCTGTTTGTCATTTTTTTTTCACCCCAAAAAAAGACACAAAAAAGGACAAGACCCCGAAATTCACAGCAACACTCGTGTCTGTGTAACCGAAATGCATGCATCAAACTATATTTTAATTTCAAACTTTCGTTTATCTATTCATTTTAATAAACACTTTGATATGACCGTAGCGTATGACAGTTTAGTTTTATCTTTCGTTTTGCTTATCATTAAATAAAAATAAATTAAATATCATCTTTTATTCCAAATAGAGATTTAAATTAAAGATCATGAGCGGGCAGCTCGCCCTTCAGGAAGTCGCGGAAGGACATGCCCAGCGCATTGATGTACTCGCCGTTGCGGTAGACGAAGTACATCGGCACATCGAGCGCATATTGCACCCAGGCCTCGAACCCGAAGCCCTCCTCGAACACAAACGGCAGCATGCCGGTGCGGTCGGCATCTAGCGAGCGCCAGACGCGGGAGCGCCAGGATTTGTGGCCGTTCGGCTTGCCGTCCAGGAAGGGGGAATTGGCAAAAAGCGCCGTAGCGACGGGCTGCAGCGCCAGGGCCACCCGCAGCTTTTGCACCATGTCGGCCTCGGACGAGAAGTCGAGGTTCACCTGCACGGTGCAGGTGCGGCGCATCATGGTGGTGCCCATGGTGCCGACGTCCTGCATGTAGCCGTCCATCAGTTTGTAACGGCCCTTGGGCATCAGCGGCATATCTTCGTGGTGCCAAACAGGGGCCGCGCCCAGGCCGATGAAGCCGACGCCGATCTTGTCGGCGATGTCCTTGACGTCGCGCAGGTGGGCGTTCACCTCGTCGCAGGTCTCGTGGATGGTTTCCAGCGGCGCGCCCGAGAGTTCCAGCTGGCCGCCCGGCTCCAGGCTGATGTTGGCGCCGTCCTTGGTCAGGCCGATCAGGTTGCCGCCCTCAACCAGCGGCGCCCAGCCGTGACCGTCGCGCAGGCCTTCCAGCACCGCTTGGATGGAACGCTCACCGGCATAGGGCAGCGGCTTCAGCGTGTCCTTGCAGAACCCGAATTTCTCATGTTCGGTGCCAATGCGCCAGTCTTGCTTGGGTTTGCAACCGCTTTCCAGATAGCCGGCAAGCTGGTCGTGACTTTCGATCGGCCCGCCGCCGGATTGAGGAATGGACATAGCTGGGTTCCGATCTTGCTCGCCTTTGGTGTCGAAGGTCAGGGATGGAAGGAACCGAAGCCCTTGTCAATGCAGACGGAGGACGCGGTTTTGTGCATTGGCGCGCTGCCAGATGAGCACCGGTGCGGAGCCGCCCGCCTGCATTCACGTTTTTCATGAGGGGTGCACTCCGAATATGGGCTTGAAGTTGGATCGTGTAAAGGAACGGCATGGGGTTGGAGGCTTTGGAGAGTTCTGCCATGGGCAGCATTCTTGGTGGGGCGAGCGTACCCGCGAGCCGTTCCTGCCTGGAGCGTGCGTTTGAGCCGAGGGTGGAGCCGTTCGCTGATCTTGCCCAACGGCTCGCGGGTACGCTCGTCCCACCAGGTGTGTTGTTCTCGGGCGATACTTGCACGGCGGGCATCCCATTGCTTATTCTGCTGTCAGCTCAGCCTCTGTCTCTCAGATCGAATGAAGCTTGCTCGAATCATGTTGCGAAGATTTTCACTCCTATTAAGCACGGCTCTTGCCATGGGGTTGTTCCATGGTTTGCAAGTAGCCGGAGAAACTCGGTCGGCCGAAATTCGATTCACCAGTGTTCCAGATATCTTTAATTGGAACATCAGTAATCCGCAACCCGGTTGGGAGGATGCTCTCGATTGGTTTTTTGCCCGTTTGAAAGCCGAGGGGCCGGACTTTACCCTGAATGCTGGCGATATTATGGATGCGCGGTGGTGGGAGAATGAAGCGCAGGTGAAGCGCAAAACGGAGGAGTATTGGACTGGCTTCCTCAAGCGTTTCAACGACCGGGACTTGACCGTGTATGTCGCTCCTGGAGATCACGAATACGGTGATGATGGAGGGTTGAAGATCGGGCACATTGCCCGAGCGTTTGGTCAGCAGTTTTCCAGCTTGATGGGGATGCCCGAGAATGGGCCGGCGAATCATCGTGGGCGTACGTTTTTTGTCCGGCAAGGTAACCTTCTCGTGATCACGTTGGACACGTTTGAAGATCAGGGGGAACGATTTGGCTACACGGTGGGAGAGGAGCAGTTGACTTGGTTGGCGCAAACCTTCGAGGAACATGCGGATGCGGAGTTCATTATTGTTCAAGGTCATCTGCCGATTATCGGTCCGGTTCGGAGTAAGAACTCCAGCGCGAGCATGTTGGACGGGGGAGTGTATACGAAACAGTGAGACAAAATAATTCCAAACGTCTTGTAATTCTCTATAATATTAGAGTTATCCTCGCACTCTTCACTAGTTAGTGCTTACTTTCGCAATAGAGCAAAACAATGCAGGCATTGCAAAAACATTGTCCTTGCTTTACGTCTGATCCACAGGTACTATGATGTTCCAATCGCTACGCTAGATTTTGCCTCGCTGTATCCGTCGATTATGATGGCCCACAATTTATGCTACACGACTTTACTATCCAAGAATACAGTGAAAGAGTAAGTACAAGTTTTCATACATTTTTATGTCACATGATTTAGAGTTCATTGTATTTCAGTTTCCTTACTCGTACCAGTCTCTTTTGTACATGTAAATAGTAATCCGTAATAGATTGGTAAATAGTTTGAGCCGATGAGGCAACAGGGATTGAAAAGTATATCGGGCTTTGTATTTGGCAACATAAATTGTTCGCGTATGTCAAAGGCGATAATTATTACCAGCAATTATGGATCTATATTATGATTACAACAGAAAGAAATCTTCTTCATATTAGTTTGAGATCCTGCTCTTAGGAAGTACCTTAAAATCAAGTTTCACCAAAACGAATACATTATTAATGTTTTACGAAACTTTTAATTTCTTTTTTCCGGCTTTTTCTAGATGAATTTTAATGGCCTTCCATGATGAGTTTTGTGAAATGTTTGACCTGTTTTGCTTTTTGAACTGTATAACGATTAACTGTAATTTTTATCTTGATCAAAACAGTATGAATAATGATGAATATATAATCACTCCATGTGGAAACTACTTCGTTAAATCAAGTATCAGGAAAGGACTACTTCCTGAAATTTTAGAAAGTCTCCTATCCGCAAGAAAAAAGTAAGTCATGTTCATAAATGTTATGATTGATGGGTGTTTTTACTAAGAGAGGTACCTTGGACCCGCTACGGTACATTATAACAAAGTGAAATTTCGGAAAGGTGATGCAATTTACATGGTCAATAAAGTCTCAAACCATGTTTTGTTAGAGCTCATACCACATGATCTCTTGGCTCTTAGCTCTTCTCGCCTCGTCACAAGTGCCATATGAGCTCTTAGCTCTTGTTTTTTACAATGAAGGATAGCTTACTAAAGGCAACAAACTCGGTATTCTTTTCTTGTTGTGAGACATTACTTGATAACTAAGTACTATCCCATTTTTTTTTTTTGCGACAAGCGCTTTTTAAGACATGGCTTGTCACAAAAATCCTCCTTAACCTAACGTTTTTCTGTTCATGGCTGCTTTGAAAGCGTTGACATTTCAAGCAAACTTACTGCCTGGATAGCGCTCTTAATCTGATTTAAGCCAAGCCCATCAGATCCTGATTAATAGGATTAGTATAGATAACTTGACACCTCCATCGGACTGGATTCTGATTGTCAATCCGTCAATGAGCTGAAGTAACGACACTAGCTGTTGTAGCAGGAGTTGTTTGGAGTTGAAGTATCCATCTTTTTGACCTGCTTTTTGAAGGAAAACAGGGAACCCTTAGAATGGAGGGGTCGGTAACTAGCTGTGATTTTCAGCGTATTGTGACTTGAACGAAAGCGACCTCTAGCCACAATGTGGCTATGTGGCAATGTGGCTAGAAGATTGGAGGCTATCTGACTGCTTCTAAAAAGGCGGTGAATAAGACCCTGGCCACGACTGAACTAATACTGTCAGCTTCTTTGGAAGGATTCCCTACATCGAGGTGCAATGTACAATCAAAGCAACTTGTTGATCCTCCTAGAACATAGACTTCTATGATATTTCCTTGGTAACAAGCTTCTACAGATAGTTGCTAGTAGAGTCACATTACTGTCGTCTTGACAATTAGGTGATAATGAAAGGAGAAGATCTGGAGTGAGCCATGTTCTAAGGAGGAGGGGATTCTAATCTCTTTTACATTAGTGTGTAAACATTAGTGTGGGAGGAGGGGATCGTGAGTGTTTTCAGAAAGCTTTCCTGGGGGTGGCAAGTGTCACAAGGAGATTTGTTTTTCTGAAATTTGGACACCCATGCCTTTTACGAACCTGATTGATCCATGCATGATCTCTGAGCCAGTAAAAGGAAAGGAAGTTAAACTGAACCTGATTGGCTCCTCTGTGCTAAATTTTAAACCAGTAAAAGAAGCAGAAACTTAAATTCAACCTGACTGATTGTCTGGTGTAAATTGTAACCAATTCAAAAGAACAAAAGTTTCCGAGTCACAGAATTTTACAAGTAAACTCTCTATTTCTTTGAGGTAAAGCGATTCCATCTTTTGAAAATTAGACACCGACCAAGCTCATTTTCTATTATACGTACGCAGATTTGCGAACATGGCAATTCGTTGTCATATGTTGCAATTTTCTGGCCCTTTGTCAATGTCTGACTTTTCCTGACAGATGTGGCTGCTCCCCCAGTGGCTATTTATTATGCCTACGCAGATATTTATATATGTATGCGTATGTAGAATTTAATATATGTTTGCAGATTTGCTTTCTAAAATCATCGAATTCTCGTTCAGCGAGACAGACAGAAACCTGTCTTGCCGCTTTTTGCTACGTCCAAGTATTTCCATAATTACGACAGATGTAAGGAGATAGGACAGAAGACACAAGCGTTGAACCAACGGGCTAACTGAAAAGAGCAGATACATAGGAAAAAATCGGGCGAGAGGGGGCTGACATTGGAATCGTTCAAAAGCAGATGGATTTTTATAAGAGATATAAATTATTGCGGTAAGATTGTCCAAACTTTGACCTCTTTTATTTGGTAGGAAGGGGGGGTTGAGAGGATACACCTATAGGTATCCTTGTTATAATTACCTGTCTGACAAAGAAATTTTGGGTCTCTTGAGTCTCTTGAGGGTAGTCCAAACGAATAATGTTATTTCGTTCTTTCATAGTTGAATTTTGTTTGAAAGAGCTAAAAGTATTACAGAAAGGTTTCTGTTTTGAGAAGCTTTCTAATCATATCCAAGGGTTTGAGTGGTAATTTTTGGGCTTATACGTTGGGAAAGAGAGAAAGGGTGCAATACGGAAGCGGTTTTTGAATTTTGGTTTTTTGGAAATCGTCTTTATTTTGCCCTTTTGATTGTTCACTATACTCTCTTCTATTTTTGTACATGTAGCTTTGTATTTATGTCTGTGTCTAGTGTTTTCACATTTTCTTTTTGTATTTTAAATCTTCTTCATTGGACAAACCGAATAAGCGAGACGCAAGTTCGACCATGATTTGAATTAGGCTTGTCGACATTTGATATTCACTTCTGTGAAACAAATACTTCAAATATTCGCGTTGCGCTTTGTTTAAGTTTTTTTTGGTGACTGTGCAAGACACATATAGTTTTCAGTTAAAAATAAATTTAAACAATTAGAAAAAAAAAACAAAGTTTGGAAATGTCAAATTGAGGGCTTTAGGTTAGGGTTGCTCTTTATTAGATTGCCGCAATGCGACCCTTTAATATTCTCCCCGTCACTGATATAGTACTTAGTCCATTTTCCATCATGACATGGAAATTTTTCCTTCAAATGTCCGTGAAGTTTGGGTCTTTTATAAACTTACCTATAGAGTTACTCTCAACGGATAGTTAATAATTAAAATTTTCTCCTAATTATTTAGTAAGGGTGTCCAGAAATTTCACTTCATAGTTGACTTGTTGTTTATTATGATGTTATATTAATAGTTTATTTTTACAACTCCGACAATCTAACTTTTCATTTATTTCCACCAGCTTATCAATCTTTTACATTCTTTTTTAATATTAACTGTTCTGTTACGTATCCAAATCATTTTACAAAATACAACTTTTTAGAGCCCAGATATTACATGGAATCCAAGTTTCAGAGTTTGAAAACATTGGAGCCCAAAGGGTTTTATTAACGAATTCTACCAAGTTATGGCAAAGCAAAATTCAGACAGAATAATTGCAACTAGATTGGAGGTATCAAATGTCTGCTGGCATGCTACAAAATGTATAATAGGGCTCGAAAGAGACAAAAATAGAAAAAAGTCACGATTCGCAAAAAAGAGACAAAAAACCATGAGTTGCAAATCGTTGTCTTGTTTTTTTCTTTTTTTGTGTGTTTACTCCACAGTTTAATGTACTTTGTGGGTTATAAATAAATTATTATTTATTATTATTCCTTTCACCAACCTACCATGTCAGATTGCCAGCAAGAGGAAAAAAACCTCCACCAATTGCAGCAATTGAGCTAAAACAGAAGTGTTTTCTAATAAAAATTAACAATTTTCACACCAATTTTTATTCACCTATGCTAAGGAAATACAGACCATTATTTTTTTTTAGGCAGCAACATAACAAATGAAAATGAGTGAAGAATTGGAATTTTATAAATTTTTGAAAGAGGAATTTTGATTGAAGTGGATGAAACTAATCACCATTATGAAGTTATTTTGCCCAAGGTTAGTATTCTTTTATAGTGCTAGACTTTATCTAAAGGCATATTTAATATTTATCACAAATTAAACTGTCTTGAGAAGAGATTTATGTAGGAAATAATGTATTAAATCAATTTTCTTACGGTGGAGTGGGACAGATTAATTTTTTTTTTAGGTCCAAACCTGAAACATTCAGAAAAGATACTTGTTTATGTGACAAATTTTTATGTTGATGGGCAACAGTTCACAGAGGCAACAAATGAGGCTTGCCTTTGAATGTCAGGAGGCTCGTACTCAAAGATATTTGTTGCAAGGCCTTTGTCTTCACGGAATTGTTATCCTTGTGGTATATATCTATAACATTGACATAGTGATGTAAGGTTGCTGCATTAGGCCCCAGCTGGCTTTCTTATGGGATCAGTCTATTTTAATCAAAAATAAACAACCCCAATTCTGTGGAATCAGAATCCAAAACACCCCAAATATCAATATCAGCTTGCCAAAACAGTTAAATCTGGTGTGGAAAAAGATAATCTCAAGATTTAGCTCCATGCACTCTTTTGTGAAAACACTGAAAAAATTTGAACTGAACTGTGGCGTCACAACTCCGTTTTATACTAAATATTTCAGGATAAATGACAGGTCATCCACGAACTTGGATCGGTCGTCATACCGGGCAGACTCCAACTGTCCGTCAAATAGTCCACGAGGGGAACGTAGTCTTCTTGATCATTTCCGGTGGCGCAGAACAGATCGTAGATGTTCCCGGTGAAGGCCAGCGTGCGAGCTTGGCCGGAATTAATGACGCGTCCGGCTTCCTTGAGGAATCCGTAGGTATGGGGCTTCATGTTCGTCGGCGTGGCGGGACTACGATTGGCGGGCCGCCTGTTCGTCCCAGTAGGTCACAAATTGCTCAATGGGTTGCAGCTTGTCCGGATCAAAGACTTGCTTCCGAAGTTCTTCGCGTTGTTGCTCGAATTGTTCGAACTCGCGCACTTCGTGCGGTTCAAAAACGGGTGACGTGCGATCGTAGATGACGGTTGCTCCGGGGCAGGTGTCATGGCCGGCGGCCTTCCAATCCCAGTACATCGACAGCCCGACCAGGCGGTCGCCCACGTAGATGGCTTCATTGAGCTCGTGGGTAACGATGATCAGGGTATACGGTGGCAGTTCGTCTTTGGCTACGGCTTCTCGGTTTTGGTTGTAGAGCTCCAGGAGAAGTTTTTGGAGATCCTCACGAGTGGCTTCATCGAGCGCACCGAAGGGTTCGTCCAGTAGGATGATCTCCGGCTTCATGATGAGGGCCTGTGCGATGGCCACGCGCTGTCGCATCCCACCGGACATCTCGTGCGGGTAGAGTTTCATGGCGTCCTTGAGTTTGACGCGCTCGAGGTATTCGGCTGCCAGTTGTAGGTGTTGCTTACGGAGTTTGCGCCACTTCGGATATTGTAGGAGCCGAAACGGGATGCTGGTTTGGTCCAACTTCAGTCCGAGAGCCACGTTTTCTTGGGCCGTGAGGAAAGGAAATAGCGAGTAGTGTTGGTAAACGATGCCGCGCTCGCGGCCTGGGCCGGTTACGGGCTGGAGTTCCGTCGAGCCGGATGCGGAATGCACAAACATCTTGCCTTCATTGGGGAGATGGGTGCCGACGATGGCGCGGAGAAGGGTGGACTTGCCGCAACCACCCTGTATTCGGACATCAAGCTCCATTCCTCAGTAAGATATCAAATAATGGCTCATTCTGATTTGCGAAGGTTTCTCGTTTCCTAGGATTATAATTAAAAAGAGAAGAATGTAATTAAAACTGCAAAAAGTAATTGAACGTGAAATAAAATTCTGAACTTATAATAAAGATGGAAGGAGATAAAACCTGGGATATACTATCATGTTTTGCTTTTTATTCTATTGTTCTTGGTTGAATTTTTTGGGCTGGAAAAACCTCTTCGTCAGTAAAATCTGCGAAATTGTGCAATCCAGTGTGTTTGAAGTTCACTGTGTCTTGAAGTGTGTTACTTCAAGTAATCTGAAGTTCCCAAACTGTAAAATCTGAAGAATATCCCAAACTGCAAAAACGATTACTTGGTCTGGGATCATTGCTGTTAACTTCTCGACATAAAAAGAAATCTTGCTGGCAGTTAACCTTCCCCCCGTTTACCTCAGTTTAAACCGTCTATTTTTTTCAAAAATATATGCATAAAAGGCAATTTTTTTCGCATGAAAAATCATCATTTTAGCTCGACATCATTTTCACCCTCTTAGAACCAATATTTTTGTTTCGCTGAACAAAGTGGCCGAAAATTGCAACTGATTGAGGTCTCATCTCTTTCTTAATGAAGGGTAGAACCTGCTGAAATGTGCTTTAGCACCTGAAACAGATAGAGCCTGTTCTGGAAACAAATTGCAACCAGCCATGTGAGTCATCCAGAATCAAAACAAAAAAAGGTCTGCTTTTAAAAATGTTAAGGCAGGACGGGCTCTCAAGGAATCTCCCTGTACCTCTCCTGTTAAACATTTGGAGTTTGCCTAACGTTCCTGAATTAGTGATTTCGGCGGTTTTTATTTTAACAGATCTAAAAAAATCTGGTGAATGTTTGATCTGATCAAATCTTAAAGCCGACAATTTTTTTTTTATAATTCCAAAATAACTATAAAACCTGTTTCGGGTTTGCATTCTAGATTGCTACACTTGACACTGTTGTTGCAAAGCGACGGAAAGCTACGCCTCGGTTCCACTCGAGGTTCGTGTGCGACTGGCGAGGGCGAGAGGTTTCAATCGTGAAACCCTCAACGACATGAAGCTGGACTACGCGGGGACCGGGTCATCCGTGGGGCGGTTGAAAGTCGATGCTGCGACCGAGGATGGCGGCCGGCTTTCCCTGTTTTTCGGCGATGAAGCCAACCAACGCGCTCTGCGCGCGAAATCCGCCGATGCCGGTTTGATCCTGCGGTTCCTGGGTGCCTATGACAACATGCACGGCGGCACCATTGAAGCGGCTTTGACCGCTGCCAGCGGCGAGCCGCTGCGCGGCCAAATCGATGCCCGCGACTTCTGGCTGATTGACGAACCGCGGCTGTCTTCGCTGGTCTCGACCGATCCGCAGCAGGACGGCATGAGCCTGGAATCCGCGGTCAGCCGGGATCTGGACGTCTCAAAGGTCTATTTCGACCGGGGATACTCCGAAATCGAAACCGGCTCCGGTGGCACGCGGCTCTACGGCGGAATTCTGCGGGGTCCAGTGCTGGGAACCACGTTTCAGGGGACGCTCCACGATTCCGAGGGCCAAATTTCCATAACGGGGACCTTCATGCCCGCTTATGGCCTCAACAGCCTGTTTTCGGGCATCCCGCTTGTTGGCCGAATCCTCGGGAACGGCCGCGAAGGTGGCCTGATCGGAATCACCTACAAGCTGCACGGCCCCGCGGCCGAGCCCCGGCTTGCCATCAATCCGATATCCGTTATAGCGCCCGGCGTCTTTCGTTCCGTGTTCGAATTCCGCTAGGCCGGGCGCACCAGGACGTGGCGTTTCTTGCCCAACGACAGTTTCAGGACGCCGGCTTCTCCCAGATCCCCCTTCGTTATCGTCCTCCGCTCATCGTCCAGCACCTTGTCGTCGAGGCGAACCGCGCCGGCCTTGATGTGGCGGCGAACTTCGCCGTTCGACGAAGCCAGGCCCGCGGTGACGAACAGCGACAGGACCCCAATTCCGGCTTCCAGTGTTGAAGAAAACACAAGAGACCCGACTTCCGTTCATACTTAACCTATGTCTCCTAGGAAAGCCAGACGCGGTAGCTCAGCATGGATTCGAATTAAGAATAAGCAACTTAAAACAAAAAGAAAGCTCTGTATTTCTTACCAGAAGGGAAAATGTAGGAGGAAACTGACTTTTATAAATCGACTGCATAGTGAATTTTGGACGATGGATGACGGCCAGTAGAAGTTTACTTGGCCAGCCTTGTCACTGTGAACAACGCGAAAGAGGATTCAAGTTAGGAAGACAGTTTCTGAAAACGTTTAACCTTTGAGTGCAGTTTGGAATTCTAGTCTGCTGCAAAACTTCTTCTTTGTAAGAAAGCTTTTCTAAGTATGCAATCATTCGAAGAGAGATAAGTCAACAATTAGATAAAAAAGGGACAGGAAGCACAAGACATACGAGATCTACGTATTTTTACCCGACAGTTCAGGAAATGAATGGTGGAATAAAGATGCCCAGCAACGCTGAGAAAGAATTCCTTGCTATAAGCGAGAAATATATTAATGTTTAACAAAATCCACTGTAATCGGAATCGGAAATATCCAAATTGGATGTTTATTCATTGAATATGAAAAGTTACGTCAAAGAAAGACAGAAACCCCTAAGTGTGAGGCTATCCAATGACACCTTTTATCAGAAAAATCTCTGGTTTTTTCACTTAAGCACGATTGCTGTGATACTTATGTTGCACACAAAAAAAAAAGTTGCCGATACAGAAAGGAAGGAACACCTTGCATAAAAAACTGATGTCAATAATGCAAAAAGTGCAAGCAAGAATATAACTAGCGATGCTATTAATGTCTTCACGCCTGACGGGCAAACTTTGTTCTAGCTTCGGAAAAACAATGTTGGGGTGTTGTAGTACTGGATTAAAATTAGCGTACAAAACGAGATTCTGATAGGTAGAATCAAACTTTCTGTTTGATTCTAATAGAATCAATAGAATAGCACTAGTTCGTATGTGACGTCTTGCATATGGTAATATTTACCCTCTTGGTCCCTCTTATAAAACTGATAAGTATTAGTATTTACATTAAGGTTACGCATTGAGGAAGTGGCAAGAGAACAACTGTAGAAGGAAGGCATGTACACAACACAAGAGGCAGCTTCTGACCCAATGCTTCTACCCTCCCCTGATAAAGAAATACTCGAATTTTTCTATTCCCTATATTTTGCATAACATTTGTATACTTTATGCTTCATTCCCTCTAACCAGCATAGATTCGAGAACATTCTTGATTCTTTATATATTTAGACTTTTAAAAATTGTGCTTTTCCCTCTAGCTTCTGGAAATATTTAAATAAATGAAATTTTTTCTACTAAAATTTTATTTACCTCACCTTAAAAGCCTGGAGAAAAATTCGTTCTCCCAAAATCGGTTATTTGTTACAAGACCTGGAAACTGCTTTTTGTTGGGAAAATATTCTTTACCTCCTGTCGAAGGGAATAAACTCCGAAAGTTAACACTGCTTCATGAGATGAAGAATGGTCAATGCCCCTTGAACTCATCCTCAGAAAGTGTAATTGTGACCTTTTCAGAATCACAGAGAGACGGTAAATACTCAGTGGCGTTTTACTACACTCATGCCACCTAGGCAAGACTACTAACTGCAAAGTAGCGGACTGACTAAGTCACAGGAGGGCCGCATTCGTTCGTTTCGCCTTTTACGCTTTTGGATTTCTGCAGTTCAGTTTACATTTAACCATGTAACTATCCATGTGATTTTATTATGTGATTCTGGTGTCTGTTTCTGAAAATAGGCAGTGTGTAAATACTAAATGAAATTTTTTGTTATATTTGTATCTGGTTTTTCTCAAATTAAAGTATTTTAACTTGAATAGCTTTAGCCAGTCATGTTAGTGATGGGATAGTGATTCTATCCATAATAATGCTAAACTAGAGTTCAATCTAAGCTTTGGTACTGTTTCTGTTTTACTAACCTTGTTTCTGACCTCTGAGAAAAAAATAAAACGAAAACGGGTTAAGTGATATACTTGAAGAGTCATATTTAGGTTTAGTTTTCATATTTTTGTGCTACAACCTACACAAGATATCAGCTTACATTGTATTAAAAAAAAAGAAATATCCCTTCTGACATCGCATTAAATTTTGACATTTACTGCCGCGACGAGTCTATGAAATCAATACCTCTCCTCATTGAGAGTTAAGATATTTTTCCCTTCACTGTTGAAATTGAGAAACACGCTTTTAGCTTTTTTTAAAAAAAAAAAGGCGAATGTGCCATTGGTTTTTAGAAAGGAATCGTGTCGATTACACTTTTTAGTGCTACAATTGCGAGGGATGTAAGCTTATATTGCATAACAATTTTAATAACTAAAAGAATATTGCAGAAGCATGAACTCTTCGAATTTATACTTGAAAATGAGTGAGCGAGCTATTTTATGATCATGAATTACGGCGCTTGGTGTCACGATACCAGGATAGAGAAATGAATGTCTGTAGATTTAATTTAGAAACATTTGTGGCTTTAAATGGTTCTTGGTAACAAACTGAAATTAAGGAGTGACTCGTCCAAATAGTGGCCAAAATTCGAAACTAAGAATTGCCATAGCATTATTTCAGTGACTTTCAGTAAAGAGTGACTGTTTCTAAAAATAACTGAAATTCTAAAAAAGGGGGGGGGGTGATAACAATATATGCAAAAACCTGATGCTCCATGGTGATTCCGATTATATATAGCTCGTTACGTTTTTGTAAAGATACCTATCAGAAGCTACGAGCCCAAGAAAATTTACTTGATTTTTGGAAAAGAGGGAAACCACATTCAGGAGACCCAGTGATCTTGACAAAAAATTAAACCATCGTCTCAGTATATCCATCGCAAAGGTTCCAATCCTCTAAATACAAACAGAAGAAATTTTGTGTTTTTTACCAATTGAAGAGTTCCCCAAGGATAGTAGCCTAGTAAACAACACAGCATTCACACGAGATTCCAATTAATAGATAATTTGGTAATTGTCTGTTAGTCAGTAGAAACTCAAGAATTTTACTTTTTTCAATAATTTGCCATCTTGTCTCTTTGCCCCCCCCCCCCCCCAAATATTCTGCATATTAGTGCCCTTGTCACATTGGGCCCCCTCCGAGATTTTGCTCTAGATCCGCCCCAGTATGAAGCGCCTTTTAAGTTTCCGCTAGCACTACCTACAATTTTGATTATTTCTCTGAGGTCTTCGGATATCAAATAGAAATTCAATATTTAACAAAAATCACTTCACTTCTTAGTTCTCCTTCGTGTATTTTAGTATATAATTTTTTTTTACCTGATTCGTTTATTTTTCAGGCATGGGATACTGGCAGAGGATTCGACTTAAAAACTGTTTATAGAACAGCTTATATAGTCACGGCACTATCTGGAGCTGGAGGATTATATTTGGCCATGCTGTGAAAGCGTTTTCATTTTGTGATATATTTTACTTTCCTTTTTACTTACAGCGTTAATACAAAATAAATACACTATTATTGACTACAAATTGTTAAAGATAGTTTATAACAAAGTGAGAGGAATAAACCTGTCAGTCAACTAGTTAAATTTAACAAATTAAAATCCATAAGCAAGGGTGACTTTCAGACAAGCGTTGATTCAAAAGGTGTTCTGATACGTTTTTTCTTAAACTGAGATTTGTTCCTCATCTGCTCGAACTCAGCACGATCAGTTGATTATTTGTCATTTCCTTACCCTAATTGTTTATCAAAATGCGTTAAAATTTTTGATCTTTTAAGAATTCATGTTTCTTATTTTTTCTCGCACATTAAAAATTGAAGCTTCTAGTGTCAAAATTGTTTCTATCACATCTTATTACTCATCACACTTTTTACCTTTTTTTTCTTGTATTTACCCTTCTCATTTACCTTTTTATCCTCACCGTACAAAGAACCGGTCAATGATAATATTAATAATAATAATAATAATAATAAAACAAGACTGGAAAAAAATGGCTCATTTTTCAGTTTCTAAGCTCTCTAGTAAAGTTGATATCAATCATAGGAATTTAAGCTCCGGCGTAGGGATGAGTAAGAGAAAACATAGAAGTGACAAAATTGCCTTTACTAACAGTGTGTTGATCAGGAAGTCCTCGCTGAAATTCAACAGGCTCGTTGTGGGCAATTACTTCACCAACTTCTGAAGCTATTTCTACTGGAATGATGTCTAACTGCTCATCTATATTCACACTTTCTTCATCTGCACTTAAGTAATCAGTGTCTGAGTCACTCATCTGCAATAATAATAGTATAAATGGCATTATTACAATCCAAGGAATGCTGCAATTTTGCCATATTGCAATGGTATAATGCAAAAAATAAACAAAAAATAAAATCCTCAAATTTTGATTAACTGATATTCGATTTAACTTGTATTCTTCTACTCCGAATTTGAAATGAACCACTGCTTTATTAAACCATGGACATTTTTCCAAGATTTATTCTACAGCCCGGAGTATCTTGTATCTCCTATGTGTGCCGATAGCAAGTTCCCCTGCGGAAAAAAAATCTTTTAAGATTTCCTTTACTCAAGAAAGTTTCCTAACTTAACTGATTTTTTTTTCTTTGCTTGATGGCAACAACAGTAACAGTAAGTGACTTTTTTCCTTTTTTTAATTTTTTTATTCTTCAATCTGAATAGTAAGTTAAGCTTTTCCAGATGTCCCTTGCATAACTGTTGAGCTAAAGTGTAAAATAGCAGCTTTCCACTTACTTTTTAAGGAGATTCAATATCCTAAAGAATCACCCTTTCTTGTCCATTGTAAACTTTCTCACATCGAGAGGCCAACCTATTTACAATTGATTGGGTAGTTTTTCTGTAACCAGTAGAGCTTAGATAAAAGATCCGAATAAACAACAGAAAACTAAAAATCGACACCTACTTTCCCGGAAATCTTGGAATCATCTCATTTTGTGCTGAAGATGATTAGTACATCTGCTAGGAAAGCGCCAAAAATCAGCTCACCATTGTGTAGCGAAAATTATTAATCCAAGCCACAATTTGGCTTTCCATTTTGATAACTACATAGCACTCGCCTTTTTGAGAACAGTGGCCATTTTGCGCCGCTCGAAGAACCCGACCGTTTTGTGCACGAGATCCGCCGATTTTTGGATCTCTAATCGACGTTGCCATCCAATGGATAATGCTGGTCAAAAAAGCGTTGCCCCTCGCTGGAAGCCAGGGGCAGACCCTGTTGCTTTTGAAATTCGTACATGGTGATGGCCCCGGCTGCTGCAACGTTGAGCGATGGCATGCCGCCCCATTGGGGAATGGTGAGAATGACATCACAGTGTTGTTGTGCGTCTGCCAAGCCCCTGCCTTCGTTGCCCAGAATAAAAGCGGCATTTGAAGTGAACGAATGGGTTGCCAGGTTTTCACCACCAATTTCAACTCCATAAATACGGTACCCGTCTTGTCGACAATCTTTGACTGCATCCTCTAATTGGAAGAAATGTCGCCATTTCAAAAATTTATAAGCGCCGCTCGAGCCGGTGGCTTTAAACTTTTGACGACCAACAACCAATGCTTCCCTACAACCGAATGCATAAGCTGAGCGCATTAATAAAGCGACATTGGGTGTTTTCTCCACATTAAACAGGATGAGTTTAAAGTGAAATTCCTGGTCTTTTTGGGTTGAATTCACCTGGGTAGCTCCGAATGACTTGGCTTTGTACAAGAATATTTTTTAAGATAGGGCGTTTTGGTGTGGGCCCGATGTTCCCAATTTTTAGTAATCCGATGATCAAGGCGCCCGTCCCGGCCTCGCCGAATGTACCACGAACTTGTCTGGAGAATAAGGATGATCACCATCAGTGACTTGGGTAAGCGATATGGAGAACGGGTTTTGTTTGATGGTGTGAATCTTCGATTCGATCCCGGCAAGTGTTACGGCCTTATTGGTGCAAACGGTGCCGGCAAATCGACATTGTTGCGCGTCATGACCGGCGAAGAATACATGGATCAGGGTGAAATCAATATTCCTTCCAAATTACAGGTCGGCACGCTGAACCAAGACCATTTCGCTTTTGAGGATTGCACCATTATTGACACGATCAAAGGGCAAACTTGCCTCATTTCCCAGGTAAAATTTGGTAATCAATATTTTAAGGAAAGGGTAAAAATACTAGTTTTAAATTTCTTTAGAAGCCCAGTGAAAAATCGCAGATTAAGTTGGGTTGTTAAAATTTGTTGTTACAAAAAGTAGAAAAAGTTAATGGTTAGGCTCAGGGTAGTATCCAGGGGGCTGGGTAGAGGATTTGAACTCCCTCCCCTCTCTAAATGTTTGTCCAACTCGTAAAACGTAACAAAATGGATATTAACCAATTTTTGACGCAGTTTTTCAAGCTTTTTGTAACCCTCCATCCAAAAAATTCTTGGCCAACCATCTGGAGCCAAACGAAGAGTAAGATGTCCTTGAAAAGATGGAACCCCACCATCTCAACCTCCATACTAAGCTTTAATTTTCGCATAACAATGCTTAAAAAGAACGGTTCATTCAACTGTATCTGCTTTACAAAATATAAAGGAAACTCCCTAAAGGAAAGAGGAAGAGAACTGGAACTGCACAAAAGGGAGTAAAGGATGAAGTTTTGAACAAATTAGATTAAAGGAAGAGCGTGCACAGTTGTGTTGATCTCAAGCAGGCTGGTGCTGAAATGTTGGCAGTAGTAGCAACAGTACTAGGAATTCATTTACGAGAGATGGGGGTTCTAGCTGCAAACCAGCCAAAATGATGACTCATAAAGCAGGTGGAATCATCAAAAAAGACTGTGAGGCCAGAAAAGCTGCAAATCAATCTGGTTTCTAATGGTGCTTTGGGACATCTGGAGCTTTTCTTGTGTTTTGCTTATTTATAAATAAATTCGAACTGTCAATGTTCCGATTTAAAAAAAAAACACTCTATCTACCAGTTAAAATCTCGAATTAATTTTCGGTTTTTATCAACATCCTTTTTATTGACTTCTATTTGACTATTAAAATAACTTTTTACTTTATTCTCATTATTATTTCCAGGTCTTAAAATCTGTTTTGATTTTAAAAATTTCTGAAGTTCAGTACTATCTTTTATGTATATATATGTATATATATTTGTTCTTATTTTTTCCTTTGCAGTACAGTTTTGACTTACCCATACTATATTATGTTTTTTCCAAATTACAAAAATAGGTGAACAGTTCTGAAAGAGCATTTGAACTAAATAATTTAGTCACATTTCAGCAGTCTTAGAAAAGCCGAGTTGTTCATTGCTCATTGATTTGTTCATTGCTCATTGCTCAGCGAAGACAAAAAACAACCGAAAATACAGTTAGATAAGATTTTAAACAGTTTATAAAGTACATTTTACTAGTCTTCTAGAAGAATTTGACTTGCTTTAGTCTAGGAGAGCATCCAAGCTTAAATTAACACTAAAAGCCTTTCTAGGGCAAGGGTAACACAAAGATTTAGAACAATATAAAATTAAGACATGAAAACACTCCCTTCCATCCAAACTGAATTAATAATTTCTGTTCGTCTTAAGTTTTAATGTCGCTCCTTGCTTGCAGTTAAAAAACTTATTTTTTTTATTTAATTTCTGAACGTTTTTGAATTAATACAGGTTTTGATTTTGGCTCACCGTACATGAATAATTAAAACGAAATTTGCATATCAATTATACTTTTTTTGGCTTAATGGCTTTTTCAAAGTTTTGATCGGACGATTTTGAGCAAAAAGGGGCGGGGGGGGGACCTAGCCTTCCAGTTTTTTTCGTTACTTAAAAAGTCCACTTGAGCTTGTAATTTTCTTTTGTGAACGTTTTTTATTAGTAATAAATATACGTAACTTAGAAATTAGCCTGCGCAATATGCTTCTATATTTTTATACTTTTATTACGTATATGAGAGGGTTTGCCCCCTAGTTAATGCCTCGCTCTTTACATTAAAGCTTAAATTTTGTTCCAATTCCTTAAGAGTGACTTCTGATGCACAAAGGCCGCAGAATAATTAGTTGAAATTAATACTGGTCCTTACTTTCAGTTGAAAAAACTTTTTCATATTTATTTTTTCATTATTTTTTGTTTTAAATAATGCTAGAAAATCCTGTCCAGTAGGCCTAGAAGCAATTAGCCTATTATATTTGAAAAGTGTACAAAAGGACACTGAGTAGAGTATTCACCTCGTCCCTTGGCTATTTGAATAGCCAACCACTGTAAATATTAACCTATTAGCAAGTTGTCAGAAGTAAAAGTAGTAGTTTTACGTAGTCTAATTACTTAAAATTCGTCCAGAAACGGTATTTTGTTGTTGGCAGCCTGCATCTTTCTGTGAGATGTAACAATATTAAGACCTATAGTAAAAATTTAAAATCGTCATTTATGAAAAGGTAAACAATTTATTTTGCTCTCTGCAAGATGAAATACCATGAAAGAAAAAAAAATCTTAAGGTACAGAGTAAGTGTTGTATTTCTTAGTGTGTGGACCATATTCGTCAACCCTGTAGTTTCTTTCATAAGGAATTGCATCGTATGTGCTCCAGCCCAGATTTAAGTCATAATCTGCGTAGTCTCGTTTGTAATCGTGCCCGTATTTGTCTCCATATACTGGGCTTGAATATTTCAGATCATTTCTACAGCTTTCGTAGATAATTGCCGGAGCGGAAATCATACCTGTAGCTATCTCTGTATACCATGGCAGGGTACTTGAAATTATTTCTATAGCTCTCGTAGGCAGGTTGGGGAGCTCTGTATTTCATATATTTCCTGTATGCATGCCCATACGCCGGAGTTGCCGAAACGATAGAAGCGCGTTGAATGCTTGCAAATTTGCATATTAAAGATGACGAAAAAAAAAATTGGTTTTACAGATTATTTAGCCTTTTTTTGACTTCAATACTTGAAACCTACATAAAGATTTGGTGTTGAATAAAAATAATTTGGACGGAATAACGTTTCTAACAGAGAATATTAAACGAAAATGTTACTTACAAAAGGATGAAATTTTGCAAAAACAATAGAAATGTTGGTAATTCTACTGAAGCTCCTATACGGAATAAAAAGAAGTGGAGAACAAATGTAAAAATATGGTAACATCAAAGAAACAAGACACTGTTGATGACCTATCTGCATGGATTTGGATCATCGCCTCGCAGAAGCGGTCCAGCTCCGCCTTGGATTCGCTCTCCGTGGGCTCGATCATCATGGTTCCGGCTACGGGCCAGCTGATGGTCGGCGCATGGAATCCGTAGTCCATGAGCCGCTTGGCGACGTCTTCCACGGTCACGATTTGAAACGCTCTGAGGTCGATGATGCATTCGTGCGCCACAAAGCCGTGGCGTCCGCGATAGAGAACGGGGTAGTACGGTGCGAGTCGGTGAGCGATGTAATTGGCATTGAGGATAGCCACTGCAGTGGCCAGGGTCAGTCCCGGGGCTCCCATGGCGTAGATGTAGGCCCATGAGATGGTGAGGATACTGGCGCTACCCCAAGGCGCTGCGGCGATGGGGCCAATGGCTCGATCCTTCAAGCTTGCCACGCTGGGATGACCCGGAAGGTAAGGCGCCAGATGGGCGCGAACCGCAATGGGGCCGACTCCGGGACCGCCGCCGCCATGGGGGATGCAGAATGTCTTATGCAGATTCAAGTGGCAAACATCCGCACCTACCGCACCAGGCGAGGTCAGGCCGACTTGCGCATTGAGGTTGGCTCCGTCCAAGTAGACCTGGCCACCGTGTTGGTGGATGAGAGCGGTGGCTTCGCACACCTGTTCTTCGAACACCCCGTGGGTGGAAGGGTAGGTGATCATGAGGGCGCCCAATTCTTCGGCATGGGCTTCGG
>JAAAKM020073195.1:150702024-150761403 GCA_010016025.2 Alatinidae sp. Z8VKAUB7J3
TGGCTTTTTCGTTAAAACTTTGATTTTTTTTTCATGTAGTGTAAGTTTCTCCTTTGTTTTAAGTTTTGTTTCAGACTCGGCATATGGATTCAGGTCCATACACTTATTTCGCTCGTAGTCAGAACTCATCCTGCGAATTGATAGAAATTTTGTTTTCTCCTGACAAGTCGTCGTGTAAATAGCAATTCTTCGTAAATAGCAGTTCCTCGTAATATGGCTTCATGTTCCCCATTAACTGGCCCTATTGCCAGGGTTATTCCGCTTTGGGCGTTTTTTCTTCTGAAGCGTAGTCTGAAGCTAAAGATGTTATGTGGCGGGATGAAGGCCTGGAGTGTCTTAGTTATGTTCATTTTTGTTTTCATTTAAATCTAATCGAGCAGTATATGCCAATGAACTCTAAGTAAGAAGCGAGCTGCCTCAATAGTAACCGCAACTCCAAAAACCGGAATTCCAATACCAATAGATTTATCAAAAGAATCAGATGATGTTGCTGATTTCAAATGTATAAGTTTCATTAGGTTTAGTCTTACCCATCAAAGGTTACAAGCCTAAGAAATTTGCCTGATTTTCGAAAAAGGGGGAAACACCCTTTAAAATACGTAGAATCCTAATGAAAATGACATCATCAGATTCAGCGCATCAGAAAACCCTACTTTAGAGGTACTTTCAAGTTCTTATCTTCAAAGAGGTGGAATTTTTTTGCCAGAAGAACAATCACTTGTTTATTTGTTTTTTGCTCTCATGGTGATTGCACCTAGGCACAGCACCTAGGATCCCTGTTGTCGTGCCTTGAAGCACACCTGAATTGACTGTTGTTCCAGCAGAATAGGTATTAGCTCCCGTCAAAATCAGTGTCCCATTTCCCTCTTTGATAAACTGTCCAGGTGTCCCATCGTCTTGAAGTACGCCTGTTAACGATAAAGTTGTTCCTCCATCGACATTGAAGACTCCGGCATTAGGTGTTTGGAATGTCCGGTTCGATGAAAATGTTGCCGTTGTATTTAAAACTCCTGAATTAGTTAGCCTAACAGCCCCAGATGCATTTCCTAAGTTATGGTCTGCACTGATTTGCAAGGTTCCTTGAGTGACAGAAGTTCCTCCAGAATAGCTATTCACACCTGTTAGGATAACAGTTCCTGTATTGGACTTGGTCAATGAGCCTGTCCCACTCATCACTCCCGCATAGGTTCCTGTCGTTGTCTGATCAATAATAACGGAAGCGTTATTAACGATATTTCCTTGGAGACTAGTTGCGGTTCCTTGAAGTACCCCCGCACTGATGGTAGTTCCACCAGTATAGGTATTTGCTGCTGTCAGGAGTAGAGTTCCCATTCCCTCTTTAACAAATGCTCCAGGTGTTCCGTCGTCTTGAAGCACACCTGCTAACGTCAGAGTTGTCCCCCCATCGACATTTAAGACCCCAGAATCGGGTGACTGAAACGTTCGATTCGACGTGAATGTTGTCGTTGTTCTTAAAGCTCCTGAATTCGATAGCGTCACATCCCCAGATGCGCTTCCTAAGTTATCATCTGTACTAACTTGCAAGGTTCCATCGGCGATGGAAGTTCCACCAGAATAAGTATTCGATCCTGATTGGGCCAGAGTTCCCATTCCCTCCTTAACAAACTTTCCAGGTGCTCCGTCGTCTTGAAGGACTCCTGCTAATGTCAGAGTTGTCCCTCCATCGACATTTAAGACCCCATTATCAGGTGTTTGAAATGTCCGATGCGATGTGAATGTTGCCGTTGTCTTTAAAGCTCCTGAATTAGAAGAAATTTATTTCTTCTTTCCTTCTATAAAGGTTTTCGAGCTCTGTTGTCCTAGCGTTTCGGTTTAGCAGGTAATGTTCCTTTTTTTTTACCCTATAAACATAGAGTATCATCACTGCCATCTATATTGCTCTAATGATTTTCCTATGCACCGAAATTTATAATCGGTTTCCATCTGTTCACATCCCTTAAAATTTATTGGTTACTGAAATTAGAATGCTGTTGCTTCATTTTTAAGTCCAAAAACGCCAGACCAGGCACCGGAGAACCGAAAATAATTTTGCCGGACGTTATTACAGCTAGAGTGGTCATTATGAAACTAATTTGAAAAACGAAACTTTGAAAAGAATATTTGCCCACATCAAGACATTTCCTTTTAATGGTTGATAGGAAATATATCTGCTGATAAATCTGATTCTTGTAGAACCTATGTGGACTACGTATTTCCAGGAATCGCTGGGAGGTCACATTAAAAAAAAATTGTAATTAAAATGCAAGAAAATTAATTTTTAAGATGATGGGTGCTTTTCCTAAGTTTCGGAACGTATTTCTCATCAACCAGTGTTTAAGAAAAAAATCAGACAATTTTTAAATTGCCAGGGAATGTGTCCAAAAATTGAGGGGGCGTAGCATTACTGGGACAAAATTGCTAGGGCGGGCTAGAAATTACTGTATATTTTAAAAAAGCGCTGATTGGGATCAGAATTGCGTCTTTTTTGCCATCTATTTCCTCTTTTATATCAAAATCTTCAAATTCACTTCATTCGAATGGCTGACGCTGTCGTCTGCCATTAAAGTTCTTCTACCGAAAATAAGTAAATATAATGGTGGAAGAATCATATTTCATAATACCTTGTGAGAGCTGAATGGATTGATTCCTGCTTCCAAATTAAAAGGTCGTAGGTTCAAATCCTGGTCTTGCAGGGAATGGAGTTTCGTAGTATTGTTTTATTTAATTTTTTTTCCTCTCTATTGCTTAAATGTCCCAAACGTGCTGTCTTGTTTTTTTGTTTTTTATTGTCAATCCCTAATCGATAAAGCTGTCGTGGTCAATGGCATGATCAGTCTGGAAATGTTGGGATACTATAGCGATGAGGGTGGTAGCCAGAGCTATCCGGACCCGCGATTAGGGGAAATATATGGAACGAGGGGGAACTTCATTGCCATCGTCGGACGGGAGGGCCTGGATGATAAGATGGTCCACAACCTGGCTCGGTCATTAGAACAGAACATGGAAATGTCGGTCCTTCCTTATTTAGCTCCTGAAGGCACACCCGACCTCTATCGATCAGATCAAATTGCTTTTTGGGAACACCAAATTCCGGCCGTCATGATTTCGGATACGGCCAATTTCCGCAACCCTTACTACCATGGACCCGAAGATAAGCCGGAGACTTTGAATTATTCAAGGATGACCATGCTGACTGCCGCCCTTGTCCAAAGTATTAAGATGCAAGTCACTCAACCAGAAGATTAATCTCAGATCCTCCCATCCATTTCATGGCACTCTACCGAACATACCTCGGGATGAGGATCCAAGAGTTTAGATCATGCCCAAGTCATTGGTACCGATGGTCATCGCCTACGCTTTCAAATGAATTGTGCTGATTTTTTTCCCAAGATTTCAGGTTTGTGACCAACACGACTCATCGGTGATGGGCTTGAGTGGGGTAAAGTCCCTCGCCGCAATATCTTTGGAACGCTTCATGCTCGATGGTACAGGTATGTTATCAGTAGCGTTGTAACTGATGACCATCATTCGCCGTTCGAAAGGTGAAATGTTGGTGCCCGAACCATGAACGATGTTGCTGTCGAAGAACAGAATGCTTCCCGCTTCGCCAACAGCTCCAACGACACCTTGTTCTTTGATGAGATGGGTCACTTTGTCAGGAGAAACCTGATATTTTAGGTTGCTTACAAAGCCGGACCTCCAGTCTTCCATGCCTTGGTCGTCCGTCACGGCATGGCTGATACACCCATTTTTGTGGGAGCCTGGAATCATATATAAAGGTGAGTTGAATTCGGTGATGTCGGTTTTTAATAATAATACCTCAGGTGACAAAAGTTAGCAGAGATCTCAAAGATTATAAAAAGCTTCTTTTTGACCCAGCAATTACCCAAATAGCAAAATAATTTATTGAATTTTGTTCACCAACTGTTTCAACTATTTAATATCAACTTTTTTGTAGTTTTCACAGGAAACAGCCACAAATAGAAAAAAAGCCAAATATATTGGAGCGAAGGGTCTTCGAGTTCATACAACCGCTAGTCAGCAGCAAGGCCATAAAGGGGCCTGATGGTAAATCTACTAAAAATAATGGTATACTATTAGATAGCACGTCTGTAATTCTAACCCGTAATCTGATTTCTTGTGGAGGAGACCAAGAGTGGATTAGTAATAGATCAAGTCAACTTCAAGATCAGGTCAAAAGATGCGTAGAGTAGAATATAGCATGCCTTTTTATCCCTTGCTGTGAAAAAAACCCTCCTCCCCCAATAGAATGTTCTTATACGTACCTGCAATGACATTTCTTAGCCTATTCTACCAATAAAAAAATAAGACCAGCTACCTGTTGCAGAAAGTTGGGAAGTAGAACTACTTTTTTTCGACAGGTTTCTATCACCTTTGCTTGAAGTTCTGGAATCACGACCATGACCTCGCTTGCTTCTCTCAAGGGATTGCCGATTCACTGCAGTATCACTCAAAGAGCCATCTGAAAACACTGAGATTAAAGACTTCTTTACAAAAGAAAAAAAAAACATAATTGAGGGGCAAAAAAGTGGAGTCACTAAGATTTAACTCTGTCAGGTCTGGCATTCCTAGAGACACATCAGAATTTTTAGAGGTTTTCTATTCTACACGAAGATTTTTTTTAATCTTTGGGCGATTTCTACGGTATGATTATAAAAACCACTTCAAACAAAACAAAATTAGCAATTTTTCCACCTATGTTATTGAACTAGGCGTCTCCAGTTTTGATGTCGAGGGTCTCTACTAAAAGTAGTTCTCCAAAGGCTCTAGCTTTGAAATTACGTCTGATACCCGCTATATGTTCTTTCTCATATTAATTTTTTTTTCAATGAACAATAGTCTTATTTTTCACGTCACTGCTTTCTCTTTTCCTCATCTGGCAGTTCAGCTTTCATGGCAGCTAAACTTTCCAGACATTTTTATCTACTGATTTAGCAAACGTTGAATGATAAATACTCTCAGAAGAGATGGAATTCAATTGAAATCTCCCTAGTTACAGTATCTTTGTATCTTTGAAGCTCAGTTTGGCATTCAGAGTTTTCTTCAGCCTCAACATCTGATAAAGTTAAGTTCCTGGTTTGATTCGAAGAAACCGCATTCAACATTTACACTTTCATAAAAATAATAACCCTGAATGTTTCACCCTTACTCACATTTCTTAACTATTTCATTATGGTTCAATGTCCCATTTGTTCCATATTGAATAAATTAACACACAGACAAAAAATAGCAGATAAAAAGTATATTATATTTAGTGGGATTTAAGAGTGGGCAAGATAAGCCGGGAGACCCATTTGATGCATGTCAAATATAGTATACAAAAAAACCCTCATACATAAGCCTTGAGATACCATAAAAGCGACATACCAAAAGCAGTCATAATTCGTCGTGTTTGGGTCCAGAAAATTCCTCATAACTAATAAATCCGTCCCTGTCTTTATCTTCGTGCTGAAAAATCTCTTCAGCAATTTTTTGCAGGTTGACAGGGTTGTCGGTTGCCTCGGTGGTTTCTTCTACTCCTGGTAGATTCTGTCTAATATAGGTCAATACCTGAAGCGGGTCATGCAATTAGCTTATTGACTTTATTAGAAAAAACAAAAACAAAGGCAGTCAAGTTAAGGCATTCATATCAATCAATTAGTGTTACCTCTAGATATACTTCATACTTCACTTACCTATGCCTACAGTATTAATTATTGTTTAAACCCGTGGTACAAATTCTAGTATACCCATAATTTCTACTCACACTATTACTTAGTAACTAAACGAAGTATAGCTTAAGTATAGTAGTACTTATTTTTCCAAAATTAATAACTTTTGAATTGAACAGTAAAAATTTAAAAATTATTAATAATCATGAATTGGGTTCCCATTGAGGTATATGGTGAGAAAAACTTAACAGCATCTTGATTTTAAGGGATTTCACAGCGTGGAGACTTTTCATTTGGATGAGTCGGGAAAATCATTGGTGTAATGGGGAGGGGTTCGATACAGCGTTGCCGATTATAACCTGAATTGTTCAAATAATTTCAGTTAGGTGAAGTCGTTGATGATGAAGCTGGAAAGGGTGACTGACGTTGATACGTTTCAAAACGCAATCCTTCTCTTGTCAAAGTGCACATTTCTGCTTCAAAGAGTGTGTCATTTATAATTTTTTCAGCAAAACGTTTCTGATCCGGACGTAACTTTTTTAATTTCATAGCCCAACTTTGAGCTACGATATCCTCCTCTGTCAGAGGTCGCTTAAAGTACTCTGTTGCTAATCCGGCTAGTTGTTCGGTGGCATCTGGCTGACCTTTTCTTTTCTTTTTCTGTGGAGACACGGCTGGTCTAGGATTCATTGATTCCGCTGTGTTTGCAATAAACACTTGAGTTTTCGAGTCTTCATCAGGAAACGGTTCCTGCAATAAATGGGAAATGAAGAATCAATGTAAAAAGTAGGGATTGTATTTAGCAATATTTAATTATGTTAATTTATTTATTTGGATCGTAACTGTAAGAAAGATACTTTTTGCCTTTCTTTTTAGGTTCTGAAATTTAGAACAGGATGGAAACAGATTGCAAAGGAATCTGAATACTAATTTCACAAATAGGGATCTAACCACACGAAACCATCAAGATGGCCTAGATTTTTTCCCTTACACATACTTTAGTTTTATCAAAAGCTAATTTCATAAGTCACGAAAAGGTTCTTTTTTAGGATCACATTCAAATAAATTTGTTCTCATTTTTCGAGTTTCGATCACTATAAAACAGAGTAATCTTTCTTTAAAAATGCTTGCCATTTTCGAGTGCCTACAGATTTTAGGGCTTTTTCCGCTGTCCCATCCTAACCCAGATCAGCCAGATCAACGAGATTTTTGGAGCATTCTGCTGGAATTTATGATTCATGAAAGATGACACAACTTGCCAAGTCATAGCTTAGAAATTGTACAAATGTAAGGGTGATGTGATCTACTATTATGAAACAAGGATCGGAAGTGATCGGAATGGGTGTCTAAAGAGACACCCATAGCCGAATCACGTATGAAGTACTGATTTTTGAACTATGGAGAACAGGATGGTTCCAGACTTCATGAAGTGGGGTTCGTGCTGAGTACTACAGCTCAACACGCGCGTCTTGCGTGGGACCTTATTAACCGAAGAATTTCCGTCGTCTGCTTAAAGGGTAGACTGTTCGATATAAGTATCACAGTGGTATGTGCTCCCGGAAGCTTATTACCAAGGATGTACACCCCTATTCAGTCTATGGCAAAGAATCTTGACTGATTGATGTAGAAAGGGGTGTCAAACGAGGGTGTATACTTTTTCCTTTTCAATTATAACATCAATTGGATCCTTGAACATACTCTCTGGAGATTTATGGCACTTGTAGTTGCTAGAAACACCAGCTTGACGGACCTTGACGAGGCAGACGTTGTAAATCTTCTCGCCCAAAACCGACACTCAGCTCAGTAAATACTTGACGAGGTGGCATATTTCTCAGCCTACATTTTCCTTCAGATAAAGTCATAGAAAACGAAAATTCTTGACCTGAGCGTCACAAGAGACTATCAACACACCTTTTATGGTTTCCCGATTGAAAAGGTTCACAGCTCTGTTTATCTGGGATGTGAGGTGGATTTATGAGGAGAATACGATCAAAACGTCATCAGAAGAATATCTAGAGCTCAAGCAGTCTTTGCTCAACTCCGCGGGCATCTTTAGAATCGTCGAGAGATCAGCTTAAGAACAAAGATAAGCACTTATAAGTCGACAGTGGGGGCAGTTCATCTCCATGGTGTCGAATGGACCGACCGGCGCTTGACCGATCATCATGGGAGACCATCATTCAGAAGCACAAAAAAAAACAACCAAAAAAAAAAAAAAAAAAAAAAAAAATCATATTTGTAAGACAGCTAAATCACCAAACTTTGGACATTTGGAATCAGCGTATTTTTCTGAGTCGGGTAGTCGAAGAATCATTTCTCTTGCAATTTGTTTCGGGGCAAGCCGTTCCCTCCCTAGACTGTAAGGAGAGAAACAACTCAAGAAACTAGAATTAGTAAAAACACTTAAATTTATATAAGTGGTAAGTGTCTGTAAAGAGAAAACCCGTTTATAAAAAATCTGCTTATTTCTACTTATTAGTGAACCAGAAGTGGAAAACCAACAAACAAGCCCAGCTACCTTGGGTGCTAGAATAGGTGATTTCTAATGTCTGGGCCACGGGTTTGAGCCCGACAAAAAGTTTTTCTTCTATCCGTAATAAGTAAAATATTAAGAATATATTACCTTATTGCCAAAGACTACATTGCTGGAGAAAAAATCCATACTATATTGTATTACTCGTAGACTTGGGTAAATATTTCGATTAACAGGGAGGAAGTTTATTTTCATAAACGCGTATTTCCAAAATTATAGCTTTAGTAAGTCTGACTGTTATTTATCATAGCTGGAGGGATGAATTGAAATTTCAGGGGTTGAAGGGCTTCACATTTTGCGTGAGGGGAGGGGGACAATTTTTTCTTCGACTCTTAAAAATGGGTTTAGGTCACAATTTATTTATTTTTTTTTTACATTTTATTTCTATAGTTCAACATGCTTTGCTGCATTCACTTTAAATAACATGACTGTGACAGTAATAGATAGACTAAAAGTATAAAATAAAAAAATAATAATAATCTTCAGCAGAAAGTTTATGGATGAACAAAAACGATTTTCTCAGTTCGGTTAGCACCAGCAAGTTAAAGAAGGGATGAATCTCTCTCCCTTCATCTTTCTTTCTCCTCTCTCCCTCTTTCTCGTCATTCCCCCTTTCTCTCTTTCCCTCCCTCTCTCTGGTTGTATTTGTTGTTGGGAGTTATTCCTTGCACAACAGTTTGTTACCGTGAACTGTTGAACATGAACTGTTTGATCAAGAGCAGAAAAGCCCATCAGCGATACAACCAACTGACAGTCAGTCAAGACCAGCATATTTTTATGTAAGGTTGTAACCAAATTATCCAACCCTTTTAAATCCATCATAATTGTTCAGACTCTCCACATGGTAAAAAACTGTAAGTAAGAAGCAACCCTGCTCAACAGCAGCCAAATTTTAAATACAGAATTTTGATATGAACAGACATATCAAAAGAATTGCCTTATTGTGCTGATTCAAAAACTATAAGATCCATTAAGTTTAGTTTTACCAATTGAAAGCCATAGAAATTTGCATGACTTTAAAAAAAAAACGAAAAAACACCCACTAAGAGTCAATGTGTGTTAATAAAAATTACACCATCAGATTTAGCATATCAGAGAATCCAACTGTAAAGGTTTCAATCTCCAATCTTCAAAAATGTGGAATTTTACTTTTTTGTTATCAAAAGACGGATCACAAATGCTTATTAATTTGTTAGTTTGCTTCCCCCAAGGGTGATTGTATCAAATCACTGATTGTAGAACATCAAGAGAGGGTTAATTCACACAGAGATTAAACTTCTAGTTCCCTTTTTAAGTGACAAAAATATTTGAGAACAGCTAATCCCTCCCCTCCTACACCCCTCTTTTTGCTAAAATAGTTTGATCAAAATTGGGAGATAGCCATTTTGATCAGCATAGTTGAAAGATCCAATAATCATGCCTCTAAAGATAATCTGAAACGCCAAAAGCCTCTGGGAAGATCTGGTTTCAAATTATGAAATTTGACCATTGTTTAGGTATAATATTGTAATTGGGAAGTATGCATACATTTTGCAGGGGGAGGGGAGGGTTAAACTTGTGCCAAGGGATTTTCCACGGCAAGAATTTTCCTTGGAGAGTTCAGTTTCTTGGGGTGAACTTTTCAGAGGAAATTTTGTACTGGAGGAAATTGCCCAAATTCCTATATAATTGTTTTTTATTTGTCTGGAAGGGGCAATGATATTTATTCTCGGCGGAATCATCTTTTTCGGCGCTATTATTAACGACATTTTGTATTTCGCAGGGATCATTAGCTCTCTTCCTGCCGGTCCCTTTGGTTTGCTCTTTTTCATGGTGTCACAAGCATTTTTACTATCTCTTAAGTCGTCGAACGCATTTGCTAAAAACGAAAAGCTCACCGCATCCTATGAACGATTCGTGCCGCAAGCATTTTTAAAACAACTAGGCAAAAAAGAGATTATTGATGTCGAGCTGGGCGACTGTGTCAAAGTACAAAACATGACCATTTTATTTTCTGATATCAGGTCTTTCACGACACTGTCAGAAACCATGAACCCGGAAGAAAACTTTCAGTTTCTCAACAGCTACCTGAAGAAGATGGAGCCTCCAATAACTAGCAACAATGGTGTTGTTGATAAGTTTATCGGAGATGCCATTATGGCCTTATTCCCAAACAATGCCGATGACGCGATAGAATCAGCGATTGCTATGCACAAAGCCTTGTCAGAATTCAATGTAGAGAGGAAAGAAGCAGGTTTAATCCCAATAAAAATCGGTATAGGTATCAATACTGGGCAGATGATGCTGGGGACTGTAGGTGCCGACAATAGGATGGAAGGCACTGTCATCAGTGATGCGGTAAACCTAACCGCAAGACTTGAAGGTATGACCAAGCATTATGGCGCGGGCATACTTATCAGTGAAAATACCTTGCAAAATCTCTCTAATCCAAAAGAATACCACTTAAGAGTTGCAGATAAGGTGATTGTGAAGGGTAAGACTGAACCGGTCACCGTTTGGGAAGTGCTGGATGGTAATATTGATACGATAAAGCAAGCTAAGATTTCAGCCCTAGCTGTGTTTGAAAATGGTATCGAACTTTATTACCGGCAACAGTTTCAAAGTGCCATTGATTGTTTTGAACAATGCCTGCAAACCTACCCAGATGATAAAGTCGCCAGTACTTATATCGATCGTTGCCATCGCTATCTAAAAACTGGCCCAAGAGTTTATAGAGAAGTGGGAAAACCTACTTCATCCAACCAGAATTTTGCATGTAAAGGAGATATTCCTCCTATCATTAGTTTAGATTGGAAAAATGATCAAACATTGGCCAAAAACATACCCCTTCCACACCCAACAGTTCGCTAGAAAAAGTCATCTTATCCCCCCACCCTTCCCACAATTTTTTTGAAATGAAATTCCACCGATTAGCTCCATTTGAAACTAAGTTTTCAAAATTATCATTTATGTCATTAGTCCACCCTCTCCATCTATGGTTATCCGCATTTATTAATGACAATCAAAGTGTTTTTCTTCAGTTAAAGACTGATTTACATGTAGAACCATCATAAATACATAACATTTTATAAGTTGAAAGAAGCAACAGTCATTGCAAGTTTTTGTGAAAGCGTTAGATATAGTGTGGCTTAATCCTTATAAACAATACAATCTTTATATTAAGAATTAATTTTAATTTTAAGTGTGGTGACATAAAACAACAATGGGAGCCTTTCACCAAACACATAGGATGACAACATGAAAATATCCAAATTCTAATTTGCTCCCTACATCAAAGAAATACAGGTAAGAAACTTCTGATCAGGTATATACGCTGCATTACGAGTACATTAAAAAAAAAAGAAAAAAAAGAACAGAGGATGGTATTTCCACATTAGCCCTAGCAGCGACATTATTCGTGTGTATTCACGAGCCCCTGCAGTGATATTCATATACATTAGATTTCCATCCAGTTTCACGCCAACATATCTAGATCGTTCTTATTAATGGCTTCCAAATTTGGATAGAGAAGTTTCAAAAGTCGGAAACAACAGAGAATTAAAACCCTGACCTTTAAACAGCCCAGAGAAATAAAGAAAAAGGAAGCCATTGATGCCAGAGTAAGAGGTATATTCAAGCGAATCTAGACTGAAATCATATGTAACACATTTTTCATATCACCAGAGGGTGTCATCTACAAGTGCAGTCATTTTCTTAATCAACAGTTTCCGGCAAGACGTGGAGAAAAATCAATTTACAAGTATTACAAAGAAAAAATCAACATGCAACAAATTTTACGAATAAAAATCAGCACGCAACAAGTTCCACGAAAAAAAATCAGCACGCAACAAATTCCATGAGCAAAATTGGTTTCACGAGGAGAAAAATCAATGTACAAGTCTCACACCAACAAAGATGAAAAACAACAGGTTTCACGAGCAAAAATCAGCAGACGACAAGTTCCTTGAAAAAATCAGCACGCAACAAGTTGCATGAACAAAATTAGCTTCGTCAGGAGAAAAATCAATATAGAAGTTTCACGAAGAAACAATATCAATACGCAACAAGTTTCGCGAACAAAAATCAGCATGCAATAAGCTCCACGAACGAAATCAGTTTCACCAGGAGAAAAATTAATAGTTCCATGAAAGAAGTTAGTTTCGTGAGGAGAAAAATCAATGTACAAGTTTCACGAAAAGAAAATATCAATATGCAACAAGTTTCAGGAAGGAAGATCAGCACGCAACAAGTTCCATGAAAAAGAAATCAATGCACATAAGTTCCATGATCAAAATCAGTTTCACCCGGAGAAAAATCAATGTACAAGTTTGACCAAGGGTGAAAACAACTTACAACAAGTTTGAAGAACAAAACTCAGCACGCATCAACCTCCACGAACAAAAAATCACCACGCAACAAGTTACATGACCAAAATAAGTTTCACGAAGAGAAAAATTACTCTACAAGTTTTACGAAGAGAAAAAATAATATGCAACAAGTTTCATGAGTAAAAATCAGCACGCAACAAGTTCTATGAACATCAGTTTCACTAGGAGAAAAATCGATCTACAAGTTTTACGAAGAGAAAAATCAACATTCAAAAATGTTCACGAACAAAAATCAACATTCAACAAGTTTCACGAACAAAAATCAGCACGCAACAAGCTCCACGAACAAAAATCAGCATGCAACAATTTGCATTCACGAAATCAGTTTCACGAGGAGAAAAATCAATTCAAAAGTTTCACGAAGGCATGACACCTTAAAGGTCGTGGAGGTAAGCCTGTAAGTTATGAAAGTTGCTCATTATTTACATCTAGGGTTTGTTATTGCGAAAGGAGGGCATATTCGATCTCGGGTCTGCAAAACGACTTAGGGTATAAAGAAGAAACTTTTGAGAAATGTAAAGGGGGATGTTCAATAAAATGAAAACACATCATGTGCGTGCTGGTCGTCAACAGAGTGTATCAGCAATTTTTCAGGAACGGCTGAGGGTATTAAGTTGAGACTTTCAGAACATGTTGAGGGGGATTTTTTAAAGATATTGGAGGGCTGCCAGCTTCCTTCCCGTGCCATCTTTAGCTGTATTCTTTCTAAAAATATTTTATGAAAATTCTGAAATAGCCAGCTGGTTCAAAATAGTCAGAAGGTCTAATAACTGTGCCTTTGAAAATTGCATAACACTCCACAGCTTTGGAAAGGAATGTCGAACACAATAAAAACATACTATGGTATGCTAGTTATCAAAAGGGTGTATCAGCAATATCTAATGAAGGGTGGAGGGTATTAAGTTGAAACTTATACATTAAGCCTTCAGATAAATACATAAATAGCTCTAAGGAAGCGGGGAGGGGTGGTAGTAAAAATTGTTGTGGAATGCCTCTTGATTCCCAGGAATATTTTTAGTCTACGTGGTTTTTATAAAAGCAAAGAGTAATATTAAACCCCAACACTAGCAGAATTCATTCCATATAGAAGAGGAGGTGCTTCTTTGTCTCCCCCACGTGACCGAAAAATTTCGGAGGATGCTCATTCGATACAAAATTGAGAGTTCTAGTCATTTTTTTATCGAAAGTGATTGGAGTGATTGACTCCTGTCCTAGAATTATTTTTGATACCTGGAAAGGGATCACACAACCATGATTTTTCTTTGATAAAAAAATACACATTTCCAAACATTTGTAGATGAGAGCTTTAACATTTACTTTGGGGTTACAGAATTAGTTCTAATGGAGGGGGGGGGGAGTAGAAATCGATATTTCATTCTGGAATCGCCCCTGTCAGAAGCTTGCTTTCAACAACATAACTCCAACCATCAAGTTGTCGGAAACTGAACTCGTAGATGCCCTCGCCCGATCGCTCGATTCGAAGCCTTGGGTGCAATTCAATGACTCTTGCACCATAATTAATAACATCGCCGCCTTGTTCCAGCTCCTGAAGCTGATAAATAAACCTTCCGTAACCCGGTGCGTCAGCGAACGTGTAGGAAGCTCCTAGGACCTCATTCCCCTTCGCCGTGATGAGCCCATCGTTTGCAATCACCGATTGATATTGAACCTCACCGATTACCTCAGTCCTAAGGATATTGAAGCCGGCTGAGCGAAGCTCAGATCCCGTTGTCCACGAAAACACAACCTCTCCATCATTCCTCGAATCGACTCCGAAGCTAAGCAAGCTCACCAGGGTCGACTCGACAATTGAAATCTGGTAATCCTCAACCTCACCGGAAGCCGCCGCTCCGACTGGACTATCTAGTCGAGTTCCCTGCGAATAGACTCTCACTCGGACATATGAGTTCCCCGTAGCTGCGGAAGCCGGAACCGATACCAACACTGGGTGCGTCCCATTCCCCAGCGTTCCAAATGCCGCTAGCTCCCCAGCATCCAAGAAATCTCCGTCAATATTCCAATCGATCCAAACTTCATAGTCGGCCGGACCATTGCTGATCGTCAGCGACAATTCACCACTTGCGCTATTCTTATCGAAAGCAGGACCTCCAACAAAGGAGACTCCATCCTCGTCGTCAATGGACCCGGCGACGTCGTCACCGGTTGCCG
The DNA here is from genome assembly GCA_010016025.2 of Alatinidae sp. Z8VKAUB7J3. Classification (NCBI taxonomy): domain Eukaryota; kingdom Metazoa; phylum Cnidaria; class Cubozoa; order Carybdeida; family Alatinidae; species Alatinidae sp. Z8VKAUB7J3. The sequence goes on from JAAAKM020073195.1 coordinate 150,716,766, forward strand.
AGACCGTCGCGAACCCCTCGTTCTCTACGTCCCGGATTGTCCCTAAGACCGGGCCAGAGATGGCGTGACGCGCACCGTTGGCTGACCACCGAGTTCCGTAAGTATCCGGCGCATCGCCGAACTCCAAAGGCGTGCACGACGACGAAGCCACTACAGGAGTCGTAGGCATGCTAAAAGTGGCCGCCCCGATCGTGAACGCCACATCCCCCCAACTGGCACCGTCAACCTTTGCGTAAAACAGAGTCCAAAAACTTTTGAACCACACATTTGATTCAAAGAAACGTATCTTCATCGAGCTTTGTGCAAAACAGATTACAAAAAATTTCAACAGGCTTCTTTAAAAATTCCATATACAAACATTCCCGAAAATTCTAATTTCAGAAAGTTATAAGTCCAAAAGAATTCCAATCCAAGTCCAGAAAATTCGAGGTCTAAAAAATGGAGGAGGTAAAAAGGTGGAGAGGGGTATTGGGCCCCTTGGAGAATGGACATGAATGACCATAAGTTCCCTCTAAAAGAATTGTAGATATAAGCGCTCATTCCCATGAATGTGACAATACAAGCAGTTACACTATGACTATGTTATAGCTGCTGTCAATTAAAGTTCAGTACTATATCATAAATTCTATTAGTCCAATTTGAAATCAAATGAAACGGTTTACTTTTTCTCGTTAATCATGCCTAGACAGGTATTTGTAAATGACTTGCCGGTGGAATAATGCTAATGATGTATCTCTTGTACTACGCTCATGTAAATAGGTCATCGGATCTAGTGTCTTTAGAGCCCCAGGAGTTTTAGGGTACATACGATTAGGTTTTTTAGGATATATGAAAATGATGTCCTTACAGGCTTCCGGAATCCCTTCACTACTACTAAAATAATTAACGTTAGAAAACAGAAAATATTTAAAATCTATTTTAATTTGAGTAAAGGGCATATATTATTCTGGTCTCTAAAAAGCATCAGTTTGTTTTTAAAAGACACTACCTTTTTTTTAATGCTTAATAAAATAATTTTTCAAATCTTTTTTTCATTTTTGAACCTTAAGAATCAAGGTTTGGATTTTCTATTTACATTTTAGGCAAAATTTTTAAGTAAATCTTAATAATAGATATAATGTAGCTTTTTGGATAGATGGGCACAAGGAATAATATTCAAAAATAGGTTTAAATCAGCATAACCTTTCGGGCTTTGTAGGACTGAAGGATTTTTGACCGATCATGATACAGCCTTGAGTGATTGAACCGAGCCTTACTTACAGTTCCTTACCACGAACATTTTGATAATGGAAGATTTTGGGCATGTTACATTTCATAACTGCAACTATGCAAAACACAGCTTTTATGTTTCAACAACTTTTCTGTCGCATTACGTAATGTCATGACCCCCAAAAATTTGGCGAATCTTATAAATTTTTTATAAAGTCTATAAAGTTATAAAGTTTATAAATTTATAAAGTTATAAAATTTATAAAGTTTTCCTAGTAGCAAAATGTTCTTCCTCTTGGTGGTTATGAGAAATAATGCCTTTTCTAACATAACCTTTTAATATACTCTGGTAGCACTTTTTATTGTTTTTTATTATTTTTTTGCACATCCTAAGACGTAATCTTTTTGTTTATTATTGTTTTTTTTAAATATATTTTGAGATAAACGCTTTTATTGATTAATTTTTTCTTTTTCTTTTCTTACGGGTGAATACAAGCGAGGATTACTTACTATTAAGATTTCATGCCATCCAGTTTCATAAAAGGTACGTGCTTTATATTTTCATACGTGTACCCTGTGATGTTTTATGGCTCGGGGACTGGATTGGAACTTAAAAGACATTTATTTTTCGGGGCGAAGCTCAAAATTTGTATTTGGGAGAAAGGGTAAAAAAAAATTCTAAGGTCATCACCAGTGCTTTATGAAGGATATTTCGGAGGGAGGGGGTATTTTTATAAGGGGGAGGTACAAATAAAATCTGAAAACCCATCAAAAATTTGCCTATATTTGTAACGCTTTTATGAGTCGGTAGTTTGAAAAGGGACAACATTCTACTACTGTTTTAGTTCTTTATATTAGACAAATTATTCCAATCCATTTACTTTGCAAGGAAATTAAAGGGTAGCTGTAAGTTTCCATTCACGCGGTAAAGATGCCTTTTATCACATGACCGGCAAAGGCCTTACTTTTTATTTGTATAAACATCAAAAAGGCTGTCAGACGACAGGCAGAAAAAAAATAGGATTAGCACGTGCTCACTTATGAGCGACAGCTCTAGACATCCGCCTACGCGATTTGTTTGGTCCAACGCGCGCTTCCATGAATTGCCCAAATCTGAAGAGCGCCATATTCCCGTTTCTATTGCCGCAAATAGCGTATTACTTTCGCCAACGGCCATCCGATTGACAAATCTGAAATCAGGGTTGTTCAAAGTCGCGGGCAAAGCTTGCCAGTTTTCTCCAGCATCCTGACTGATGAATATGCCATTACCTTCAACGCCGCGACTACGGGTCACTGGTCTGCCGACATAATGTCCTTCGCCCGTACCAGCAAAAATGACATCGGGACTACCGGGTAGAACCACCATAGAAACCACAGCCAAATTTTCCATATCATCAAATACAGGTCGCCAGTTTTGTCCTGCATCTTCAGATTTAAATACACCACCTGATACACCTGCAGAATACATAACGTCTGGGTTGGATGGAGAAAATGCCATTGCCCTAGTACGTCCGCCAACAAGATTGGGGCCTAGCTCCTGCCAATTCATAGCACTGGCGTTGCGACTAAAAAACTCTCGTTTTTGTTGCACTGCTTGGGTAATTTTTGCTTGTGGAAATACCGCTTTATTAAGGTTGACTCTTTTAGCCGAATAAAAATAACCGGCGCCTTTAGGCTCTAAGTCCTTTGATATTGTTTGCCTGGAATCTTCTAGATCGACATCAATCAAACTAGACCAAAACGAAGCGACGGGGGAAAGCATCGTAATTAGGCCGATTGAGCCCAGAGTAATAGCTTTATGCCGATTCATAATCTATGTCCTTGTCATTTTGAATGCTGAGAATTTGCAGCGCTGCGGTGGATTAATCAATTATTGAGCTTAGAGGCCAGTCTAAAGATAAATCCTTCTTAATATACTTGCTGATGGTATACAAAAATTCCCGTTTTTTTCAATGGTAGTTGGTTGGCAAGGAATAAGTGGCTGGCATGGTGGGACCAGAAAGCGATCCTGCAATTATAAAGTCAGTTACTCAGAAGCAAGGGACAATAGTCATTAATCACAAATTCTCTTTTGCTGTCAGTTGTACAGCTCTGGCTGTAGGGTCTGCAGACACAAGCAGGGTTTTTGCTACATGACTTTTATAATGATTCTTAGTTTTTGGGAACCGGGCACTTGCCTTTTCGTCGCATCCTTCCAGCTTTGATGGTCGCGTACAATTCTTCCTATTTTCCTATTTCTATCTTCCTATTATTTACATATATTTCTTATTTTCTTATTTCGTATCTTCCTATTTATATATATTCTTCCTAGGAGTTGCATGGGCTAGTGTTTCTACTATCCTGGATTTTCCAATTTTCCAAGTGCAAATATATTTCTCCAAAATTTTTCAAAGAATTAATGTTCGTAAATAATCGAACCTTCACATAAAATTCAAATCGTTAATTTTAATCAACTCTACTTTTTTGGATGATTTCAGAGAAGCGGACTTTCTTTCAGAAAAATTTGGCAAAAATCCGCAAAATTCAGTGACAGAGAGGATTGGGAATCATTTAAGCAGTTCCTAGTACCATGTGACAGTCATTGGAATTTTGTTATTCGAAGGTGATAAGCTGCGTTACCCACACTTCAAAACAAACTGTCATAGCTTTCCGACTAAAATTGTACCATCTGAATAGCAGGTTAAAAATTTGTCGTAACAAGAGGAGAATTTTCGCCAAAGTAGAACTTGAACAGAGGTCCCGGGCAGAAAAGAGCAAGTTATACAAAAATGTGCCGGAAAATTTATATTGTACCAAAAAAATTCTAAATGTACCACAACCTTTAAATTGTGCCAAAAACGGTATAATTATAGTGCTTTGGCAACGCTGCTGACAAGCCACCATAGTAAATGATTGGCAACCTTTTCTGTCAACTTGTCTTTTGCTCCCAGCTGTATAGTTCTGGCTGCAGGACCTCCAGATACAAGGATTTTAACTACTGTATGATCGCTCTAATGGCCTCAGTATCTGAAACCAATAAAGACATGTTTTTCAAAAAGATTTACTACTGACTATTGATGTTTCTGGTGTTTCTGGCCAGATTTCAAAGACATAAATGGAATCAACATGAAAGTAAAGAGTAATGTTAAATGAGCAAAATCTTTTCCGCATAGGAGGGGGGAGCCCCTCTACTGATCTCTAACCTCCGCTCATGGTCGTAGCAACTTCTGACAGTACTCATGTTGATCGGAAATTGAGAGTTCTTATATTTGTTTTTCCTATTTTTTAAAGTTGAAAATAATCAGAGGCTAACCTGCCACTATCCTAGAATTATCTTTGAAATCTGGTCCTTTTGTTACCCTTTAGGACATCTGGTCGATATTTTGATGTATCTATTTTGTACCTACAATGCCTGCTGTGTTTAATTCTTACCGAGTCCTTTCCAGAAAAAAAAGTTTTGAATCACGTCATTACTTTGTCAGGGGTTTGTTATGACAATATAATTTTATTTTATTACACTTCAATACTTAGAAGAAAAAAAAGATTCCCTCTTTTATATTAGGAGTGAAAAGTTCGAGTGTTTGTTCAATTTAACCATTTTCGGGTTAGGGTAGTTTCCCCAGCTGCTTTACTGACGGAATAATTATAATAACGTATTGGTTACCCACTTCCTAACAATAAAAATTAAGCGGCACTTTAAAAAATTAGACTTAAATAACTTCTAAAAATGAAACAAAAAGAATATATTACAATGAGCCAAAAATTAAACCACAAGGAGGAATGTCAACGGCGTGTCGAAGTACGCAATTCGGTGCTATTCTGACCAATTTTTGCATTTGTTTTTCTGATTCCTTTTTCTACAAGACAAGAGCATCATAAATTCTGTAAATTCATGTTCTGTTTAGGGTTTCTAGAATCCAATATAAATTTCAAAGTTGAAGTTGACCCACATTGCATTAATATAGGTTTCATGTTTCCTGTTCCAAGACTTACATTCAAAAGTTTACAATAGTAAGAGCATTTCACATTCAAAATGTGGGTTCCAAGGCCTTCATAAGCATTGACTTAGATCTGTTAGATCCAAACATAATATTAGTTGTATCTGCAAAAAGGCACTAGCCGTTTCAATTTCCAATCAAATGAGCCCTTTTCAAACCTTCTACAACAAATTCTTTAATAGGAAGTGCCCTGGTCTAAAACAACAAAAAATAAATAAAAATAAAAAGTACATTATGCCAACATCGTCCTTTACTTAGGCAGTGCTATTGCACTGCATGTGATATATGTGCTAGGGAATTAGATAGTTACTATCAAAAGTTTTGATTTTCCAGAGCAGTGATTCTAGATGAGCTTAGTTTCACTTTAAATAAAATGTTAGTAGAAATATTTTATTTCTAACCCATTCGTGTTTCTATGAAATTCTCGAGCCTTCAAAAGCCTGTTTTACACAAAAATGTAATATAAATTATACGTTAAACTACTAAATAACATTAATTGACTGTAAAATCATTCTCAATTACTGTCATTACGTTTTACAACAATTTTTTGAAAAATACTCCTACCATTTAGGGCTATTGGCTCAACCATATGATTCGTAGGAAAATATTTACGTTGTATTTAAAGGTGCAGTCAGAACTTTTCAAGCACTTACAACTTTTTTTTCAGTGTTTAAATGTGTTTAAAAGTTGCATTGTTTTATAACAAAAAGCATTATTTTCTTTTCTCGATCCTAAAAAAACAAACTAGTTTTGCACCATTTGCATGCACCATCTTGCCTTGTAAGCGAATCCCTTATTTTCTGTCCTCAGTGGAGCAAAACTTGTTTTGCTTCAAAAACTATTTCTTGGAACATTAATGTATTAATTATATAAGGAAACTGTGTTGATAATTTTTTTTTTAGTTGTTTTTCCTGCTTAAAGCTTGTTATATTGTTATTTGTAAACAGTCTTATAAATTAATAAATCATTTGAGGTTAGACAATGTGCACATAACATTTGCAATACTTTATTTTCGGAAGGCTATTCTCTGTCCATACAATCACTGTTTTTTTAGCTGATGAATGTTGTTTTTCCCTTGGAATTCCCCCGAAAAAAAACGCAATAAAATATTTCAAATGAAATTTTTGTTAAATCCAGTGCACATTCGCGATAAACTCAACAGCTTCCACTGGGCGGAAGGTGATGGTATAGCGTACCCAGTTCATGAGCTTAAGCATCTCTTGTCCATCCATATGGCCTGAAGATACGTAGATTGAAGCCAATCCCAGAATGAGTTGCAGATATAGCAATAACAAAATGCCGTTATCCATTGCGCTGCTGTTTGCTTTCACTCTTGGGTCTGTAAATCTGCGCTTGATCAACATGGTTAAACCAATAAAACACAGCACACCGAAGAAACCACCCACGCCCATGGCAATAATTTGTTTGGCTTCTGTGGATACGCCAACCATGTGCCAGATTTCATATGGGATAACCAGGCCCGCAAAGTGACCTAGCAAGATCATTATGACGCCAATGTGAAACAGAATACTGGCGGTGCGGAAGCCTTTTCCGCTTAACATTTGGCTAGAACTTGCTTTCCAACTGTACTGCTCGCGGTCATATCGCAACAAACTACCGAGGAAAAATATGCCTAGCGCAAGGTATGGGTAAAGCCCAAAAAAGAAGTGGTCTAAATAAGCCATGATTAATTCCTCACAAATTCTTGATTAGTAGGCTGATTTTTTGATTCAGTCTCTGGATTGAAAAACTGGATAGGCACATCTTGATCTCGACGTTGAGATTCGCTGGGACGGCTGGCTGAACTTGGACAACCTCCGTTGATCGCATCGCCACCAAAGGTGATTGCTTCTTCTTCCCAAACTTTATCTAACGCCTTCTTTGTGTCATCGCGCTTTTCGTTCGCGACTTGCTCTCTGAGTGCTGTTAAATCGACATCTGCACCAGACAATTCCAATAGCGTCCAAAACAGGTTGGCATAAAGGTTCTGTCGCTTTTCCAGTCGAACGGCTAAAAGCGCTATAACAGGTGCGATATCATTCAACCAGTCTTTGGCATTTTGCTCACCTTGTGTGGCGACAAACTCCAGAAATAGTGGAATGTAGTCGGGCAGCTCTTTTACGCCTATATCCAGTCCAGCAAGTAAAATTTCTCCAAAATAGTTGTTATTTTCTACTGAATAATTGAAAATATATTGAATATTTGCACTTTGTACCCCTCTCCCTCCTTCCTTAAAATAACCTATAGACAGGATAGCCCCCCGCCTCGTATCTGTATATAGGGATTTGTTTTGGGGTAATGACCCTAGCTTCGTTATCTGAAGCTGTCTACTCTTTATACCAACGTTAATCAGAAAATTACGTCAATAAATCATTTTTTGTGTGTTTCTATTCTAGTTTATGCTTTTAACTTTGTAGTCTAAGCCACTTTTGCTGCTTGATTGCTAAGGCTCATTATTAATAAGTTCGTTGCCTGGTCCTTACCCTTCCATGCCACTTCAAAAATGACATAATGTCATAGGGAGGTGGCCAAAGCAATAGCATTGAGCTTGTTGAGATGGGAAAGGATTGTTTGCCATCATTTTTGCCTCATGTAAAAGACCAAAGATCAGCTTTAATCCTGCTTGTGATGATCATTAAGAACAAAAGAAAAACAACTTGCTAGTATTTACTTCCATTGTTAGGAGCTTAGCGAGATTTTTGATGATGTTATGTCAATAAATATTTGCCAATATTCATTTCTAGTAATGAATATTATTAAATGTTTATTAAGTATATTTAGCTAATAAATTCATGCATAAGCACCCTAAATTCTTCAGGTTTCAAAGTCACTATAATTTGTTACTTTTTCCGTTTAATTTGTCAGGCTTATATTCTGTTATTTTAAGTTTCTCTTTCATGATTTGATGTCTATTTATTTTCAATAGCCAGAGTACCAATATTTCAATTTTGCTCAAAATCATCTGACTGAATGAACATCAAGTGCCACTTGGCCAGTCGAAAGTAAACCCGGAAGTCGACTCTTGGCTGACTTATTTTGAAAATTTGAAATCATAGGCATTTAAAAGATCGGAGGCCCATCCACCCACAAATACGTAGAGAACTGACCTATGTTCTGGGTCTGTGAATTTCCAATCCCTGACAACTCTTACCAGCTAGGTTGATAGAGTTGACACTGAAGCTAACGATTTCCGCGGATTGACTTATGCACGAGTTGGTAATCATGCTGCTAAAATTTACGTTTCTGGTTTTGTAGGGAAAAAGAAAACCAAGATTTTTGGTAAGAATTCCAAGAAAGTAACAGACTCCAAGAAAATTCCAAAAGGATAGCTCAGTTGAAGGGGAAGGGGAGGGACGGAAGAACCGCCCAGCATTGCGATTTTACACTTTCAGCATAGGAAGCTCTACTCTTGATACAAAGCTGTACCTGCCTGAGAGTGGTCAATGGAAAATAAGGGAACTACTGGACCACCATCGTGAATTACACTCGGGGAAATTGGATGGACAAACATAGTTGAGCACACAATAGATACTGGCTATATACCGCCAGTTAGAATTCCTCTATATCGAGTCTCACAGACTAAACGTGAACTTATTGAACAGGAGTGGTGCATGGGTCCAAAGAAAAAACCGTATTCGTTAGGAACAGTGGACATTATGAGTTTTTAAGGCTTTCTTTTGGACTTAAAGACAGTGGAGCTACATTCTAAAAGTTCGTCGACAAAATGCTCAGAGGCACTGAGAGGTTTTGATGGACTTCTGCTAATGATATTTGCATCTTTTTTGAAGAGATTAGGAAAGCACTGAGAACACTTGGGAGAGAGCTCCCGAAGGCTTAACGATGCCCGGATAAATGACAATGAAAAAAATATATACAAATTCACTTACCACCAACTTACGTACTTAGTGCATACGGTTGGTCCAAGGATAGAAAGCCCTACAGAAGACAAGATTTGAGCCATAGTAAAGTATCCTGCGCCCAGAAGTAAGAGTCGGATGTGCAGACTTCTATGTTTCGTCAGCTTTTATGGTCACTTTATCAAAGGAAAGGTGGTTATAGCAGAATTGCAGACAAATTCGACACGAGAATTTGAAACGGACATGATAAGATGGGACTAAAAAAAAGGTTTGAGAGCTTCGAAACACTCAAGCAATTACTTGGAAGGCTCCCAATAGACAGATGTGGTGGAAATGCAGGAGATTAAGTGATGAAGCTATTGCCAGTACTGGTTGTTGAGGATGATCAAGATCTGCTTGAGGCCATCTGCGCTACGTTGAAATTAGCGGGATATCAATATTTTTCTGCTTCAGACGGTATGGAGGCAATGACACTGTTACAGGAAAATCCGGTTGGTATGGTGGTTAGTGACATACAAATGAAGCCTATCGATGGCCTTTCTTTACTACAAAAAATAAAAGCATTTAATCCCGACTTGCCTGTGCTGTTAATGACTGCCTATGGCGAAATAGACAGCGCTATCACGGCGATGCGCGGGGGCGCTTGCGATTATGTGCTCAAACCCTTTGAACCGGATAACCTGCTGGCGCATATCAAGCGTTATGCGCTGACTTGCCCAGAAAATGATGCTTGCATGATTGCCACAGACCCAAGTATGCGCGCATTATTATCATTGGCCAAACGTGTAGCTAAGTCGCCAGCTACTGTTATGCTAACTGGTGAGAGCGGTAGTGGGAAAGAAGTGATCGCGCGTTTTATACATCAGAATTCCTATTGTTCAAATGGCCCTTTTGTAGCCATCAATTGCGCTGCCATTCCTGATAATTTGCTGGAGGCGACACTTTTCGGTTATGAGAAGGGTGCCTTTACCGGGGCTACTCGGACACAACCGGGGAAATTTGAACAGGCCGAGGGTGGTACTCTGTTGTTGGATGAGGTCTCTGAAATGCCACTTGAACTCCAAGCAAAATTGTTGCGCGTTTTGCAGGAAAAAGAAGTGCGACGGGTGGGGGATACCCAGACAGTGAGCATTGATGTGCGGGTGATCAGCGCCACCCACAAGGATTTAGAACAAGCCGTCGAGGATAAAACGTTTCGAGAAGACTTGTTTTATCGCCTGAATGTTGTGGAACTGCGCTTGCCAGCCTTGTCCGAAAGACGTGACGATATTCCGTTATTGGTGAATCACTTTTTTCAGCAAATCATAAAGCGCATTCAAAAGCCTTTGACCACAAAATCATAAAACTGATTTTAAAATTGAAATATTAGCTGTATTTATTTTTCCCCTTTGGCTGTTCATTGAGCAGAAGATAAAAGAACCACTTTTGCCAAAAGATGATATTTATTATTTGTCTCTGAGTTAGCCTATTCCCTACATAGTAAGTAAGCCCTAACAATTCGGCCTTATATCAAGCCATGTCAATTTGAAATCACACAAATAAATTGGCACCGGACTTGTCAAGTTTTGATTTTTCGTGGAAGTTGAACACAGACAATATAAAGAGAGTCTTCTTGCTTGTTTGTCTTCCTAGCTTAATTCACTTTTATTGGTCAGTATGTCAAAACACTTCCTAGCTGTGAAAATATAATATAAAACAGAAAACAATACCAACTTCAAAACAGGGAAAATAAATAAGTTAAAAGAAGTCACAAAATCACAGAATACTAAGTAACTTAAGATTGTTTTTTTATGATTAGCCAATAAAGACAAAATCTTTCTAAAGACTCATTTGGTGGACTTTGGCTGTCATTGAATTGGTCTCATTGTAAAGGTACCAAAATAACAAGGTTTCTAAACAATTTTTATTTACTTCATATCTCATATACCTCATGAGAACAAATCTACAACAATATATAACAAAGGGCATAGGGCTTGATACACTTCCCTGGGGTAGAGCTAAATCATTTTTAATCTGAAAATTGTTCTATGTCTATCAACATACTAACCTCCAGTTCCCTCGAAAAGCTGGATATCCAATTTACACATTCTCTACTTTCTTCGAACATAGCCAGATTGACACGGTCAAGTGCCCACTTTATGTCTAAACATGCTGGAACAATCTCCTACCGTATCTATAACCCTTGTTTCATTTGGCTCTTAAGTCTTAACTAGGCAATCAACCATACTTCGGTTGAGCAGGAAGCCTAACTACTCTGTCTGTGCAGTGTTTCTTAAAATTACAATGGTTCTATCTTTAATTAAATAAAAAAAAAATTATTCAACTGAAAGTAACGAGCAACATTACTTCAGTGATGAAAACCGACGAGATTAGAATTGATGTTACCAACATGTAGTCACAGCCGCAAGTCACCGGAGGCTAACGGTTGCGCAAGCCCCTCTATGTTGCCAATTAGATTTGAAATTTCATAATTTGTTGACTTGGCTGCTCTTATCTAACAACTCAATCATCACCCATAGTGTAATAATCCAGTCACGTCAAGGAGAAGAGATGTTGAACCAGGCACATGTAAAGGGGAAAGGGCCTACTTGCCCGTTTTCCTCCCTTTAGAAAAATAAAAATATTTAACCTTTTAGGATATTCCCATTGCTACTGCAGGGCCATTTTTGACACTATTAATGCCCATGCTCTTATTTTGGAGTATGTTTATTTTAGGCTAACCAACTGTTTAGAGGCTGGAAAAATTATTTTTCCTGCTTGTCTCAACTCTCCATTAGTAAGAATCGGTAAATTTTATTTCAGTTCTGGGTCGCTATGTGTATAATATCCTGTTAATCGTCCTTTCGTCGCAATAACCACTGAGTTATACCTTTCATTGTTTATATTCAATTTTAAACTGGCTTTTAATAGAAACTTATTCTGCTTTTTGCTATTTGCCGTAAAGTATAAAATGATTCTAATAATGTTATGAATGCTGGTTGTGGTCACAAGCAGTGAGGAGGAGGGGGGCTCATACAAATTACTTCTTGAGTGGTATTGATCATGGCTAAGGTATACTGGATTTTCTAAGAAACTTGAATCTTATTGAACTAACAATGTAGAAACATTAGAAAAGTATTCCGGGTGGGTCCTATATGCCCGCCGCTTCTCGGTGATAAATTGTGTTTCGAATCCCCAAGGACCTGACTAGAATATTCAATCTCAGATCCTGCGCTAGATGTTCTAATGGTCGGAATATAGATTCGTTTGGATGTTGATTCCCGTAGACTACGTCTAGGAATCTTACTTTCTAAAGAATCTTACAATCATTTCTTTTTACTTATGTCCTTCTGTTAAGGGTTGCATTTTCATTTTGACCGCGATTAAATATTTGTCGAAGTAATTTAAAAAGTCGAGTAAAATAAGGGAAAAATGATTTGTAATATCTCTCGGTACTATAGGCTGAGTAGGTAACTGTGTACAGTTCCTTCTTATTTGTTGGAGTCAAGTGACTGGTTTTCAGTAGGGGGGCTCTGAAAGTTGGGTATTAAACCACGATGATTTGGGGAATTAAAACAATTTGGTCCAAATTGATATGTCAACTCATGTCTACAACTATCAAGTGAATTCCACTGGAGTTATTTTAATGCCTCATCACATGTTGAGTAGCTCTGTCTAAGTATAGTTTTACAGCTCTTTTTTGTATCATCTCAAGTCTATCTGATTGATCATTTGTCGAACCCGGATGCCAAGCTTGACATGCACACTCAAGAGAAGGTCTGAACCTGAAGAAACATCATTTGAAAAACATTACCACTCTATGCCACCCATTTGTAACAGACTTCATCTTCTGGAGCTCCGAGTATATTTGCTTCATTTAGGACATCATCCCAATTCTGAAAGGGTGAATGGGAGAATCATGTCTTCCTGATATTTAGCTTTGTTATGCTGTTTATAAATACTTGGGTTTGTGAGATTGTTAATTATCACGTCTTTCTTAAAACTAACGGCAAATGTATATACTTTATTCTTGTCTGTTAGAACATTAATTCCATTAACAGATAAACCTGGGATCGTCTTACTGCTTTTCCTATCACTTTTTGCCATCTTGTTTATGAAACTGTGTATCTTGCTTGAGGGAACATTCGAGTCAATTTCTGAGGAAAAGTTCTTCCATGTCAATTGCTTTGCTCTCAGTATTGTCTTCTTCACCAATACTTCAGCCTTGCTTAATAACAAAAGCATTTCTTGAAATTGGTTCCTGGCCTTCTTTTTTGTTTTTACAGCTTTTTTACATTATTCTTTCCGCCAAATTTATGCTTTTTTTTTTTTTTTTTTTTTTTTTTTTTTTTTTTTTTTTTTTTTTTTTTTTTTTTTTTTGTTTTTTTTTTTTTTTTTCGCTCTTTACGCTAAAGCTTTTAATTGTTTTAAAAAGCAGAATTGTGGCAAAGAGTCAAACTTTAGCGTAAAGAGCAAGGGATTGCGGAGGGGGACAATCCATTTCATATACGGAGTAATTTCTGTTCGTTTTAAGTATTAATGTCGCTCCTTACTTTCAGTTAAAAAAAAACTAGTTTTTTTTTTATTTAATTATAGTTAGGAACAAATTCAACTGGTATTTCTATTTTATTGTAAGTGGTGGCGTTAATTTTTTTTTCTGTGGACTAATTTGTAGTTTAGTTTCACTCCTAAAATTTCATTCACATTATCTCGAAATTTCATTGCCAGGATCAACCCCTTCAGGGCTAATCCAATACGTTGTACTATTGTATTACGTTAGTGCAGAAAAAAAGAAACTGATCAATAATTTCAAAATGAGCTTTCATTGGTAACTCTATATAAAAGGGTTGATTTCAGAATATGCTTTCATTTGACCTAATTTTACCTTGAACTCCCACTTTTTATCAAATCTTCTCCCGCGCTTTCATGACTACCAGCCTTTTTTTTAGTCATTGAGCTTGAGAGTGCACAACAGATAGGTATACATGGTCTGATTCTTCAGTATGTATGTCATTGATCCCAGCATTTATGTTATAGATGTGTCCACTTTATTGAAGAAGTTGAGATTCATAAACATAGACGAAGATTAGAAAATCGCGTCTGTTTTAATAGGAAGTCATAAAAGTTGCAGTTGCTGCATTCTTGGTAAGGGAATTGTTGGTGAATGCAAAAAAATCATATCCGTGTGAACCCAAGATAACCTTAATGCGCATCATTATAGTTCAAAGTCACGATTTTTTGTAACATTCATACTAGTTATGAGACAAACACTTTTTGACAATGAGAATTTTTCCAATTCTTTTTTCTAATCTTGATTCCATTTGGATTTTCGATATAATTCCAATACTCGTTAATTTTGCTTGTTGTGTTTCTAGAGAATTGATGGACCATAATAAAGGCTATGAACTTTTTATAGGCCACTCCTCCTTTTGCTTTGCAAGTAGCCATTCTTCAGACCAAAATGACCACAGCATAATGTAAAACGCAACCAAAAGGCATAGAAACACAACGGGAAGTGATCCACAATAAACCTAAAGTCAAATTAAAAACTAAAGTAAAAGTTAAAAAATGACCATACCATAATGTAAAACGCAACCAAACGGCATACAACCATGAGGAAAGTGATCCACAATAGACCTAAAGTAAAATCAAACCCTAATAGTTCTATTTACTGGTTAACTATCTTATTCGCTAAAACTACAATAAAAGAAAACTAAAAACCCTCGAGTCACGTTTTACGAACAACAGGGTGCCTAGGCTGCCAATATTTTACTTCGAACGAATCGACAAACCAGATGGAAGAGGATGTTCTTGAATGCAATGAAATAAGGTCAAAAGAATATTAGAAGTGAATAAAATGAAGTAAAGTAGAAAAAGAATGAAATAGAGTAGAAACATCATGACAAGGAGTCAAGAGTGAAACTCTAAAACTTGGCATGGATGAGTACCATGCACGGCTGTGGCTCAAGTGCCTTGCTGCTCAGATAAGATGAAGCCAAAAGGCAGAGAAACGCTACGGGAACTGGCCTAAGGTAAAACATAGATCTTTTACTGAAGAAAAACAAAACAACAAACTTTTGGCATGCAAAATAAGGTTAATTTAAAACTAAAGCAAGCAGGCACTAGCTTATACAGGATATGAAACTTTAAACAAATAAAAAATGCAGTGCATTAAGAAATGAATTTAGCAGATAGAGATGAGAAACCTTGTTTAATTGTTGATTGCATAATATGTAAGATGCTCCAAATGAGTGGTTCCCATTAGATTTGGGTCAGGCCCTATCTAGGCATTTCTAAAATCCTGATGACCTCTCATGATTTTAAATTTTATTATTACAAATTTTCCGTGTATTCTTCTGAAGCAAGCTTAAAAGTCCGTTAACTAGTTTTTTTTCGGGTCGTCCACAACGCAAGTTTTACATAAATAGGGTTATCTTTTTTCGGATTTGGAAAAAATTTGGAAGTATGGGAAGATAAGTTAGGGAACTAAGATTATAACATTGAAAGCCAACGTAATGATAGGGGCAGATATTCAATGAATGAGTGTGTTTTGTTACCCACTTTTAAGATACAAAATCACATATAGAATAATGAAAAAAGGATGCTAAATAAACACTAATAAAGAGAAAAACACTATTAAAGAAATAAAACTAATTTAAGAAAATTAATAGAGGATGTTTTCTCAAACTATGCTGAAACTTAAGAGTTGTTTTCTTTATAGCCAGATACGGATCAGGAATACGATCTTTACACTTAACATGGAATTACTTCTTCATGGGTTCAATCATGACAGAAACTTAAAAAAAAACGATAAAAACAAGACCGGAGTGTGCATTTGTTTTTATCCGATAGCAGATGCCAAAATTATTCTCTCCAAAATCCTTATCTCTATCTATTACTTCTTTTAATATATCTTTTAATGATACCCAGCATTGCTTATGTCCTATGTATGAAGTTAAAAATTGTGAACAGTATTAAACAGCGAAACTATAACTTGATCCAAAAGTGTTTCATCAAAGAAGGTTCTTCGTTGAACTCACTAGAGTTGTTTTTTAATTGCTATAACTCCAGGCAACTTCTCTCCCCTTAAGGGTCAAAATAGTCAATGGTTACAAGAACAAGCAATAATATAAAAATTATTATTTGGAGCAAAATATCAAAATCATATTAATAAAAATAAATACTCAAAAGGTTAAACCGTTTAGAATAAGAATAAGTAAAGTTAAAAAGTAATGTTAAGTAACGGGAAAATGGATCAAGTGGACAGCTTCACTTACCTGGATAGTATTATTAGTAAAGAGGGCGTTGAAGAAGAAAAAGTAGACTAGCATGACTCCAGGTTATCTTTTTTCGCAGTTAGAAAAAATTTGGAAGAATGGGAAGATAAGTTAGGGAACTAAGATTATAACATTGAAAGCCAACGTAATGATAGGGGTCAGATAGCCGTCGCGATTGGGTTGCTGGGTGGATATGTCACCTGGGCCTTTGTCAAAGGTGGGCTGTTTGCAAATCCGGTGCGTCCGGAACTTGCGGGCGGCGCCCCATCCTGCGGCAGCAGCTGCGGCTCGCCCGCCAAACTGCAGAAGCCGGTTTGGCAATTCTGGACACAGGCGGAACGGCGATCGACGTTCCTTGAGCAGGCGCGCCACAACGCCCTTTTCCTGCTGAAATGGCTGACCCTGGCCTATCTGCTGGAAGCGTTGATGATCACCTACATCCCGGCCGAAGCAATCGGCACCGTCGTCGGCGGCCCAGGCCTGTTGCCGATTATCTTGGGCGCAATCGTCGGCGCTCCGGCCTATCTCAACGGTTATGCGGCACCGCCGCTGGTCGCCGGCCTGATGGAACAAGGCATGAGCGCAGGCGCGGCCATGTCATTTATGGTCGCGGGCGCCGTCAGCTGCATCCCGGCAATGGCGGCTGTCTTCTCGCTCGTGCGTCGGCCGGTCTTTGCCGCCTATGTCGGATTTGGCTTTGTGGGCGCCATCCTGTCCGGTGTCGTCTTCGCCGCATTCGTCTAGGCGACCTCCTCCATCGGCGGACAGGTGCAAACCAAGTTTCGGTCGCCATAGACATTGTCGACGCGCCCGACCGGTGGCCAAAATTTGGCGGCGGGCGAAACGCCGGCAGGGAAGCATCCCAGTGATCGGGAATAAGACCTGCCCCAATCGTCCACCGCTAGGTCTTCGGCCGTGTGAGGCGCACGCTTGAGCGGGTTGTCCTCCGCCGTCCAGACACCTGTTTCGATAAGCCGAATTTCCTCGCGGATGGCGATCATCGCGTCGCAGAAGCGATCCAGCTCTGCCTTCGGTTCGGATTCCGTCGGCTCCACCATCAAGGTCCCGGCCACCGGCCACGACATCGTCGGTGCGTGGAAGCCATAGTCGATCAAGCGCTTAGCGATATCTTCGACGGAGATACCCGCCGCATCGGACAGCGGGCGTACGTCCAAGATGCCAACCACAATAAAAACATCGATACGTTTGGATCGTTCCATTCAATAAAATTTAGAACAGGTTTGTATGCAAATGTATTGTCTCGCATAATTCCTATTAATCCTCTTTCAGGATCATCAGGTGCTGGAGTTATTTCTACATCAAATTCTAATTTCTGACTATCTCTAATTACATCTACACTTGCTGTTTCTACAGGACTCAGACTGGGAAAATCAACGGGACTCAGAATCGGTATTCCGTTAATTGATGTGATGATATCATTTGCTAACATTCCAGCCTTTTCAGCTCCAGAATTTTCAATTATTGAAAGTACTAAAACTCCCTCTGGCAAATCATAAAATGTACTTAAAAGTGGTTCTGGTAATACCATTGCGAAAAAGGGATTTGTTAACAAAATAACTCCAAGTACAAGTGCAAAAATTACGTTTGATGTTGCACCAGCTCCAATTACTCTTAATTTTGAAATCTTTTTTGCCTTGGTGAATTCTTCTTCGTCTGGTTCGACAAATCCTGCAAACATTGCAATAAAAATTGCAAAACCTCCTGTTTTGATCTTAATTTTTTCTAATGCGGCAACAATACCATGTGCTCCTTCATGAATGACAAGCACAACTGGAATTGATAGTAAAAAGTATGTAATAGATGACGAGGAAGTCAATGTTACACCTGGGATAAGGACAGTTAGCTCTGAAAATTCAGTTGGTACGACAAAAAAGTTTGTAATATTGTTTATCAAAAACCAAAATGCAAATCCCATCATTATGAAACCTGAAATCACACTGACATCTGCAAAAACTCTAATTCCTCTTTTTGTTCGCCCTAAAATTTTTAGAAGAACAGAATTTACTTGTTTATTCTTGTATACAAGACTATATGCTTTAATTTCAAAACCAAATCTCTCTAGTCGGAGTCCTTTTGCAACTATAACGACAACTACCCAAGCAATTAAGACATAGATAATCGAATTTTGTGTAATAAAATCAAGTTCCAAACTAATTGCTAATTTTTTTAAAGTAAAGAGGTAAGATTGCAAGCAATCCAATATGTTTTGTTTTCATGATTAGCGGATAAACAAAATAGGATTTAGAAAATTCCCCAAATCTTTCCCAGATCTTTTCCTAAAGTTAATTGGGGTGAAATCTGGGAAACAACTGGCAAATTGCTCTTATCCTAACTTTGAAACTACTTTTTCAATGAAAACAAAACAAACATTCGGAATCGTAATGATTGCAGTACTTGCAATAAGTGTCGCAACAACTTCAATTGACGATGCATATGCAGAAAAAATAACATCTAATGAAATTTCAAGTAATTTCAGTGGTGCAGACTTTTTACATAATGCAGAAGGAACCGCAACAGTCATCACCTATGATGATGGTTCTAGGGTCTTACAGTTTGAAGATGATTTCAAATCCACTCCTGGTCCACACGTCTATGTCTATCTGGCTACAGATGATAAAGCATCAGAGTTTGTTAGTCTAGGCAAGATTCAGCATAATGATGGTTCACAAGAATACGTCCTACCTGAAGATGTTGATCTTGAAAAATATGATAAAATCCTAATCTGGTGCCAGGCATTTGGAGTACTATTTGGAACAGCTGATCTTACCGAGTATGACCAAAACCAATAATCATTCAAGATGATTAAAACCCTAGAACCTAGTTCTAGTATTTTTTTTACTTTTTAATTTTAAATATTAATCACAATTATTTCGTGCATGGATCCTTTGTGTAGGAGTAAAATCTTCAAAGACGTCCCTGAATATGATCAGATTAAAGAAGATGCGTATGTGAGTCAGAACTTTGCTTCAGTATTTACTGGAATGAACGGCAGATGGACAAGAATGAGAATAATATGTGCACTAACAGAGTTTCCAGCAAACACTCAACAACTTGCTGATATGCTAAAACTTGATTACAAGACTGTCAAACACAATATTGGAGTCCTGGAAAAAAATGAGTTTATCATTAGAACCGGAGATGGATATGGAGACATTTTTTCTGTAGCAGAATTAGTTAGCTCAAATCTTGGAATCTCAGCTGCCACCGGGTTCGGAATTACATGGAAATTATGCATTTGCGCCTTCAAATGGCCAAACAAAAAAAAGAAGAAAAATTGTTGCGTGACTGGGTGTACTAAAGTAGTAGAATAATATGAAAGAATGTACCTCCTCTTGAATTTTGCTTCATAACTCTTACTCATGTCACGATATCTGCAAAGAACACGACACTACTTGCCTTATAGACTAGTATACTAGCCTACCCTATTAACAACCCACAATAGTTTAAAGTGGCTTTAGGCTCAACTCAGAATAATAACTTAACAATTTGATATATTCCATCTTTTTAAAAAGTTACTTCCGAAAGCGTTTTCTTTCGCCTTTTTTCAACCACTTTTTATGTTGCTTATATTGATTTATTTGCGATTACAAGTTATTCCATTCCGTAATGACCCAAAAGTTACTATTAATTAAAACATAGTGACAACACCCCGCCTCTTATAGTGATCAACTATAGACAGTCCACGTGGAAAGCACTCTTGCCCCGAAGCTCGCCATTGATGCATAAGAGAAAAAGAAGAAAGGGTAGTCGGCAAAATTTGACCAAATTCGAAAAAAAAAATTCCAGAACTATTATCGTTCTATTTTATCAACCGAACGATAATGTCAGCAGCTCAAGTTCCCTTTGGGATTCCATAATTCACGTGAGTTGTAATGTTACGTCATTTTTTGAAAAGCTTAGCGAATTTCAAAGACTTTCAGACAAATAACTTTCTAGTATGCCTAGTGTATTTCACATATCCCTATTTCTAAACATCATTAAAGGGTGTCTCCATCGGGTAATTTCTGTATACCCAAAATTTAAAAATAACGAAATTGAAAGTAATAGATTCAAATCCTACAAAGCCCATTATGATTTATATATTACATCTTGCGCATCATATTAAGGTCTTAACACTAATTACAGAATAAACACACACCTTTACAATATTTATATATATTTTTTTTACGAAATGATCAAAGTAATGTTTGTACTCATTCTTTATTCGGGATTGAGCGCAAGGTCCAGGAGATAGGTCCGTCCGGCGTCGTCCGGAACCGGCAGCCCGGCAAGCCAGGTCGATATGAACGGATATGTCTCGCCGTCATACGCCAGTGCATAGGGCAGTTGCCTGACGAATCCGTCGGCCCCCTGCCGCAGGTTGATCGCCACGGTCTCCGCGTGCTCGGAGAAGCCGGCCAGCGGCGCGCTGACGACAATGCCCCCGGAGCCGAAATCGAGCGGCGCGGAGGCGAACATCGGCAGCCCGACCGCATCACCGGCGCGTTCCAGAGCCTGCGCGAAACTGTCGTCCTCGTCGGGCTGGGAAGGGGACGAGAAGGTAATGTCGAACCCGATCCGCCGGGCGCCGGCGTCCTGCAAACGCGACAGTACCGCGGCATGATAACCGCGCGGCCAGGGCCACGTGCCGAGTGCGGTGATGCTGCCCTGGTCGATGACGACCATCGCCAGTTGCCCCGATGTCGGCTGCGGGAACGCGGCAAAGCCCGCATCGCGCACGACATTGTCGACCGCGCGCGTCAGGCCCGCGCTGTGGGCCAGCAACGTCAGGCCCAGCACCAGCGCAATGCCGATGCCGCCCCAAACGGGACGCGGCAGGAACCGAAACGTGTCGCGCTGCGGACCGGACATGCTATCGACGTTGGAGAGCCTGGAAGCTCTGTCTCCTGCGCGATGACGCTGGCCGCGAGCCGGCGGACCAGTTCGACATCATGGGGGGCGTTGGCCAGGTCACGCTGCCAGCGTGATTGCACGCCTGAATTGAATCACCCAGCAACCATCGAGCCGTTGCGTTCCCAACCCAATCTAGGACAACAACCGGCCAGTGTCGTTATGATATCCATCATTCAAAGGCGAGTTGCCTTACGCGACCGGGTCGAAATATTGTGAGAGCAAGCATGGAACGGCGGCAACGCGGCATGCGAGATGGCGCCTTGGGCGCGATGCGGTGGCGCCCGCCGCCGCCGCCGGCCGGCCCCGAACAGGAGAGAGGCCGCACCCTAAATTTTTTTGGGAATGCTTATGGCCCAGAGACCGTATCTTTAGCTAAAAACCTTCCTTTTCCTTTAAGCTTCTAAATTCTAGTTATGCTTCAAACACTAATATAGATAAATTTCGATGATATTCAATTTCTGTTAATGATGTCATTTAAACCAATTTTTTAGTCGCTCTTTTGCTGAGAGAGTTAAGTTTCTGAATCTACACCGCAAGTAGAGGTAAATACAGTCAATTATTTTTTGTTCTATCGTTTGTTTTTATCTTTTTTTTCCTTTTTTTAAGGACTGTTGCTCTAAAAAAGTTCGTACTAAGACCAAACATTTACGTTAAGGTGTGTGCCTCGCTTATTAGCTTTTACAGTTACAGGTTCTTGGTCGTTTCTCTGCGGGTAATCTCCCAACTCTCTCTAGTCAGGTAGGAATGAAACCTAGGCGATGCGACTTGAGGCAAAGACAAAGAATTGATAAGTAATCTTATAAGACCATTAAGCAAAGTCACAAAGAAGATTGACGGTATGGTCTTCACCTTCAAAAACTGCTCATGCTTGGTAAACAGTGTGTAACCCCTTCTCATATCAATCTTGAAAAAATTTCTTCTTCTTACCCCGTATAGATAATAGCTGAACATGAGAACAAAGCAAAGAAAAAAGAATTCTACCATTGCCTCGCCCATATAAATTACAATTATGGCCTAAAACAAAGGCTTGTTTTGTCTTATCAATGGCAGGTTTGTGATTCATTAGGCTTTGGATTGGTAGCATGGCGACAGTCTGAAAGATAGTCATCTATTCAAGTTGCGACTAAGCTTGTTTGGGTGACATTATAGTTGAATGAGCAGTTAGTTATCCAAAATTCTCAGAGAAAGATAAGAGCGGTTGTCTTGAATCTCTGAAGAGCTATTACTGCGAAATGCAACCCAAACTAGTTGAGTTCGTGTCTAATTTGTATTTCGTATCTTAAATCAAACAGTTTGTGGTAACGAACTGTAAGTAAGGAGCGTCTCGGCTCGATAGCAACCCTTTCAACAGGCGAATTCTCTCTATGGCAGACCAAGTCAAGGAAATCCTCCCGCACGTTCCTCTAAATGTTATTATAGCAGATCTTAGTAAGTACTTGAAGCTAAAAAACTATTTCAGTTTAATGAGGCAATAACTAGTTAGTTCTAAATCGCTTCTGAACAAGACGGCTAAAAAGCCCAAGAGCATTGGAAGGAGTAACAAGCCATCGTTACTATATGAAATATCATTGACCATGTTTAATGCTAGGCTTTTAATAAATGGCAGTATTTACAGTTTATTCTGATGGATCTCCTTTAAAATAGTCAACTGCTGGCTAAATTTCCATCGATTTTTGCTTCTGGAAGCATTCCTAAAAATTATCCTCCGTAAGACTATGAAGAACCCTTTGCGTATTTGGATGTCGTCAGTTTATTCAAATCAAATTCCCTTTTAGCGACAATTTTTAGTATAGAAAACAGGTAGAAGAAGTCGAAGAGCTCAAATCAGGAAGATAAAATTAGTATGGAAGCCCAGGAATGTTCAATTTGCCAAAATATTCCTTAATGGAAGGATACTTTTATGGTGTTTCTAGCTGACTGACATTGGGGCAAATTCATGATGCAGCGAAAAAAGACGCCGACATTGCCTTTTCATTCGACTGACCTTGTCATGATTTCCTGTGTCATGGTGAATTCCTTTGTTGGTCTCTTCTGCTGAGGAAATTGGACCTTTGTTTCTAGGTCATGCCAAAAACATGTGATTCGTCACTTGCATTCACCCTGTTCAGAAATTGTGTGTCGTTCCGGGTTGATTAAACTGTTCTTACGACGCCTCAAGTTGGTGTTGCTCTGCTCATCTCGCAACAATTTTGCAATGAATTTCTTGGACCCCCCGCACGTCCGCAAATTATTGGGTATTTAACCAAAGCACATAGAAACACAAGTTCAGGTCTCCAACCTTATCACTAATTGTGAGTTTGTATCCCTCTGCACTAACCCTCCATTCAATAAGCTTATTGCAATTTTTTGTAATTTTGATGTATTTCTTATCCTCTGAATTTCACCATGATAGTCATATATTGACAAAGTAATTTGGTTTGTTGTCACCATATATCAGGAGAGGTTGATTTAAAGATATGGGAACCACCAACGGATCCAGGGAAACCCCTGCCTCCAGATTTTTCTGGCACCTTCATTTGTTTTTTCTTTTTCTACCCTTTTTTAAAATAATTTTGTGAATTATTGGTGCCATTGTCACAATGCCCCTTCCCCTAAGGGTTTGATCTAGATCCACCTTTGAGGGGAAACTCGACCTACATGTTTGCATAGGGGGAATTAGTTCTGAGTTCGAATTATTCCTAAATTTTCACGAACTTATTTGAAAAAAAACTATGGAAGCTAGTGTTGGTTTGAAGAGGGAGCCCTTCCTTTAACTTTAGTTCTAACTCTGCCACCTGAGGCATCAAGAAGGAGCCACCGTTGATTTTCTGTGCTTTGATGCTGTGCCTAGGTCTCCCCATTGATGTTCATTGCAGGACTGCATCTGAAGGTTTGGCAATATCCCAAGATTCACTTCCAAGATATTAAGATTGGAAAAGATATTAAATAATAATAATATAGCTGCTTGATATACTCTTTGAGTGTTATGCTGGAAATATCAACTTTTCACAAGATCCCAAACTCAGGAGTAGAATCCTGAGATTCTACTGAAGTAGTGGCAATCCTGCTTTATGTATGCTCTTAAAAATTATACTAATTTTATCCACCTTTATTTTTCTGGTTATTTTTTTTTCAGGCCCAAATGTTTCAACAGGACCGGCCTTGAATCATAATCTTGGATTAATCATTGAGACCGCAATGTTAAAATGTGCTTCCTGTCTTCTCCGATTGGGGTGTCGAGTTGAAGCGATAAATCATTACAGACTAATCCTGAATTCACTAGAATCTAGCTTGAGTCAAAGCATACGCTTTGCTGCGGCTCGGCAACTTGCTGAACTCTTGCTGCGTGACATGAGTGAGTGTATTTATAAGCCACCACCAGTCATTCCAGATCCTTATCCCCTCTTAAACACTTCGTATGATTTATTCTTTGTCAGTTAGAATTTTTATTCTATTCTAGTAGTTTGAACCCCCCTCCCTCTCCAAATTGCTACTCAGGGTTATGCGTCCATTTAGTGTTGTTACAACCATGGTACAACAACCAAGACATGTTACAAATTAGTTATTTGGTTGTTTGGAAAAATGTGTTTTTAAGCAATTTGTTAATCGAATTTCTATCTTATATTTAACATATATTTATAATCATATTTCTAAATTTTTTTCTGCAGGGCCATTTCATTTTACTAAACGTTTTGTGCATGTAATTAGACTGTTTCTATTTTATCAAGGTGACATCTGCCAAGCCTAACAGCAAATGGAATTTTAAAAATAAACAGTATGGTTTGCTTTACTACCCTGTGTTGTTCTTTCTACTCAGGCTATAAAACCAATACGAGGTTAAATATAAAATGTCTTCAAACATGGTTTGCTTTACTACCCTGCGTTTTTCCTTCCTACTCAAGCTGTAAAACCAATAAGAGGTTAAATGCAATTTGCTGTAAAGTGCCAATTTGTTTGGTTAGAATTTTATTGGGCAAAATAAAATATTCATTTGTAAAAATATAATATAGTCTTATGGTATATCGTCAAATTATTCATGTAGTAGATCGTGCTGCAAACCAAAGGGCACTTTGTAGTTAAGGGAAAGAAAACCGATCTTAAAACATCGAATTTTCTGCCGGCTGTGTCGATTTTGCCTCTCAGACTTTTTTCATTCTTTCTAGGGAAGAATTATAAACATAAAAATAATTATAATTTATAAAGATAGGAAGTTAAGAACTTCCTTTTTTAACTCCCTAATTTGAACAATATTTTAAATACAATTTGAAAACAGAAAAATGTTTCTTAGGGAAAGATGTATTACATCATTTGAAAGGAGAAAATTGGGCAGTTTTACCAGTTTAACCCCCATCCCCCTTCTGTGGTCTCTATATGAAAAACTATAATTTATCACTGTTATAACAAAACACATGATGCAACGCATTCATGAGTGGAAAGACCTCCCCCTCTCAGCAAGTTTGATTTTTGAAATGCACAAACAAGTGACAGCAAAAACGCTTGATGACGAGAGCGCTGCTGGAAGGCTCAGAAAACAAGGGGAAAAGGTCATCATTGAAGATGTCTCGACAAATGAAGTCTTACATGATCCCCCACCCCCACAAGACCTTCCCAAGAGACTCAAAGCCATGTGTGACTTTGCCAATGGAAAAACTCCCCATTTTTTTGTTCACCCGGTCGTGCGAGCCATCATCTTGCATTTTTGGCTTGCCTATGACCATCCCTTTGTCGATGGAAATGGGAGAACCGCGCGCGCTTTATTTTACTACTTAATGCTCCGGCAAGGGTATTGGCTATTTGAATTCATCTCGATTTCAGAAGTGATCTTGCGCGCTCCATCGAAATATGCGATGTCTTTTCTTCAAACCGAAACAGATGAGAATGACCTCACTTATTTCATCATTTATCAATCAAAAGTGATTGAACGCTCGCTTGCAACATTGAATCAGTACATCACCCGCAAAACTGAGGAACTGAGCAAAGTGACTCAACTTTTTCGTTCAGGAGAACTGTTCAACCATCGGCAACAAGCTCTTCTCGCTTACGCTCTGCGTTTCCCAAGACAGCCGTTCACAATCGACACCCACAAAAACTACCACCACATTGCCTACAACACAGCCCGGCAAGACTTGCACGAACTCGAGAAGAACGGGTATCTAAAATTGCGTCGCGAAGGGAACGCTCTCGTCTTCCTCTCCCCTGATAATCTCTCCTCCATACTGATTAATTAGGAAAGGAGACGGTCGGCAGAAACTCGGCTCGTCCGGTTTCTAAGATTGCATGACTGTACCAATACGTCACTGAAAAGGAAAAGAGGGTGTGAAAAAGGAGCGACAGCAAGACGGCGCCGTAAAGTGTGGCATAGACTTGCAGGTCGTAAGGCAGGGCCAGAAGCGCCAATGCTGCGGGAACAAGTGCTCGCGGAAAACCAATTTCAAGCCAATCATTCTAGATAATTTTCGCTTGTTTGGATGTTTTAGTAGGAATTCTGAAGGCCGAAATTATTACTATTCAATTATTTGTTTGTCACAAAGAAATTACCCTCCAAGGTTTAATTACCCACCAAAGCAGACGTTCCATAAACATATTTTTGTCACAAGAAATTACGGAACTTTTACCTTCTTCTTTTTTGTTTCGTAGTCCCTTAGTATTTACTGCATCATTTGTGAAGCATTTATAAATTAATTTTAAAATTAAAATTTAAAAAAAAATTAGAGATGGAAAACTGGCCATTACGGTGAAAATTATAGGCTATTTTACTTTAGAATGGGTATGTCATTTTTGTCCCGTTCTTTGTCTTGGGTTTTCTATTTAAGTTTTATTAAGTACTAAAGAAAATAGGCTTTGAAAATAGAGTATTTAATCATTTTTATTTACAGTCAAAACAAACACAGTTTTGACTTTAAATTTTAGAATCAGGAGGTTATCTTAGGTCTATAAATTGATAATTTATTTAGTCGTTATCTTAAAAGTGGAAGGTGGTCCTTTCTAGAACATATTTACGTTGGTGTATATCGATAACTGAATAATGTTCATTAAATAATACTAACCTTATGGCTCCATCTCCAGTATAATAAAGCCCTGGGAACATCTTGAAATAAGTATTTACGTAACGCTCATGGTCTCCAAAAACGGTACGAGCCATGCCTGGCCATGGTTTCTTTATGCAAAGTATCCCTTCCACTCCTTTTCCAGCCAGTTGATCACCCTTTGTGTCTACCAGCTCAAGGTCAATTCCATAGAATGGTCTCATCGCCATTCCCGGTACTATTTCTGCATTTTCCGAAGCAGGTCGGGGAGAAATAATAGCCCCACCTGTCTCTAAAGGAATGAAAAGACTATCAGGTTTTCTTAGTTCAAGAGGATGCAAAATTTCAAAAAATAAAAACCGTTGTAACAGCTCACAGGTATAGAAAAAAAGAAAGTTCCAGAATGAAGTTCAGGGCTGGTGGTTATGTATTTAGGTCAATGCTTAGTTTAGTATAGGCAAGTTTTAGTGCCCAAATAAGGGTATTTCTTCTGTAGCTGGAACCCCTACTCTACTATCATTTTGCAATCATTAATACTAAATTACAAATTACCCTGGAAATGAAAACCAATTCAAGACAAACAGAAATTATATTTACAAGAGAAGCTAGGCCTTTAATTGAAATGAATTATGATACAAGAGAAGCTAGGCCTTTAATTGAAATGAATTATGATTCCTCTGAAAAACATTCTAAACGCTACTTTCATTTGTATATACAAAATCTTAAAGTAGAAATGAGAAGTATATAAATTACTACCTTTCAGGGTACTAAACCAATCAACAAGAATGCCAGAAAGTGGAGAGATGGTACCGAGGCCTAACATAGAGAAGAAGCGCTGTTTTCCGTAATCTCCATTATGCTCCTTTACCATAGCCAGGACAGTCGCATCAAATAGGCAAAAGCAACTGCTTATCATCGCTGTTGATAAGACCCTTATTAGAAAATATGTCCAAAATCCACGCAAATGCATAGACTGATATTGCATATCTCTTTCTGTATCAATAAATCTCAAGGCAATGATGTCTACCTTTGTTTGCCCCACACAATCACTAATATCAATATCAGTGTTTCCAACGAAGACAGCTTCTTTCTCTTTTGTGGCATTTGCAGTGAGAGCAGATCTGTCTTCTTCTGTGGGATAAAAGTGAAAGGACTCTTCTCTTTCCATGCACCCTTCAATACTAGATACCATGAGTTTCGCAGATGAATGTATCCTAGATGAATTCCAGCTGTTATGCAGAACTTTAAGATGTGGCTCATTTTTGACTGTAAATAGAATGGCAGAAGCGGTATGGGTTTCAAAACTATCGGGAACCCGAGCGTCAGCCATCAGAACACATGTTTGTGAAATAATAGCAGTGATTAATGCACCCATCAATACATAACGATATTGGCCAAGTTTGTCAGAGAGCATGCCTGAAAAGGACTCATTCTAATTTTTAATATTGCTCCTTGCTTTCAGATGAAAAAACTTTTTTTTATTTAATTTCTGATCGTTTTTTTTAAATAATGCTGGAATATCTAGCTCCCCTCGATGGAAATTTCTCTCCCCCAAAAACTACACCATGGAAAGATCCTCCCACGTAAACCCCCACCCCTCCAGACACCCACTAAACATCCTCGTATTACATCTGTATACTTCCCAAGGCTATATTTAAACAATGTGAAAAGTTCATAACTCGGAGCCCTTCCCCCAGGGGCTGTAAAGGTCAAGTCATCCCCAAAGACATAGTTATTAGACTACGCTGAACAAAATAGCTGTCAAAAAATTTTTTTCGAACGACTTTATTGAAAAAGAGGCATCGGAGGGGACTAGCCGCCCTCCAATATTTTTGTTTACTTAAAAGGGCACTAGAACTTTTGATTTCTGATAAAATGAGCCCCCTACTGGTTTTCAAGGATCACAGGTTTGATACGATTACCCCTCGGAAAAATGAACAAACAAACATGCATCCATTATTTCGCTCCTGGCTACATTTTTGTATATACTACTACTACTACTACTACTACTACTACTAACAACTCACCGCAACACCAAACAGCCTGAGACCAACATAGCTACGAAAGCTCCACCTCCGTTCCAATCTGATCAAAGTCTCCCTTTTTACAGCCTCTCAAGAAGTCCCTATTTCCTTTAAATCTTTTTTTATGACATTCTCCCACCCCATCCATTTACGGCCTACTTTCTGTTTAGCCGAAAAGGTCAATCTTCGGCAATCTGTCATCCTTCATCCACAGAACGTGCACTAGCCATTTCAACCTTTCTATTATTATAGCCCTAGAAAGGAGGATTGAACCACACTTTTCGTATAGCCTACTGTTTGAAATATGGTTTGTCAGTCAGCCAGGTACCCAGAACAATCGGTAAGCAATATCTTTGAAAAACATGTATCAAACCTTCCTCTGTTTTTCGGACACCACTGTTTCAGAACCATATTGACCTTTTATTAACCTATAGAGAAGAAATTGCAGAAAAAAAAGTATGCAACTCGAAAAGGCTTTCTTAACTTTATTTATGGAACGTGTTCATTTTGGTATGTCTTTTACAAGCTCTGCAATAAATCCAATCCTTTTTTATTTAAAGGTTTTCTTGAGAAGCTACTGTTTTGGATTCTGTACCTTTTCTTCTCAAGCGCACTTTATTTCTTTATTTTAGTCTTACAATAAAGCTCTGAAAGTCTTGTAAAACAGGTCTCTTAGCCTATAAAAATAGATAACTGGCCTTAGAAACAGTATATTTTGCTTTTTTTGTTAAAAGTTCTATTCTTTATTTTAGCTAGAACTAAATAAGAATGAAGAAGTGATGCTAGATAACGAGAAGACTGACCAAGTAGATAGCTCCGCCTACCTTGCTTGCATTATTAGTAAGCTTGGTTGCGATACTGAAGACGTAAATAGTAGATTAATAGATATGTAAAAAAAAATAAAATGCGAGGCGTTTTCTCTCAGTTGAAACAAGACGTTTTCTTGCAATTGGAAATAAGATTAAGTCTTTGAACTAAGATTTGATGATGACACCATGACACCAGATGTCATGGTAATGATAGTGGTCAAGTATGGCTCTTGAATATGAGTAGTTCAGAAGGCTAAGGAGCCTGGGGTGAGCGTTTTCAAGAGGATTTGTCTAATGGTACTTTTAAGTGCTTTTTTGAGTGATTGTACATCAAACAATGTTTTTTAAGAAAATATTGTTGGTCGCGCTTTCTAAAGCTGTGATGAAAGAAGAGGTAAGATGGTTATGGGACGTTACACGGAAAAAGAATGGTAGGCTGACAAAATTGCTGCTTTTTGGCCATTCGTCTGGGGCCAAAAAATAGTTGGACGTCTTCGAATGGGATTGCAAGAGGTCATAAGGAAGGATTTGAAAGAAAACGGGAACCTTTTGGAAGGGGATAGAGAGTGATGCCTTGAACAGATAGGGGTGAAGGAAAAGCATGCTCAGCTGTTATTACCTCACGCGGGGATTGAGCCAAATGTTCTACCCAAATTCGGAGTTGTTCAGCAGTGCCAAGGGCAGGATTTTTGCCGCAAGCTTGGAAGGTATAGGCCAGCAAAAGCAGAAAAAACAAAGATCTCATTTCACTTCTCCAATAATAGTTGGGTTTGAAAGGCCTTTGAAAGAATCGACTTAGGTTAAAAAGAGACATGTGTTGTCGCGCCGGGTGTCACAGACATTCAAGCCTTGGCTTGAGGATTGATCGATGAGTTTTAAACGCTTGAAAAAATGGCCACCACCAGTGGCGTATCTGAGCCGTTCATTCGCCCAGGCGAGATGGGAATGGGTTGGAATGAAAAGCGTACTTAACCGTTGGTAAGTTCTCCCATGGCAACGTAAACCTCTCTAGGCGGAACGTAGGGTTTGCGTGCGTGACTCACCAACATATTGTCCACAAGTAATATGTCTCCGGGCTGCCAACAAAAAGAAACCGACTCTTGCCAGTAGATCTCCAGAAGGTGCTGTACCACGTCGTCCGGAATAGGAGAACCATCGCCGAACATCACGTTCCGCGGCAGATCCTCATCGCCATACATTTTCAACATCGCCGATCGCAAGTCTTCCTGTAGACAAGAAATGTGATGCAATTGTATTTGGTTGAAAAAGACCGTTTCACCGGTCAAGGCATGTTTGGTTACCGCCGGACAGGTCCTTTGGGTCATTAAATCGTCTTGCCCCTTCCATTGAAATTCCATCCCCGTTTCCCGGCAAATGGCTTCTACCTCGTCACGATTGTCCGTTTTAAAAAAATCACGCCAGGGTACATCCACACCTTTGACAAAGTTGCGGACATATTTCAATTGTTTTTGCGAGAATTCACGAACGAGACTTGGGTCCAAAGCCTGGAGAATTTTCCGTCCATCGACGATGGGCGTTTCACCGCCCTCTCTGGCGGGTTTTTGGCAATAGAAAAATTGCTTCAAAGGCCAACGGTGCATGTGGGAACTTTCGTTGTGAAAAAGAATGGTTCCTTCGGTATTTGTGACTGTCACTCTTGTCATCATTGCTGACACCTTCCAATCAGATGGAAATGTCTTTTTGTCACATATCAGACTGAGGAGTTCCTCTTAGTTGATTCGCTACAGTGTATGATGAGGCATTGTGGACCTCATGAGGGAGACCATCTTTACCTGGCGACTTATTGCTCTTTAATAATTTGATTGCGTTTAGCTACTCACTTTTAACATACTTTTTGAAAAATATGGTATGTTGAAACATGCCGGTGAAACATCCTGCTCATGGTAAAATTGTTGGTATAATCCTGCTCATGGTATAATTGCTATAATTGTGGAATAGTTTCAATGAGCATTACATGTGTTCTTTTGTTGATCAAGGACTTTGGAAATTTGTAGGGGGGAAGTCTGACTATAGTTTTGATGACCTTTTGTACCGAAGGGGAGTTGCTGTCCCCTTGGTAGTCAACAAAAGTATAGAAACTTATGTAAAACTGCACAGCTGGGGAATTTATATGCTTAACCCCTCCCTCATCCTGATCTACCGCTGTATCTATCATAGAAAGTAATGATAAATGATAGAAGAATGGTTTAACCCGATTGTAAAAATGGAAACAAAACAGCCCAATAGTAGTGTTTAACTGGGCCAAGCACCTGTTTTTACAGGAAAAGAGATTGTTTTTCCTATATAATGGAACTCATTATTAACTGCATCCTCGGTATTAATTAATTACAATTTTTTCTAAATTTGGTGCTCAACTTAATAAATGGAGAGTTGATTTTGAAGGTATGTTCTTTGCAAAACCGTCAATAATCATGGAATGGAAAAATAGTGGAGCTGGTTCTGTGAAATTAATATTCCAGGGATATTTTTATTTGGTTTGGTCTTTGATAGTTTTGATACTCAAGAATAGCACTATTTGTCAAGTTCTAATTTGGAGTTTGTAGCATGTCTGGTGGGTACGCTTTCTTCTTTTTTTTTTGACAATTCGTTGACCATTTTACTTAGAAAAGTTGTTTACTACTGAGTTGTAATCCCTCGATCTCGTCGCGGCGTTCTCACGTAGCGTGGGGTTCTTGGGCAGTACGCCCAATCACGTTTATCTCAACGACGGTAGCGGTGCCTTGGTCAGGCAAGCATCGATGCCCTCTGTTTCCGAGGATTCCGAGGATGTGGCCCTGGGCGATGTCGACGGCGATGGTGACGTCGACATCGTGTTTGCCAACGGATACTCCGGGGCACCAGGGCAGAGCAGGCTCTTCATCAACGACGGAGCCGCCAACTTCGTCGACGCGACGTCGAGCGCATTTCCAACCCAGTTTGGTGAGACGACGTCGGTTGCGCTGGCGGATGTGGACGGTGATGGCGACCTGGACGTGCTGTTGTCCAACGGAGATACGTTTGACGATTCGATCGCAAAACCAATTCATTCGATCCAGTGGTTAGAAGACCAAGGAAAGTTTCCGTTTACCCATCACCACATCGGACAAATGCCCGGCGCCTACCGCGCCGTTGCGGGTGATGTCGACTCCGATGGCGACATGGACGTGGCAGCCGTGTCACTTTTGGTTGATTCGAACATCACTGATAATCCGCCGGGAACCTTTGACGGAGTCGCTTATTTTGAACAATCCGGCGACGGACAATTTGTGAGGCATCGATTGCAACCGGACAAATGCGATTCGGCGACCTGTCAATGGATCGACTGGGATCATGATGGCGATTTGGATCTGCTGAGTTTTCCGTTCAGCACATCGCTGCGGACAGCCCATTCGATCACTCTCTTTCGCACGGATCTTTGACTTAACATGGTGTCACGTCGAAGATCCTCGAGACGATCCCCAGCAAAATCGAGATCAGCGGGGAAAGCCAAAGACGGTGCGGCCAAACAACCGTCGACGCCACAGGACGATCCCGTCTCGCAGCAACGATGGCTCAATCGCCGAGAACTGCTGGTTGTTTCTGTGATCCTGTTGGCGGTCGGCGGATTCGCAGCCACTCGGATCGTCTCGCAGTGGCGGTTCGAACAGGGCTTGGAAGCCCTGAAGATGGTATCGGACGCGTCAGCACCGCGATCTACATTGCGGTCGAGGCCGGACATCCCGACGCGTGTTTCCTTGGGGATGTCTTTCACACCTACAAGGGCGGCTCCGACTTCGACAGCCTTCGTCTCCTTAGCGCACAAGCCCTGCAAGTGTTCCATATGAACGACTATCCCGCCGACCCGCCGCAGAATAAGATCGGGGATAGCCACCGGGTGTATCCAGGCGACGGGATCGCACCGCTCAATGAGATTTTCCAGATCTTCCAATCGGTCGGAGCCACCCCCGCACTCTCGTTGGAGTTGTTCAACCGAGACTACTGGAAGATGGATGCCCTCAAAGCCGCCCAGGTCGGTCTGGAGAAGATGCGCCGCGTGGTTGCCCGGGCCGGGGTCTGAGCCAGCTCGTTCATTCCCCCCCAAGTCGTCGCCCATTAGCATTGCGTGGGCAGGGAAGATGGTGTTACACACCCGGTATGAACGACTGTGCGTTCGGGAACCGAAGGCGCCTCCTTGGGATGGCGCTCCTCTTGGTAACCGCGGGTTCGATCGCGAACGCCGCCACCATCACCGTGAACACCATCAGCACGGAACGGGAGCCTAATGAGGAGATCTCATTAACAGAGGCAATCCTCCTGGCAAATGGCGTTCGTAGCGCCAGCGCACGGTTGACGGAGGCCGAGCAAGCGCTCGTGGACGGGACAGTAGGCAACCAAGACACCATCGTATTCCAGATTCCCGGTGACGGACCTCACCTCATCGCCGTTCCGGACTCCGGATTCGCGAAGCTGACCCGTGCCGGCATCACGGTCGACGGGTACAGCCAACCCGGCGCCTCCCCCAACACGGCGAGTATCCGGGAACCCAACAACGCGGTTCTTCAGATCGCAATCGATGGTCGTAGCGGCAACCGAAATTCAGAAGGCGATCTGCTCACACTTTCCGGTGAAAACATTACCGTCAAAGCTCTGTCCTTCTTGAACGTGATGGGACCCGAACAGTACGGCGTCAACTTCAGAGACGACGCGGTATCCGAAGATTAGTACGGGGGGATTAGATCACGGGACCCCACTATGAGGACGACGTCGGGCCAAAAACTAAAAATAAGAGGTTCCTTTGAGGTCAGGTACTGAAAGATATTGAAGAAAAACTCAAATAGAACATGCAAAAATAGTTCCTAATAGGGGTCGCTATAGCAGAAAGGTGATGATAATGTTCTACGCTGCTTTTAAAGACCATTTGGCTCATTTTAGGTCTTATGTTTATAAGGTTATTAGACCAGATGATGCTAAGAAAGTTCGTAGAGTTATTTTCGATAATGTAAGCTTTTGCTATGTCTTACACTTTTGTTTGTAAACAGAAGAATTATGTCACAGAATTGTGCTACTAACATTACAATTTCGCTTAATCAGGAGAGTGAAAGGCTTGTCCAAAATATGGGCCCAATTCCTAGTCTTTTCATCCGCTGAACTGTTGATTTAGTGCTTAGTTTTGTTGTTAAATAGGTAGCCGCATTTGCGCTTTTTTTCCTTTTTCCTCTTTGTATGCCGCTTTTTTTGGTGTGTTAAGTGGATAATAAATGAACCATTATTACTAGTATAACTTTGGTATCCCTTTCTTCTTACTAATTAATAATATGCATATATTAATGCAGCGAAAATCTGTTTCAGTTCATGAGATCAGAAAAGCCGTATCAGCTTTTTGGAAATGTCTACCTTAAATGTAGTTACTCCTTGAAGGTGCAGGTCACGAAACCAACCAATTCGAGTCACTTAATCAATTGGTGAAACTAAAAAATGAATTTGATAAGATAACCCCTGCAGGGATCCTTTTAAATATATTTCCAAAAACAAACAAATTTGCTTCTTAGGTTACAGAAACTGGAGGTTCCCTCCAACAGGTGATCAAAGCAAACTATTGGTGATATAGAGTATGATGAATTATACGACTATTCCGACTGGACGTACGACGGGTTCTTGTCTATGGGTATGATTTCAGATTTAACAAATTCATCTTTATTGTTTAATTTAGAAAAAGGACCTCGTTTCCAAGACGTAAGTAAGAATCACTCCAAATTATGTGGTTTTCCTACACACGAAGGGTTTTCCCTAACCTCCTAAGATGTGACAGTATCAATTTTGATTCAAAATGCTTCAAAATCAGATTATTTCTGAAGGCGTAAACCAGAGATGATTATATCTGGTAAGTTTAAAGAAAAGTGGTTTATTGGATGTCTGATGACATCCAAACTTTAACAACTGGAAACTGAACTTTCCGAGAGAAAAAAAAATGGAAAACACATAATAGCGATAAATCTAAACGAAAAACGACTTAAGAGGCCAAGAGCATGAGAAAAGAAAGGAGAAAATATTCAGCATTATACGTCACAGATTTTCCAAGTTCTTTTCAAAGTAGAAAACGTTTAATTGATTTAATATGAATCAAAAACCTCATCATATAGAGTGGATATTCGTAGAAACACAGGAGAGGACTCATTCAATCACAAATTAAAAACCAATCGAAGGACAAAATGCAATCCTTCAACACACCATGACCCACAGGCAGGGTTGCACCAAGGTCAGTTCCTAAAGTGCTAATATGGCCCAAATGTGCGGGCTACATAACAATTTCGGTGAGACAATAAAAAAAAAATGTTTGCACGTGTCGCGGCTTGCGCTGCAGCACGCGCAAGGTCCGTATAAGTTTACTTTGATTAGTTTTAAGTCTAATTTTTTGTCTTGTTATTTCAAACTTAGCGCCAATCTTTCGAAACGAACACGAGAAAATGCGGTATAGGCGTCATTCTTTCAAAAGGAAAAACAAGAAAAAGGTGCTCCTCACTTTTTGTTAATTCCTCTACTTTTTTCAGAATCTTCATTATTTCGTCTAAGACAAAAAGAAAAAAATTGTAGCACGAAAGTGCTACGAATTGTAGCACGAAGGTGTTACTATTTGGTCATTAAATGTAGCACGTGCTACAGTGCTACTCATGATGAAATAGTGCTAAAATAGCATTTTCGTGCTACAGGTGACAACTCTGTCCACACGGTGAAGGAGACCAAAATGGATGCTTTATGGAGAGCTATGTCGTCGCCAAAAGCAAAGCTAGTGGACCTTATTCAGCAAATACATTTGTAATTGGCTATTATAAAACATTGGGTTAATAATAACTTCTATTATAAAGAGTGAGAGCATTAAACCTTATTTGGCGAAGCACAACTTTTGCAGACACGTGGAGCCGAGGGGGTAGGCCAAGGAATAGGCATTTTGAATTTTGAAATTCAATTATTTTTTCCTCTATGAATTTCTTCCTCTAGAGAACATTCGATATTTCTAAAATCATTTTACAAGCCCCAACGTCAGCTGACCGTGTTAAAAAGTTCATTGTAAATTCTCCCAACGGACAACGGAGACTTACTAAGGGGGCTGGGAGGGGAGTATACGGGAGAAGCTCTTGTAAATCTCCAGTTAAGGATTTTGGACCACTACTATTATTATGGTACTGTTTTAAACTTCCAAGCTTTTTAAGTTAAGAAATGGCACCAAAAGGGCCGTTTTTAGTGATGTATGGTGCTCATGGATAGTAGAACTAATAAAAAGCACGTATATATGACCAATAGCTTTCAAATAAGCCATTAAACATCTCTCTGTGATGTTCTGGTAGCCCACTAGCCCCACCTTTTCCACTTGAACCATGGCACCAATAGTGCCATTTTAGTGCTATTTAGCACTTTCAGATGGTAAATTTTATAGAGAAAACGCAGATATGAGTAGTATCTTTTATAGGAGCTATAAAAATCTATCTACGATGTTTTGGTAACCCACTAGCCCACCCCTTTAAAAATGGCACAAAAAGTGCCATTTTAGTGCCGTATGGCACTTGCAGATGGCGGAATTTAAGAAAAGCATCTAAATGAGAAAATGCTTCTGAATGAGCCATTAAACATCTCTGCATGATGTTCCCGTATCACGCTAGGCCTGCTGAAAAAAAAAACGGGAAACAGATCAGTGTACCAATGCAAAAAAGTTACTTTCCTTGTCGTTCAAGGAGGGGGACTGTAATGTACCTGCAAGTGCTATTATCTCAAGTAGATCTGGACTTGGCCACTTAGTGATTTAAGACCCTGGTCGTTAAACAGTAGCTACTGAGATAAATCTAGGTTTTTTGATTTTTTATCGTGATAATTTTGGAGGCCCCATAATTTGAGATATAGTTTTTATTGCCCTGAATGCAGTTATCTATTTTTTAATAGTCTTCAACTTTGCATTGTTTTTGCTGATATAAAATATGCGGGCAATAATATGAAACTTGATGATGACTGTAAAAGATTGCAAGTTACCGATGGTGCCGATGGCAAAAAAACCCATTGGTAGTAAAAATCACATTGAACTATTAAAATAGGTCCTTCACGCCTTAGTGAATCCTTTTTTTACTAGAGTGGAAGTAAATTTTTCAATGGTGATAGTGAAAAAAAAAATGGATTGGCTATTTTTGCCATACTAAATAGTAAAAAGTATTAAACATTTTGCAAGTAATTTACAATAAAAAAAAGTAGCCGAGACTAATCTATCTTTTATGTTTTTTTCTTCCTGGCAATATTTGTCGTTCTTCTTATATTCATTCCATTCTTCTGTTTGTTTTTGCTTGGAAAATTTTGACATTTCAGTAATTTAATCATGAATCATGAAGAAAATTAGAATTGCTGCTCTTTTGAGAAAACCCAAGTCAAATTTACAAAACTGATCGGAGTAGCTGACCCACTTGCACTAGATATTACGGGCTTCTTTTCAGCCTCAGGTTGTTTCGGAGGATTATATTTTTACAGGAGGATTCACTGGAAATATATTATTCCTGGAGTATTTTCCATATCATATACTGCCAGACCCATTAGGCCGGGGCGAAAAATAAAATTAAAATAGTAAATAAATAGCATCTTATCAAAAAAAAATAAGTTTACATAAAAGCTGCCTAACAGTACCATATAAATATAATCTTTTACTTCACTATAAAAATACTTTACAATAATTAGGGAGTAAAATCTATATTACTCCCTAATTATGTACAGCCTAATCAAATGCATATTCAACTGGCTACAGTGAAAAGGAACTATTTACTCTTTGTCAAAAAGAGTGGATCTGAAACTTTGGCTAAGGTCTTCGACCATGAAGAAGGGATTAGCTATCTCAGAATTTCCCTTTTCTGACACTGTGACCCTCTTTGGGCAAAAATTGATATTTTGTGGCTTATTGCTTCGTTTTTTTTAGAGAAACAAATATTCAAAAAATTAATTACCCATTTTAAGATAAGAATAACAATGATAGTAATAAAAATACATTGACAAATCTACTTTAGAACACAAAGTAAAAAGAACTGTTACAACTCTAGGAATATTAAGCCCCTATCACCTGATGAAGAAAATGACCAATGAAGAGTGCTACACCAGAGCACACTCCTGTCATCAACTCTACAGCCCCCCCCCCATTATCAACTGAATTTTCTTTGGCGCCCATCCCCTCAATTGTTCCTGCTGGTCAGTAAAACAAAAAGAAGTCTGAGTCTTCTGAACTATGAAAGCCTGATAAGAGAAATTCTTGGACCTATTTAATGGACAGTAGTCCTCTGCAATGTCGGATACAGAATTAATGTTTGGGCTGGGCCCCTTCGAGGGTTGCACTCCTGACCTCCTGAGGTGCCCCTAAAACAGCCCTGGATCCACCTGTGCTGGTGTTTTAGCAGTAATAAACGGAGAAGAATACTGTATAAAATAAAGGTAGTCTTCTGGGTCTGAAACCAAAAAAATGATTTTCAGATGTGTTCCTATTTAAACTTGCTTGGGTCTGTCATGACAAAAATATCTAGGTAATGCTTAAAAGTTGCTGTAAAGCATCCAGTTCTTGAGTCTAGAAATCTGTGTCTAGGCTTTCATATTCTACCAATTAGGCTGCCTCTTTTACAATATATACGTCATTGGTGCTTTAAGTGTGGTTTTCACATATATGCCTTGCTGAACTTCCATACTTAAGTAAGAGTATGGGTGGAAATGCTTGTCCAGGCATGGAATGCTGCTTCCAGCTCTGGTGAAGTTCCTGTCTTTGTGCTTTGCACTTAAGTGGCTTGCGAGGGTGTGTCAAACGGGTGCTTCACGCCCAACGGTGGAGTCGCCGGTGCCAAACCTTGAGCGATCAGATCGTGGCTTACCTGCGTGAGTGTCTCGATACGCATGCACGTTCAAATTGCTCGCTTGTCGTTCGCGGTTAGTTTGCTGGGTCTCCTGAAGGTTGTCGGTAACGGAAGCGGGGTGGAGGAATGAGTCAGACCTTGTTTGAGAAAATCATTGCCCGCGAGATCCCGGCCGAAATCGTCTATGAAGACGACCAGGTCATTGTGGTGAACAAACCCGTGGGACTGGTGGTGCACCCAGGTGCCGGTAATCCGGACCAGACCCTGGTAAACGGTTTGTTACACCACCGGCCGGAGCAGAAACTGCTGCCAAGGGCGGGCATTGTCCATCGATTGGACAAAGACACCAGCGGTTTGATGGTCGTCGCGGCAACCGCAGAAGCCAACCAGAGTCTGGTTGAGCAAATAGCTCAGCGTACCGTGCAACGTCGCTATCTTGCGCTGTGTGAGGGTCGCATGGTGGCGGGGGTGGATGTAGACGCCCCTATTGGCAGAGACCCCCATCATCGTACTCGCCAGGCGGTGCGTGATGATGGCAAACCTGCGCGCACCCGCTTCCGCATTGAGCAACGTTTCCGAGTCCACACGCTGGTCATGGCAACTCTGGACACCGGGCGCACCCATCAGATCAGAGTGCATTCCCGCCACATCGGGCATCCCCTTGTGGGCGACAGGCGTTACGGGGCACGCGGTTTGTTGCCGCCAGGTGCTGCACCAGAGTTGATCGAACAATTGCAATCGTTTCCGCGACAAGCGTTGCACGCCGCGGAGTTGGCTTTTCAGCATCCAAGCTCCGGCGAGTCGCTGGCCTTTTCTGTGGCATTGCCTGCAGATATGGCTGAGCTGGTTGACGCGCTACAGACTGACCTTGATGGCTAGACCGGAGGACCTTCTGGGGGCATGAGCGAGGTTATGAGCCTGGAAGAGGCAGGGTGAAATCTGTTCTGGAATCCAGGCTCAATTCTTTTCGATGCAGTGATAATGATTTGCTGAATATTTATCCTCTTCAGACTGTTGATAGTGAGATTGCTGACAGTCTCCTTCGTTTGCAAGGTATTGAAAACAGAGCGCTTGAACGCTTCTTAGACAGAGATAAAGCTTCTTTTAGCAAAATGAAGATCATGAATAATGAACAGGCGAAACAAAAAAGAAAACCTAAACGTGTTAGTGCCGTAAGTAGCCTCATCAATGTTGAACATCGAACTGTCAAAACAGTATTGGTGAGTGTTAACATTCCTGCGGACAATTGCTCCTATATACACTTTCTATATTCAAGGAAAGTATCATTTTTGGGGAGGTTGTATTTTGGTCAGGCAGCTCTTCTGGTGCATTCAAAAAAAAAAAGAAATTTGAATGAATGGCCCTAGCGTCGATATTAGTCGTGAGTCAATTTACTGAAGGGGATTATATTTGCTGCCGTACCACAAAAGCCATTCGCCAATTCAAATGGCAACAATGTAGAGCTACGGAAAACGAATATTTCTACTCTTGTGTCTATTAACGGTGGCATTAGAACTGCGTCTCCTTGCAGATCGACATGATGGAATATTTGGATATGGTGAAAAAGCACGCGATATGATGTGATTGAAGGACTATGGCGGTTACCACAAGCAGGGAGGATCTTCATACAAGTTTGCAGCAGCTCTAGGTAAACACTGAGAACTACATTATTGGAAATCGATATTATCAAATTCCCAGACAAAGACAAAACTAATTGAATTTTAATTTAAGAAATTCAAGAGCTTAGTCCATGTGCTTCAAGCGAACTGTCTACCTCTCTCGAGGCTTTCAAGACTGTAGGGAAATAGTGTTGCTCAGCAACAGCACAAGTATTGATACCGTTGTACGTTGTTCAATTTGTACGAGATGTAACCATGAAGAGGCGGATATTAGACACATATTGGGCTGTTTGAATATCCGTATAGATATTGTATAGGTCGATATGAATGGAGCAATATTTACTGAACCTTACAACTATTTGAACAAAATTGGAATCTCGAAATTTTGGGTGGGTTTCTTAGGGGGTTACAGGGGGTGGGTAGTAAGGATATAGGGACAGGTTGCCCTCTAATCCACTTTTGACTCTTACAGAAGTCACTACAAGCTTAATTTCCAATTGAATGGGCCCCTCCGAAGTTGAACAGTTGAAGCCTTGCGAATCTTCACTTAGCAGTGCAACTGCACTGTCTCTGACAAGTAGCTCACTCTAGCAAATAAATCCTTAGTAGTATTGTTCTCTTCATCTTTAGAAAAATTTTACTCTAAGTATACTTTATTATGTCAAAAAACCCATTCGAACACGTAATCTTAAAACCTGAAATAATGTTTTTTTTGGTATTTTGGTACCATTTGGTATCATTGGTTTCTATACTGAGGCCCATACAAAGAAACTAATTTGGGAGTGGGGCTTTTTTTTTAACAATACACGAAATTGATAAATTTTATAAAAAGGAAATTGTTTAGGGGATTATTAAATCTTAAAATTTAGGGAAAGGTAAGGAAGCTTTGCTTCTCACCCAAACATAGTTAAGCTTTTCCGCACGTTCAGGTTGAATCTCACTTTACTTTTTGAATAGAACAAGAAACGAATAAATATTCGCAATGAGTGTTGTAGTGTTTCAACTTTATGAAATTCTGTTAATCAAGATCTGAGTTATGTCGAGGTTGATTTTGTGGGCTCAACTTTACTTTGATATAGTTTTGTGGAAACTTATCCATGATCTATGAAGGTGTGGGATGTTGGGCTGTATGGACACCGAACTAACAAGCATATATCAAATGACTTGAATAGTAGAAGCT
Organism: Alatinidae sp. Z8VKAUB7J3; assembly: GCA_010016025.2. NCBI lineage: Eukaryota > Metazoa > Cnidaria > Cubozoa > Carybdeida > Alatinidae > Alatinidae sp. Z8VKAUB7J3. Next base: position 150,759,455 of record JAAAKM020073195.1, read on the forward strand.
ATAAGTAGAAGTTGGACAATTATACATTATTTTGGAAATTTCCTCAATTTCATCTTTTTTTTTCTTTTTTTGCTCGGTGTTAACAAATTCGAATGAAATGCTTGCCAATTTTAAAATACCCAAGTTGACAAAATGTATACCAACCTGAAGCATAAATTGAAAATCATATTTCAATTTTTTATGTAAACCAGGAATCATGTCTTGTAAAACAGATGATTGCTTTTACATAAAGCAGAAATCCCTAAATCAAACCAGCTATCAGTTTTGCCTTAATTAGTTCTATATCTTCGACCCCTTTTGTAAAACATTTGAACTTTTTATATAAACCGGGAATCACTTCTTGTAAAACAAAAGAATCGCTATTCAAGTAATAATTATATCATTATGCCTCTTTCCCCTTTTTCAAATAAGTGTTTAGTTTCCTGATCGCTAAAACTCTTCTACATGGTCCAAGATAGGGGTCAGGGAATTTGACCAATGGGTAAGACGAGTGAATTTACGCATGCATTAGCCACATATTTTAGTTTGCTGCTTTACCGGACTCAGGTGGCTTGGTGCTGCGATGAGTTGTTAGTAGTTTGAGTAAGACAAAAAACCGAGCATTTTTCAGAATTGTAACAACTGAAAGCCACTACAGCAGTAGCGCCAAGGTCAAGCTGCACTACTGGCCTGGGTTGGCTTGGTGCAACTGCTGTGTTGGCCTCAAGTGGCTTGGTACTGCTACTGTACCGGCCTTAAATAGCTCGGTCCAGTGACAAGTTGTTAGTAGTAGGAGTGAGACAAGAAACCGAGCATTTTTCAAAATTGCAGCAAGCTAAAATCTCCTGGTGTGTAAGGTTACCAACTCCTATGTGTGCTTGGAAGCTTCTTTTGACCTTTAAGCCGAGATCTTTCAAAATCGTTAAAGAATGGGTTAACGATTTCGATTTTATTGGAGGGCTAGGAAATCTTACAATTTGATTTAGTAAATTGTACCGGGTTTTGGTTGAATAACGAATCAACTTGTTTCATTGCCAGTTCAAAACAGGGAGTTTTGGAATAAGAATGTGATAACTTTGATACATGTTCGAGTATTTTTGATTCTTGCATAAACGTTGTGGGTGTGTTGTTGTTTTTTTATCCCACTTTTGGATGTTAATATCTTTGTGTCTCCTTTCTAATCTATATCCCATTACATCACTACAACTGTCTATGCGTTTCCCTATTGGGGGAGCGGCAAATGCCCGTCCGGCAATTCCTTCCTTATTGAATTAGAGCTTATAATTTAAATTTTAATCGGATAAACTTGCGCGTTCTTGCTAGCGCAGGGCGTCCTTTGCGTATTTAAAACCTATTAACAAAACCGGCTTTGCCGACTGTGAATATATAAATAGCAACAACGGCCATGAATAATCAATTCTTATGCGCTTTAGCGTTCTTTCTATGCGTTCAGGTTCTGAACGCGCAATATTTACCTTTTCAAGGCAAACTTTTCGACCAAAACGACCAGCCGCTTAACGGGACTTATAATTTCACTTTCGCTATTCAGGACGGCGGCGTCAATTGGACGGAAACGCATCCCACTGTTCCCGTATTCCAGGGTATCTACGCCGTAGTTCTTGGCTCCATTACCCTGCTGCCAGACGGATTATTTAAGAACAGCGCCATGCATACCGTCAATATCCAGTTGGACGGAGAAAGTCTGGACGACGTCCTGATTTACCGTCCCATAGAAAACGATCCCAAAGTGCCCGACGAACTAAAAGACGGCGTGCATTGGGAGGATATTAGAAATCCGCCGGCGATTGGCGGCGGCGACCAGGTAGACGGCAACCCTTTTGGAACCATCCTTACTTTTGCCGGGCCAATTTCGCCGCCGGGTTATTTGCCTTGCGACGGGAGGGAGGTAAGTAAAGATGATTATTCCGATTTGTTTGCGACGATCGGTACGTCGTGGGGAGGGGATGGCA
>JAAAKM020073195.1:150765201-150937586 GCA_010016025.2 Alatinidae sp. Z8VKAUB7J3
AGATTAAAGGTAAAGAGTCTTTAACTGGACGAATTTTTTTACCGGAGCGACAGATTTGAGCCGAATTCTGCCTGAATTCAAATTCAACGTCTTTATAGGCATTACGAGCTGAATTTTCTTACAATAGTTCATGTTTTTTTCAGATTTTTTTTCCTTCATCAGGGAACGATTATTGTTTAATATTCTGGAATGCTCTTCTTTTAGTTAAGCATTACTTATCAAAAAAGTGCTTGGCTCTTGCGGTTTTCTTCTTATATATGCTCTAGATTAGCCGTACCTTTATCAATTTCATCCTTCTGTATTATTTCGTTACATTTTTGGAACTCCCCCTTACCCTTTCTTTAATAATAATCTTAATAAATCTTTCTTCGTCTACATCCTTTACTGTTAGCCGAGACAAAACCCCTAACTTTTCATCTTCACTTTTAATGTAATTCCTTTTTTATTAGCCCTAAATTTCCTACATACTATTATTTCTACCGAAGTCTCAATTGGCACATGGTCTGCCGGCCGTGGGGCGTCTCGGCGGCCGGTATCGCAAGGAGCCTCGCCCCGTAGTCGGGCCTCGGTCGGCGGGTGACTGTCATCTCGGGGTGCTCGGGTATACTGTCGGCGATCGACTCGTAGCGAGGGCCAGTGGCCTTGGGGGAGGCGTTTGGCCCGGCAGGAGTCGGTTCGATGCATGTGTTGCCTTTAGTTGGTCCAATGGAGTCGAGAACGGCATGATCACCAGATCTCTCATCGTCGTCTGTTTTGCCTGGGGGCTTGCCGTCGAGGCAGCCTCGGCGCAGGAAATGCGTGTACTCGCCGAGCAGGTGCCCTGCCTGCAGGTGGAGGACAATTCGGTGATCCGGACCCGCGTCGAGAACAACGCGGCCGACACCCAGGTCCGTCTCTACTTCCGCCGCCTGCACGAAGAGGTCGAGGACTTCTACTGGGTCGAGATGGAGAGCCAGGGTGGAGGCGAGTACTGGGGCGTTCTGCCGAAGCCAGAGGACGAGATCCTCGAGCGCCGCGAGTTGGTTCCTCGAGACCCACGGGTCACGAGCGCCGTTGCACAGCAGGATCCTGGCCTCGATGGCCCCGCCGGACCCGGCCCGCGTTCCAGGTGGCGCAGGATCGACCAGGCCGTGGAAGCAGACCACCCCGCGCACCGGGAGTCCGCCGCGGGCCATGTCGAGGACACACAGGCCACCGAAGCAGTAGCCGACGGCGGCAGTGGACTCGCCGTCGACGGAGGCCATTCCCTCGAGCGCCGCGAGGTTGACCTGCAGCCGTCGAAGGAGCAGATCGCGATCGGCGAGCATGCCGTCCAGGTTGGCACGGTTCTCCTCCGGCGAGGCACCGACGCGGCCGTCGCCGAACACGTCCGCCGCGAAGCCGACGTAGCCGAGCTCCGCCAGAGCTCGCGCCTGACCACACTCGAATTCGCCCCGACCGGCCCAGGTGTGCGCCACCAGCACCCCTGGGCGAGGCTCGGTGCCCTCGGGCACGTAGGCCTTCGCCTCCAGGCGTTGTTCGCCGACATAGTGTATTTGTCCGGAATGTAATCGAAGAAAGTTTCAAGGTAGCTAGTAATCTGGTAGGCTATGGGTTATTTATAGTCCCAGTAATCATGACCTTGTTTGAAGGGTTAACCCTATCAGACAGAGCTTCTTCGCCCGCCGAGTTAGGTAAATTCAGAGATGAGTATGGCGTATAGCTTGATATAATATGGTAAAGAGTTTGTACTAACGGAGACACCATCTTCTCCATGTCTTGCGCTGTCGGTGTGTACTTGGTCTTGTCTGTTAAGCGTGTACTCTATGATAGCTTCGCTGTTCTGTATATTTTGGTTGAAATTGATCTCCATGATGTACATAATGGATGGTTTGATAGAGTTCGCCAAATATAGAAACTGGTCAAATTTAGCTCTTTGACTTAATGCAATGTTGTGGGCAACTATAAATATGCTCATGTGGATGATCCATGAGTGTGTCAAAGGTTGTCTATTGGAGGTCAGTTTGATTCAAGGCTCGTTTTGGTGAATTATAACCAGCTAAAAGACGTCTTATAGGTTAGTTAGTTCAATAACGGCCAAAGGACTCAATTGATATCAATGGAAGGCCAATGAATATCTCGAATGGGGAACGGAGCCGAAGTACCCTATACCCATCGATAGCATCGGAGGTGGTCTCCCATCATCATTTTTGAGCGATGAGTTTCATACTTTGATTTTTTTTTTTTTTTTTTTTTTTTTTTTTTACTTATGTTAGCATGCCTAGTTTTTGACATTTCTTTTTTTGTACAAATGCCACTGAAATTGTAGACTTTGTCATTTGACAAATATTATCTATAAAACAGTATCAGTATATGTGTAGTATTAAAGCTTAAATAAATAGTTTGAGTTGAGTTGCGGAAGATTTAGTAGAATTTTATAAATGATTAACGAAAGGTAAGTAAGAATCCCAGGATTTGGGATGATCCTGACAACAGAATGTTAATACAGATTTTGTTACCTACCTTCACACGATTCTCACATAACTCATTCGATTGAGTAATAAAAGAACTGTAAAATAAGGAAAAAAATTAGTTACAAATAATCTGAAACATACACAATATAGCAGAAAAATCTAAACTTTCTAAGGCTTGAGAATAATCTTGATTGTTCGATTGAGTTAAACTTCGTTAAAACAATTCACCGTACATTTCTCTTCCGAAAGTAGAATAAAACAGCTTTTCTTGAAAAATCGAATGCTTAGATTTCTATAGTCGAAAAGTGCCGTTGGATTTGGCTTCGTAAAAACGAAACTATCAGATAAACAAAGAAAACACTGTTTTGAAGACATTCTAATGCTCTATCATGGATGCAGGAATGGCTACAACCTGGTAAAGTGCCGCTGCCGATAGTAGCCAATAGTTTAAAAGTGCTCTTTGAAGAGAAAAAATGTTTAATAAGGAACATTTCCTTTTCGAAGCTGATACAAACAAATTTGACAGAGTTTTGAAAAGGAGCTGGAAACAAGGGCTTTTCAGGGGTATATCATATGGCCAGGGTTCGTCAGAAATCAGTTCAGTTTTACGGGAAAAGCTTTACAGAAGAAGAAGAAGAATAGCTGATGTTTACAGATCTCACAAGATTTGTTTAATTCCGTCAGACAATGACCTGAAAGCTAAAGGAAAAGATTAAACACGTATAAAGGGGGATTAGGGATGTTGGGCCGTACGCCTACCGTCAATATATCAAGTTTTTTGTGTTGTCTTCTATAATTTCTAATATTTTCCGCATACTTGTCCGATTTTTAGCAATAGGACATGATTTCCTATTTTTTTTTCGTGGGGGGAGGCGGAAAGGCCAACCCCTTCCCTACAAAACATGATTTTTTTTTATCAAGGACGTTTCGGTTGGTAGGAGTTCGGAAAATATTTTCGAAATATACGAGAATATATTCGAAAATGAAATATTTGATGTTTGTCAAAGTTATACATGGCTAAAATTCTAGGGAGGTGATTCGATAGGGAGGGGTGGGGGGTCATCAGATGATTTATCAAAGGGAACAGTCCATTCGAAGAGTACCTATACAAAAAAAGAAAAAAAAGAAAATACAGATTGTTTTTCAGCTAAAAGGTTGCTAATTCGCAAAATATATCCAACTTTTGTAGAAATTATTGAGCCGAAACAATTTACATTAACTATTTAAGTTGAAACAATTTTTCTGATAGGAGCTATTGGCACAAAGAGAGATAAACCAACATTCTGTTCGTTTTAAGTTTTAATGTCGCTCCTTACTTTCACTTAAAAAACTAGTTTTTTTTTTATGTAATTCCCATATGAAATTAGCTGTAGTATCATTCTAATGTAGCTTTCAATAGTGGGCTTGGAATTTTTCACTGGCAGAGTTAACAAGATCTAAAGGAAGGGGATGTTCTGGCAAAATTATTCGGGGACTGTTTACTCGTATACAAGTTTGGCATTTTTCGGCTCGAGAGGAATATCATCCGTTTGCTGCTGACAAGGAGGGGATGAGACGTCAAAGTCTGATGTCCCCTCGGCCATTTCACTCTATGGCGAAATCTGCTGACAGGTCATAGCTACTAAGTTCCCCTCCTGATCTTCAGGTTGTGTACCAGGAACTAAATGGACAATCAGGCATGAAACCTCTTTCGCTTTACTGAAATAATGGTGAATGTCAGTTCCAGGAGTTTCTTAAGAGGTGTGTCTAAAGTTTGTCAAACTCATATATTTACAGTATTAATTTCTGATCAGCTTTTCAGCTGGAGCGTAGACACGATTTTTTTAAGACTCGCTAGTTGGATCACCTCTATTTTTGGCAAGTTCAATACCTGAAAAGGTTATCTTACGCCATGGAGAAGCTATTGTATTTAAATTTAGCATTTTTAATGATAATATTGAATTTCTCCTCTATTAATATAAAATTAAACAACGTTTTTCCGAGGGAAGTAAAGAATGAAGTTAAAACTTAAAATGAATAAAAATTATTACTTCACAGCCTATCTAATATACTCAATAAAACTAGTACAAATAAACCAACTAATTATGCTTCCCTATGTTTCTAGGATTATAAAAAAGCAGCCAGACATAATGTTTCCCAAGTTGTACCAGGATGAGAAGCCAGTATAGTTCTTAAGTTGATGTTAGTTATAAAGCACAAATAACTCCAGCTAAATTATCTGACAATCTAAGAGTACTGCCCTTTAATTCTGCCAGTTTAATCAATAAAAATAACTGAGCTAGTTCTACTTATTGATGACTGTAGTCAGATTCTTATTTTTGCCCATGAGGCTATGCCTAATAGCATTGAAATCAAGATAGTTAAAGTAAAAAAAAAAAAATAATAAATAACAAAAAATTAGTGGATATATCCTATTTACAAATTTTGAGGATGCTTAATTTGCATAGAAGTTGCAATTTTGGCAATAGATCGCTTCAAGGTATCCAACGTCTCTTTCCATCTTCCCTTTACCCAGAGTTTGGTGGAATTATTTACTATTAGTATGCAAACAAAATCAAATGTTTATTCAGGTAAATTTCCTTCTGCATCAGTGCCTTGTGATTCTTTTAAATCAAATAACCTTTGAGATTGCTTTTAGCATCAAGTCTCTCATATTTGTTGCTGGTGATTTCAACATATCTGAAGGAATGTGGATAAGTGGTTCTTAGCCAAGAATTTGATGAAGGCATAAACTCAATCTCACTACAGCAGATGGTTGAAAAAAAAAAAAAAAAAATCAGATTCACAGGTGATCAAATCCAATCTTTATTTAGTCTATTGCTATCATACAGCCAAGACATGAGTTCTATTATGGAATATTAGCCTACTTCCCACTGGTACCTTTTGATTGCATCTGTATGATTTTTGCATAATTGCAAAAGTATCCCTAAAAATATAGTTAAGATAATCTAGGCCTACACAGATTATAATAAAATTTGATCATGCATAGAAGGTATACATTAGAATACTTGTTAGTTTTTGGATGTTCATTTTAATAAAACATAGACAGTTTACAAATCAACTCTTATTGATGCTGAAGCTGAGCATACAAGACATTATTGGACTAGTATGCCAAAAACTTTACTTTGTCTTTTCAGCAGAAATTTTTTCACCCATTGACTTGAAAATTAGGGGCAGTCTTGTTCCCTGGGTTAAAAGTAAATGGGAATGATGTTTCTCAGAGGCCTATTTCCCTTCTCCAACTTTCAACTCGCTTGAAGCTTATGGGGCGATAATTTTGGGCCAAGGGAACAGAGTGAACGGATTTTCTACTTCACCTACCTTTTCATCCAAAGTGCTCTGCATGAAACTAGGTGGGATGGTTCCTGTAGCCAAGAAGGCGTTAACCAAGAGAATTTAGACTTCATAGCCTACATTTTTTTCATGCAAATGGTTTTGCAAAGATTGTAAATGCTCTTCTTTTTTTGACAAAAAAAAGACTATTCCTGAGGCACATTCCAACACCCTTGTTAAATTTTTGGGAGTTGTCAACTCCGGCGTTTAAATGGTAAAAAAAAAAACAACACAAAATCAAAGTGTTGATGGAGCCACACTTCAGTCGGCAAAGCCAATATAAGGCTGCTACACGACTTCATGCTGCCCCAGTAACGTTTGTCTAGTTTTATCTTCACTTGAGTGGTCCTATTGGTTGCTGGAAATAAACCCATCAGTATATGAGGAAATAGATATTCATTTACAAATGCAATTAGTTTCGTCTTTATTTTTGCTTTTAGTGGAGACCTAAGATTTGATCAATTTTCGGATGGATGCTTTTTTTTATGGCACTTGGTATCAACCAAGTGACATATAGCAATTGCAAATTCTGTCGGTCAGTCTGTCTGTCTGTCGGTCCTGGTTTTGCTATTTTTTTTTTAATTTACGAACGGTTTTAAGTATTTTTAACTTACGAAACGTTGATCAGATCGTAATGAAATTTGATGTTTGGAAGTATATCGTTTCTCAGAGCTGTTATTTTAAATCCCGACCGGACCTGGTGACATTGAAGGGGGATTTGGGGGGGAACCTAAAATCTTGGAAAACACTTAGAGTGGAGGGATCGGGATAAAACTTGGAGGGAAAAATAAGCACAAGTCCTAGATACATGAGACCAGGCACCTAACACCAGCGTTGCCGGGAACACCATCACGATGACCGGTTCCGGAGGCAGGGGGCTGTCCGTCTCGGATTCCTTCTCCGGCTCACTCGTCACCGGCAACAGGATCACCTTCACGCAAGCCGGCAATCAGGGCACAGCCATAGATATTTCTGCGTCTTCTGGCGGTTACACTGTCCAGAACAATGTGGCCTTCTCCGGCGGAGCCAATGGCATCCTGATTGGCAGGGCTACAGGCACCGAGGTCATTGCCGAGGATATCGCCATCTTCAGCGGCCAGAGCAACGGCGTCATCGTGCTCAAACCGGATGCGGAGGCCAATGGCAGCATCATCGATGAGACCGTGCTGGCAACCGGCGGCCGCTTCGCCAAGACCGACAACGCCGTCTCCAGCGGGAGCGTCAGTCCCGGCAGCACGGTCTATTACACAGATGCCCAGGCCGCCATCGACAACTCGCAGGACCTGCTGGCCACCGTGACCCTGTCGGACAACTACGGCGCGGCCGGCGCCCTCAGCGCTGGCGCCGAAGGGCTGACCCTCGATGCCCCCGCGGGCACCTCAGGCACCCTCACCCTCGATCCCGGCATCCTCAGCATCACGCTGACGGGGGACGGCGACATCGGCGTCACCGGCAACGCCGCAAACAACCGCATCACCGGAAACGACGGCGCCAACACCCTCACAGGCGGCGACGGCGACGACGAACTGAACGGGGGGGCTGGCGCCGACACTGTTTTTTATGAGGGTATCCAGACCGACTACACGGTCATCGACAATGGCGGCGGCAACTTCACCATCACCGACAACAACGCCGCCGACGGAGATGACGGCACCGACACGCTGACGGGCATCGAGAGTATTTTTTTCAACGATGCACCCGTGGCGGCGGCCGACAGCGGCACCGTGGCCGAGGACAGCGCTGTGGCCATCGACGTGCTGGCCAATGACAGCGATGCGGACGGCACGCTCGATGCGGCGAGCGTCGAGATCGGGGACGCCGATGACGCAAGTGTCTTAAACTTTAAAGGACGACGGCCTGTCGGTCCTGACGACTCTGGATTAGCATTACCTGGAGAATGTGATGAATACTTCTTCAGCTTCAGCTTTTTTAAGGAGAAAGAATTTTTCTCGTTACCACTCTCTGAACCTTCATCATCTGAAGAAAAGGTCAGGTGACTGATTATTTTGGAAGAGGAGCTTTTACCGTCTTCTTTTTGATTAGAGTAATTACACACTTTCTTAAATTTTTCCTTCTTTTCAGCAGTCTCTTCCTGTTTGAAGAGCAATTTATCAACGTTTTCTTTCAGACGTCGTTTTTTAGACTCGGTACCACTGTGGTTTCCTTTTTTTGTATTTACACCTTGGCTTGTTTCATTATGTCTTAGCTCAAGGGAAAGAAATTTCTTTACATCTTTCAGACGAGCTTGCCTTTTCCCTGATTCAGATAATTTTTCTGATCTTCGTTTAACGTCTGCGTCAGGCGACTTTGAATCCAGGGTGTTTTCATCTAGTGAAAGGAACGATATTAATTTGGAGAAATGTGGAGATTTTCGCGTCTTAACCTTTCCCTCTTCGTTTAAACTTTCTTCATTACTTTCCACATGAGTAGGTAGTAGGGTCTTGGAACCAAGAAACATGTTGGGTCCAAATTGATTCGCTGAAGGCAACTGCAATTCTGTAACAGCGTCTTGAGAAACAAAAGGAGAACGCGACCTTGGAGCTAATAACTGCTCAGTTATCTCCCCCACGTCAACACTGGATGACTGGTCAAGAGATTGAGTTTTACGGATCCTAAATCTTGAAACTTTAATTTCCTGTGCATTGCCGTCATTTTTAGATTTAATATCCCGCCTCACAAGAGATGCTGAGTGTCTCCTCCAATTTGATAGCTTTTCCAACATAAGAGATTTTCTCTCTTTATTAGGATTCTCAACGAGAGAATTCCTTATAGTATTTCTTAGATTACCATCTTCATAAAGAATAGTGGCTAATGGATCTCTAGGTCTTTCAATTACATCCTCCAGCAGAAATCTGAATACAAGATTTCGTCTCAATCCCAAGTGTCCGAGCCCGTTACGACTCAGGAGTTTATTCCTCGCGACGAATTCGACCCGGAGATCTTCAATCGACTGCAGGAAAGAAAGTGGGGAGGAAAAAAAGAAACCGTCGATCGCCAAGAATTCAACGGTCAAGTTCCCAGAAGATTGATTTCACCCGCTGAGACAGCTTCCAGGAAATGACGGTTGCTTTCCAACAAATCTGGATCTTGAAGTAAATCTTCGCATGACCGCCAACTGACTTCAGCAACTTCATCACGATTCAAATTCAACTGATCCAAGTTGGAGACTATTAATAAAATAGTTCAAAGACTGCTTGCTTTCTCAGTATTTTCACATCATTGCTTATCTCTGGGAAACCGTATAACCTCAGCAAATTCCTCACAGATATAAATGGGAAAGCAACTTGAAAGAGCTAATATTTAGAGAAAAGAAGGGCCTCAAAACACTATCTAAATGCAAAATCCCTTCCAAATAAACTTGAGGAACTGAAAGATCTAATTTCTCTTGAATCCCCACATATTTTTGGAATTGTAGAAGTTAAACCCAAAAATAGCCGTCACCCAACCACACTTCCCAGATTTTCAGTTCCAGCTTACACAAATCACTCTATAAATCTTCAAGATTAAAATGGCAGAGGAATATTATGCTACACTCATGAAAAATATAACAAAGCTAATGTTAATATAAAAACAAATGGATTAAAAAGTATAGCCTATGGCTGCAGCTAACCCAGAGAAATCTAAAAACAATAAACATTGAAATTCTGTACAGAAGTCCTTCAAGCACCCTTGAAAAAGATAACCTTCTTCCCTCACAAATTTATGAGCATTGCAGACCAAATGACAACTATTTAGACCAGCTTGTAAAGCAGCCACCTCGAGGAAAAGATAAACCAACAACACTTGATCTAGTTCTGTGCATCAATGGCTCAGAAATTGGAATAGTTAGAGCTGAGGCGCCTCTTGGCAAGTTGGATTATCATTCCCCAATAGAAGCGGAGCACCAAAGTGCAGTACTCGTAACATTTGATCTTCTCAATCACCAGCAGTACTAGCATACAGCGAACATCCACGTTAGGTAATAGATATAATACCAGACAAGCGTCCTGAGGTGATGTAGACTTTAGCAGCCGAGAGAGATGCCTTTAACGACTCTCGTTGACAGATATTCGCGGGGAATGAATCCATATAGGACAACTAGCAGTAGACAATCAGAAAACAAGCTCGCATTTCCTTTTAATAGATATTCACAGATACTATGCATGAATTTTCTTCAGGACGTCATATTCTTGTAGCCTATCGAAAGCCCTCTACAAAATTGAATAACTTGATGTCGAATCCTTCTACAATGCTTCAACCCAATTCGTATTCTTTTTATTAAATAGTTATCGTAGCACTCAAGTGAACGCTAAATTATGTGTCAAAGAAAACAGAAAAAAGAAGAAAAAAAAAGTCACTTGTTAAATACACTTACAAAATATGACACGAAGGAGTTTACAAACCTTTTCGGATGCCACTTACGAGTTGTAGTTTGTTGTGATGCCGAGTAATTCTGCTGATTTGTACGGATGGTGGAAGAACAGATGGGTGCTTCTTGTTTACCAATAGCGTTTTCCAAAATTTCACTATTAAATCATGTGTTCGATCGAATCATGCAAATCATGTGTTCGAGCAAATCACTTTCGTAGTTGCTGAAGCGGGTTCCGATCTGATTTTACTAGCGCGATTTTGAACATCTTGTTTTGGGTTTGGGGCCTCAAACAGGAGACATGAATACTTAAGGACAGGCTTGACGTTGGTTGTATACTCCAGCAGAAACTGGCAATCCGAGAAGTCCAACCTGCACATGCTCGCTAGACCTGAATTAAGTTGTGGCTTTTGCGTAATATTATGTAAATGCGGCTTAAACAAACAATCACTTGTAAATGTTACGCCCACAATTTTTGCAGAAGAAGCGGTTGCAAACGGCACATTTAGGATTCTAATGTCCTGCGACGGCCTGCTGGTCGAGCATAACCGTGGATCTTACCTCCTCCGAAACGCGCGACATGTCCTCGATCTCCGCCTTCCGCTCCGCCAGCCGATTTCTTGCAATACCCATATCAATTGCCATATGCCAGATTAGAATCATACAGAGTTAATTGAAACGGCTCGGCGGATACGCGGGCAAAGGGGGCGAGCATGAGTTGGCTGATTTTGGGGCTGGTGCTGTTTCTCGGCATTCACTCGGTGCGTATGGTTGCGCCGCAATTCCGGGCGGACTTCATTGCCCAGCGCGGAGAGAACGCCTGGAAAGGCCTCTATTCCATTGTCGCCCTTGTCGGTTTCGTCCTGATCATCTGGGGCTTCGGTGCTGCTCAGGGTGAGGGGCCGATACTCTACGTTCTGCCCTTCTGGTTCAGCCACATCACCTTGCTGCTGATGCTGGTGTCCTTCATCCTGCTCGCGTCGGCCTATGTCCCGTCTGGACGGATCAAGGCGGCGATCAAGCATCCGATGCTCCTTGCCGTCAAATTGTGGGCCTTCGGTCACCTGTTGAGCAACGGCGATCTGGCTTCAGTGTTGTTGTTTGGCGGCTTTCTCGTCTGGGCAATCTGCGATCGTATCTCCGAAAGCCGACGAGAACGCGCCGGTCTGACAACGCCCCCGGCGCCCGGACCGGTGCGCAACGACATTATCGCCATTGTGATCGGCTTTGTTGCCTATGTTCTGTTCGTTTGGAAGCTGCACGAATGGCTCATCGGCCTGCCGCCAATCGTCATCTGACCACATCGCCCCGGATACGGCGGTTGCGAAAGCCCAGATTTCCGCTTACATGCGCGGCAAAATCAGGTACAAGGTGCCGCTTAAGCACATCGCAATGATGCGCAGCCGCGCATCGAGTTGAGGACCGGGCCAGCCGGGTTAACACATGTCAGACGACAGTTTTATTCGCGAAGTCGACGAGGAACTGCGCTCCGACCGGATGAAGAACATCTGGACGCGCTTCGGCAAGTACATCATAGGCAAAATTCAAATACAAGTTCTCTGGAAAATTTTCACACAAAGACTTCCTCGATATTTATTGGTTCCTGCTTGATAGCTTAGATAAGCATTGCCATGTAAAAACCTAGCTCTTGGCTTAAAAAAAAACAACAAAAATACCAAATATTTGATCCTCTAGGCCACAATATTCTTTTTAATAAGATGAAAAATATAGGCATGTGAGAGCGTGGGGGGGGGCTATAAACACTAAGATCATATCCTTGTGGTCGTCTGATCGTGGTTGATGTTGTTGACGTCAAGTCTGAATGACCTTGAAGATATTTGTGTCCCAGGAGGCTCTAGATTAGGTTTGATTTTATTATTTATGTTAATAATCTTCCACGATGAGGCAGGGGGAGTAGTGAGGTGGTTCCATGTCTAAGGGCTTCCACCCCCTTCGAATCCTGGTTCGGACAGTGAAAAAACTTCTTCATGATGTAACTGTTATTAATTTTCTTCAAGATACAGCTACTTGTTACGCCATTGGGGTTATTTCTTTGGTTGTTTCATAATAGGGGTTTGTTTACTTATGCAAATGATTTATTTGGATGGTACGTAATAGGAGTTGTTAGAGTTCAGAGGCTCGCCAAAGCAAGATGCAAACGTAGACATTGCAACATAGTTTCTTTGATTGTTTAAAAAACCTGCGAAGGCAAGGAAAAAATCTTCAGGGGCCCTGCCAAATCATGTTTTCTTTGGTTTTTACGTAATAGCGAATGTTTTTTCCACAACATTTCAAGACGTTTTTTAGACATTTTTCTTCAAGACGTTTCAAGACATTTCAAAACGTTTTTAAGACATTTTTCTTCAAGACGTTTTTAAGGCATTTTTCTTCAAGAGGTTATTTAGAAACTTTTCTTCAAGATATTTCAAGACGTTTTTCTTCAAGAAGTTTTTCAAGATGTTTCCAGACTTTTTTAAAGACTTTTCCATCAAGGCGTTTTTCACAAGACATTTTATCAAGACGTTTTTCTTCATGATTTCTTTGGTTCTTACGCTCGAAATGGTTCGCGGCGCCTTCGGCTCGCGCCTGTCGATTTCCGAAACGCTGACCCGCACCACGCCGCTCGTTCTCACCGGCCTGGCGGCGGCCGTCGCCTTTCGGGCACGGCTGTGGAACATCGGTGCCGAGGGACAGCTCTACGCCGGCGCCCTGATCGCCGCCTGGCTCGGCCACTCCCTGACCACCTCCATGCCGGCTGCGCTGTCCCTCCCGATCATCATGGCGGCGGGCATGGCGGTCGGCGCATTGCTGCTGCTCGGGCCGGTTCTGCTGCGGCTTCGCCTCGGTGTCGACGAGGTGGTGACGACGCTGCTGATGAATTTCATCATCATTCTTTTCGTCTCGATGATGATCGAGGGTCCGATGAAGGATCCGTTGTCGTTCGGCTGGCCGCAATCCGTGCCGGTCGAGGCCGATGTGATGTTGCCGAAGCTGCTCGCCCGCAGCCGCCTGCATATCGGCCTGATCATTGCCGTCGCGGCCGCGCTGCTGATCTGGCTCGTTCAGGCACGGACGGTTTTCGGGATGCAGACCCGGGCTGCCGGCCTCAATGCCCCGGCAGCCGTTTTCGCCGGTGTTCCGCTGTCGCGGACATTGCTCGGCGTTGCCTGCATATCGGGCGCGCTGGCCGGTCTGGCCGGCGCCATCGAGGTTACCGGCCTGAAAGGCTATGTGACCTTGGATCTGTCGCCCGGATACGGCTATTCCGGCATTGTCGTGGCCATGCTGGCCGGGCTCCATCCGGTGGGCGTGATCTTCACCGCGCTGTTTGTGGCGGTTGTCTTCGTCGGCGCCGACAGCATGAGCCGCGCCATCGGTGTGTCCACCTATCTCGCCAACCTCGTCGTCGCGCTGTCGCTGCTGACGATGCTGCTGGCCGGGCTCGCGGTGCGCTACCGCATCCGCTGGAGATAAGTTCGAGCCGATGTTTGAGCAGGCGATAGAGATACTTTGGACCGTGTCGTTCTGGGCGGCGGCGGTGCGTATCGCCACCCCGCTTATCTTCGGCACTTCTCATCTATTCATGTAGATCAAGGAGTGAACCAAAAGGCTATCCAAAGAGAGAACCATTCAGTCATAAGGTCTAACTAATATATCTCTTTTCATCTATCAATGTAGATCAATGAGAGAACCAAAAGGCTAACCAAAGAGAGAACCATTCACTGATAAAGTCTAACTAACATGTCTCTTCTCATCTATCCATGTAGATCAATGAGAGAACCAAAAGGCTAACCAAATAGAGAACCATTCACTGATAAAGTTGAACTAATATCTCTCTTTTCATCTATCTATGTAGATCAATGAGAGAACTAAAAGTTTCTAAATGACATAACATTAAATGAGGCAAACACCCTTTTAGTAAAAGAACACTGAGCACCATGCATAGCCAAATTCTAAGCATGTAGAATCCAACCATAAACAAAACCAAGAGGAGATCCCAGGGGATCGTTTATTATGAAATATAGACATTTTACTATTGTCCTCTATTGTCCTATTAAGTAGGCACCTCGTCTCTCCATCTACTTTGTTCCCGCCAAGTTTTTAATTGGAACTAATATCGTGGACCCGTTTTAAATATGTGTGAATGAAAAATAAAGTGGACTGTTGGTCTCTATAGCTATTTTATTGGCCTCTATTGTCCTTTATTATAGTTGGTTTCTACAAGATTGTTAATCGATATGATAGTGGAATCAAAGAACCACAGTAGTTCCTCTTACACCTCTCAGCTCACAACCGAAGAATTTTATAGAAACTAGATGCTTTACATACTGATTCAATAAATAAAATGCCATGATTTTCAATATCATTAAAATTATGAAGAGAAAAGTGGGCACACGACCCTTTCCCCGTCTCCTCCACCTTCCCTAACAGTCTTATAGCAGAAAGGATCGCATTAAACACCCTGTTTAGATGAAAAAAAGATACCCTAACCTTTATCGTGTATGATTTGAGGCAGAAAGTGGGTATGTAGTGCCCACCAGAAAGGTTTACAGGCTATTTTTTATAGATAGGCTCGATATTTATGAGGCTCAAAACACTCAAACGAATGTCTTTAACCATGTTAATTCCAATGATGTATTTTTCATTTCAATTCACAGCGAGTTGTGAGGAGTTCAAATTCCTTTCCAAAAACATAGTTTTTTTGCAATGAATTTTATATGTTAGGACACTTTTTACGTCGTACTTTTAAAATGAACTTTTTACCCCAGTATTAAGATATTTTTTGGACCTATGCAGGGCTGAATCTATTCTCGCCCTCACAACGCTACTACACTGAGCATAGACAAATATTGATCGACCACTCAAATCCTGAAACTGGCATGATGTTCTGGGAGCCAGCGTACCCCCCGCAGGAAATCCCCCCAGATAATTCCCCCTATGAAAAATTCCCCCACTTACAAAAATGAGCAGCCACAACGAAAGTATCCAGGGAGAATATAGAGGGGATTTTCTGGGGGGAGTGGTAACGCCTAGACCAGATATTCTACGTGATGTACTGTTTTTTACATATGTTTCGGCAGTCTTTTTTTTTCGAGTTATGCATTTCCAATTCGCACTGAAAAATTGTCTGCAGTACTGAATCCCTGTTCGTCCTCACAACGTTACTACCTTGAGAATAAACAAATATTAATCAACCATTCAAATCTTGAAATTAACATTATATTCTGGGAGCCAGCTTTTCCCCCTCACATCGTAACCACCTTGAGTACAGACAAATATGCCTCATTACACAGGTTGCCTCATCAAGGCAACCAGAGTTGCATTAATCGAGGTTCCCTTGGTTCGGAAACTTTAGTTGATGTGTTCAGAGTCTGAGATTTTGATCAGAAAAACACAGAAAAAAAAACTTAACACTAAGAATCGATGCAACCAGATTTTTTAGAATCTGCTTGATGGAATTTACAATCCTCTTGATATGTCCAAATTCAGAATCCACTTCAAACTTCGTCAAATATTCCTTTCAAATATTCCGGGCCCCATGAATTGTTAATTTATACCTATAGCTTTATCTGAGATATTACAGATATGCCCTTTTGACGCAGCAACTTCAGACGGTGACTCCGCGCGTGGTGGACGACCACGCGTTTCATCCCGTCATTGCGGGAACGCGCGTGTTGTTTGGTTCCAGCGGTGATGATCACCTTTACTGTCTCGATGCGGAAACGGGGCGTTTGGAGTGGCGCTTTGGGACGGATGGTCCCGTACGCTATGCCCCATTTGTGGCTGAGGATCGGGTCTTTTTCGGGAGTGATGATGGTGTGCTCTATTGCGTCGCGCTGAACACGGGGAAACATCTTTGGCAACGGCGTTTGGCTGAGACCGATCGTCGGATTCCGGGCAATGGCCGGTTGATTTCTGCTTGGCCGGTCCGAACCGGTTGCGTGGTGGTGGGAGATCGGGTCTACGCCACGAGCGGGCTTTATCCACAGCAAGGGAGTGCGTGTTACGCCCTAGATGTGGCGACGGGCGAGGTGGTTTGGCGACGAGCGTTGGAGATTTCCCCCCAGGGTTATTTGTTGGCTTCACGTCAGCAGCTCTTTATTCCGGCCGGTCGCGGGCAACCCTTGGCATTGAACCTTGCGGACGGGCTCGACCCGCGTCGGATGCAAACCTTGGGCGGCACCTTCGCCGTGGTGGATGATGGGATCTTGCTAGGGGGGCGGGGAAATGATGGTTCGTTGGGAATCGTCAACCCCCAAACCGGTGCGCGCCTCACGGCCTTTCGTGGCGAGCAGATGGTGGTGGGACCCAAGCATTCGCTCTTGTACGACGGGGAGCACTTGAGTGTGCTCGACCGAGCTGCTTTCCAGCAAGCACAGGCCGCGGTGCGGTCGGCGCGTGAGGAATTGAAAATGCTGCAGTCCGAACGTCGAAACGTGAGGGACAACCCGGCTCGGGACACGGAACTGAAGCAGCGAAGTGCCGTGGTCGCGAAGGAACTGTGCGCGTTTGGCGTTCTCCTCTGCACGTGCATCGCCGAGCAGTCGGTTGAGCGCTTCCACCTCCATGGTAAGCTGTGCACGAAATCTGTGCCTCCGATCCACCTCTGCGAGTCTTTAATTTAAGTCTTCTGGAGTAGAGTTTTTTTTGCAAAAACTGTCAAATTATCAGTACCTTTACCCTAGGGCAATGTAATCCATTCTGAATTGCTCAACAGAACTCTCACCGTATCTGGAACACTGTTGGCAGACAAAGTTGAGTGTGGAGTAGAAACAAATGGGATCACTTGGTCTCATATCTGTCTTCAGCATAAAGAGAATGGAGGCTTTCCCTATGTAAGAGTCTGATTGCATATCAACATACAGCTTGCTCATAGCCCCCTTCCAGCTAGGCAAGGGTACAGGAGAAAGTCTCAACATCTTCCTCAGCAAGTCGTAATATTTTGAGGGATCTAGAATCAAAGCTCATGGTAGAAGATTGTAAGGAAGGTTAGGTTGCTCTAGTGTCTGTCTAAGATATTTAATAGGAATTCGGTTTCGTTCAATTATCTGCCTAGACATAACAAACTTTTTCCTGTTTAGTACTGTTGAAGACCTCAGTAGTGGCATCACAGAAACCATTATGCCCATACCAAGAAAAGTGTTGTTATAATCAAGGGCTTGGACACCGTGGTTGATGTTATAAGCTATGTGCTGCATGTAAAAAGTTCCTTCCAGTCCTTCCATGTTTGTGCTGTTAGAAACCGCAGTGTTACGCTCAGAAAGCTTTGTCTTGTAATATGATAAGCTAAAACCAATAGCACTGAGCATGTCAATTCAAAAGCGGCTGCTAAACTGATGATGCAACTGGACAGCTAATCCAATCTAAAGAGGTAGTCTGATTGCCTTTGGCTGACAGGCTTGTAACATGCACAGACCTGTTGATGCAACCTTCCTGTCTGTTTTGTCTCCTTCAAACAGAGTGTTGAGTTGAGACAAAGCCACAATGATGAGGGCAGGTATTTGAGGTTGTCTGTTATCCCCCCAAGATTTTCAGGTTTGGGATACACCTCCATTACTTGTTTAATACCTTTGACATCACTTTTGATTGTAGCTACTGCAGATTGGACAATAGCTCCCTTCTCCAGTTTGGTTTTGATATCAAAATTCCACTTTTTGAACCGCATTCTACTGCCAGTTTCTCCAACAAATCGTTCATATTTCTTCTTCCAACAACATTGTTAAAAAGGCCCCCCATCAAAAGGAGCGCGAAAACGTCAATGTTCAGCCACATATATGCCACCCATCGACAAATAACATTCGATTCCAATGAACTTTGAATAAGTAACAAATATATTTACTCTCCACTTTCCAGAATGGCAAGAACTGCAATATCGAACGTGGTCAGAACGAACGATTTGGTGATGTCCTCCTCGATAACACTTGTCCTCATGCCTTTATCCTATTCTGCTGTCATTTTTGCGAGATTATGAGTGGTAATCGACAATTACATCAGCCAAAAACCTCGTATAAATTTATGAATGGCGGTCCTTGCTTTCAGCAGCGCAAAAGAAATGGCTGTCGTTTCTCCTCTTACCGTACAGTACAGTGTAGCAGGTACATGAAATAAGTATGAAATGCTGATATACGTAAGAAAGAATATAATAGCAACAAACGGAAGAAATGTACATTTTGTTTTTAATGTGAAAAAATAGATTGACCATTTCGACAAAATAACATTTGAAATACTATTTTTAAAGCTCTTTCATATCAATTTCACATTCTGTGGGGATGTTGTAGAAAAATATCTATCTTTGGGCTACTTGCATCAGAGCAAAGGTCATCCATTAGAAAATCACCCTTTTATGGTCAAGCAACACAGCAGCAGCGACCAAAGCTGGACATTTGTATCGCACTTGTAGACTCTTGGAAGAATGCACGTATTTTTCGTAAGATAAAAAAGCTTTAAGTCAGTGCATGTTTTTCGAAAGTTAAGAAGCAACCCTACCTGAATTTAAAAAGCTGAGGAACCTTTGTAATTTGCAGTTTTAATTATCCCAGCGCATTAAAAAATGTTTTTGCAATATACAGTTATAAGGTTATAGCAACTATTTGGACATTATTTTGAGTGTGAATTATGTTATTTACTTGTTTTGAGATCTTACGCCACAAGAGCTTTCATAAAGCTCTTGGGCTGTTACGGTCAACTTAATTGATATTTACTATGGGCCTTTGCACACTAGAGCTAAAATTCTGCTAAAATTCTACTAAACAGTGGGGCGCATTTGCTAATTATTTAGTTCATCATCATCATCATCATCATCATAACAAAATTTACTCATACCCCCAGTTGGGGTATGATATAGAATTAAGAAATAAATTTGAAATATTTAAATGTTTAAACTCTACATCACAAAAGTGACAAAAAAAGAGTTTAAAGATATCCATATAATAAACATAACAACTAAAGTAAGAACAGTAAGAGCTAAAATATTCCAACATAGATGTAACATAACAGCAACAGCAACAACAGAAACTGCAACAATGAAATATCTCACCTTTCGTTTTACAGGAGGTGATAAGTAGTTTTTCTATACTTGAAAATTTCTCTTATAAATTTTGCAATATTGGCCCAAAGTTTTTTATCCCTTGTTTCGGTCATCAGAATTCGAAATTTTAATTTGGAAGGATACTTAGAGAAATATTTTGGAATAAAGGTATCTCTAATATTTGCGAATGCAGAACATTTTAAGAGAGTGTGGTACTCATCACCAATCTCATTTGAGGTACACATATCACATTTACGTAAGTCATAGTCAATTTTGTTCCATCTTCCTGTCTCAACCGAAAGTTTATGGTTTGCAGTTCTAAACCAGCATAAATATCGCGATAAATTAAAGGGTAAAACACGCAAATATTCTTCCATTGCAAAATCTTGTTTAATACTCAAGTACATTTTACCCTTATTCGATATCTCCCTTTCGGAATTCCATTGTTGAAGAAACTGGCCTTTAAGATTATTTTCGATAATACTACTTAAATTTCTACTATTATTTGCAAAATGATAGTTCCAAATTAGTGATAAACCAGTATGATCAAGTGCATCTTTAATTGATCTTATCCAACCAATATTTTCCCATTTGTTCAAAGATATTTCATATAATCTAAACACAAGTTTATGGTTAAGTTTATTATACTTGCCGATCATCAAGCTATTGGAGTGGACAATCTCTTGCGAAAGATCTATGAAATGTATTCAGATTATGCTTTGAAAAATCCTTTCTATTCAATGGACATGCCGATTCGCTGTGAATTATTTGACATGCATTTACATAACGTCTTAGAACAAATGGACCGACTAGGCAGTGTTTCAATCTAAGTGTTTTCTGGTTAAAAAAAAAAAAAAATTCTTGGATTTCTGGCTAGAGTAAAATTCAATTTAACGGAATTTCAAACTAATCTTGAACTCAATGTTTGTAATAAAGAGGGAAAAAACCGGAAGACTGACACCTTTTTCGCCCCGTGTTTCTAGGACTAACCATGCAATTAATTTCTTCATTTAGAGTGTTTGTATCAATCCTTCGAACTCTATCCATTCTACATTAGTTTTTAATTGAGATATGACATTTTTTTATGGACTTTCAAACATAAACAAAACTTAGGAATAGCCCAAGGCCGACACTACCCCACGCTTAGTTTTTTACTAACATGCAGGGGTTTTGAAAAATTGCATCTAAATTCAGCATCAAATCACTTTAGGTCACTTAGACTTAAAAAGGGTGACCGGGTAAAAACAGTTCACTCTTTACTAATTGTCCCCAAAAGGGCTCTTCGACCTGTTTGGTTGCACGTCGATCGTACTGGTGACATAGCTGCTTTCTGGAAACAAGTACAGTCTTAGTAGAGAGCTTGTCTCACTATAATCTCTAAAATATGAATTGTATTAATAACTTCAAACAAACCCTTTTAGGACATTATAAAACGGAATAGTTTGACCTACAAGACCCGGTTTTCCACTGAAGGATGTGAAGCGGTTTCAATCAGTGGTGGTAAAGGTAAGTTACTTTAACTTGGATGCAATATATGGGCCTAATCTTTGTATGCTAATCAAATGATGTTGTTGTTGTTTTTTTTTTGGGGGGGGGGGGGTATATATAAAAATAAGTTGTCTGTGTCTGTCGAATGACGTCATGTTACTAAAGCACTATGGTTTGATAGAGTTTGAACTTAGCCAATACTGCTACTGGAATTAATTGCATGAATACGACCATTAATGAATGCTTCTACAAAATCTAAGGCAACACTGAATTTTACCTTACTATGAATCTTGTTGTTTTTCACCATTTCTCTAAAATTGGCCATGAATGTTTCGACTTCTATCCTGAAGGAATGATCCCCCGGGGAGTATTGAGAAGGTTTTGCACAACTTGTTAGCTTCAAGATAAGTGTCCTCAAATCTTGTTCAAGATTAATAAACCCAGGATCCTCATTTCTAGAATATTGACAGTTTTTAAGGTTGAGTTCAGCAGCCATTCATATTCTAAGACAAGAAATACAACTTTCGTTGTTCTTGTAATGTAAGTAAGAAAAAAAAAAGAAAGTTATGAGTGTGATAAGAAGTGTCTATAATAAAAGCCTTGATCCCCTGACAAATTAGTACAAACTGTTGGTCAAAAAGAATATGTTGAGACCATGATTTTGCAAAACAAAACATTCATAGAGTTCAACTTTTTTTCGAAGACAAATATAAAAGAAGTCTCTAAGTCTACACATTTTCTGTAATCCTTTGAAGGTCCACGAGTATTAAATTTCAACTTGACCTGTAAAGATCAACAAACTAGTCTTCAAACACCCATTCCTTTGTTGGTCAATTTATTTTATCCACAGCCATTTGATATACCCCGTCAATGTTCGCCTCTACAAAACATTTAATTATTGGCCTGATATCGTGGAAAAGCCTGGAATGTATGGACTATTTTCTCACACGTCTAGCGGTATAAGAACGCATCTAAATGAAAGAGGGTGTGTTTCCTTTAAATAAAATGGTGTCCACAGGCCCAAATACCAGGAGTTTTGCGCGTTTCTTCTATGGCTTGGTCGAGGGGTCTTTAGTGCCAATCCTAAGAAGTACTTTTCCATCTCCTATGTTTAAGTGGTTTGAAAATAATGGTTCTATAAATCTTCAATTCTTGATAAACAGCCTGAGATAGTGGAATATAAGGTAATACAAGAGTATATGTGGTACGGAGATATTACCACAAGTATGAAGAAGAAGGTTATGAAGGACACCTTACAAGAAGCTGGAAAGACACACAAAATACCAAAGGTTTTGCATGCCCAGGTAGAAATTCCTAGTGCCGGGTTGGGCAGATGCCGGCCTTATCCCGCATTGCAAATGGTCAAACTGCCACACAAGATAGTGAAACTTTGTTCAAGTTGGCGAGAATAGAGTACGTACCACGATAATACGACGTGGAACCTCTAAGAAAAGTTTCAGCTTGCCAGTGTATGGCAAGGAAGGGAGACAAGATACTAAGATTCGACAAGAAGTATAGCCTTCGGGTATACGTAGGAATGGAACTACGAAAGTCCAACTAAAGCAGGTGTAGCCCATCCGAAGAAGGGTTATTCTATATGCGAGAAGTAGGTGACTATGGGAAAGTGAGCTTTCAAGCTCGGTGGCTATCCTTGCACCGTGTGCTGATGGAAAGGTCCCTTCTCCACGGTATAAGGAGTTCACGAGGGATAGACGAGTAGGTTCACCCCGGTAATTTCGAGGCGCTCCCATCGGAAGGGGCCTCTGGGATAAAAAGCGGGATATGTTCATGGCACTAAGGCTGTGGGTGATTCTGGTATGAGCCACCCGTACCGAAAAGAGAGAGTGGTAGAAAGAGGTGCCACTTAGTGAAGGTTGGCTATGGCTCGCTACTTATATTCTATTATATCTCCTACAATCTACACATCATATTCGCTCTCCTACTATCTACATTGTTGATATAATCACATTTCACTTCCATTTCTACACTTCTTTCTACTGATACATTAAATCTCCCATTTCATACTCATATTATATTCATATTATTACTATATCAATATTCTCTATATAATCTTGATATATTTTCATTTAATTACACTTATATATTCCAACATTCATATCCTAATTTCTTTACACACTAATCACATACTTCACACTTTCCTATATATATGTATATGTATATGTATATGTTGACATTGTCACGTTTATGATAAGATTTTAGCATATAGACACAATACACATCAATGTACGTCACAATACATATCAAAATACATTAAATGAAGGATTTGGCAGTAAAAGTTGCAATAGAAAAGAAATTTCTCCGCTCGTTCACCACCTCTGTGTTATTATGTGAAATCGTTACCCATGCGCTTATGTCAGGCTCTTACGAAGTTATTCCTATGATAAGTATGTGTTATTTGTGCTTTAAAATTGCTCTTAAATCAGTTAAAGAACTGAATTATTGTTTTTTAATGTCGTACTTACCGAAGACATGTAAAGATATGAAAATCCAAGGGGGTCCACATCTGTATTAGCGGCAAGGAAATAAGGGGTATGCCACCCGACATTGTTTTACTTACACTATGTAGGTCATCATGCAGGCATGGACGATGAACGCAGCAGTTTTTCTTGTAAATGACAGCACAGTCGCCATGCTATGAAAATCAGCGCTCTCTACATTTGCCCGTGAAAGGGTTAAAGACTTGTGGGGGGTGCTAGTATAATGCAGACAAGTCACACAATGTTAAAACAAAAACTATTTAAAGGCGAGCGCTACATAAAGATGATCATCACTGATGTACCCCGTTTTTAAGGTAAAAGATAGAGATTGCTGATACATCGTTACGGAAACTATAAAAAATCGGGAAACTTGTTTACAAATTTTGTACACAACATGACAGGGCATGGGGAAACTATTTTGCGTACTTGGACATTTAACGTGCCCACCCCAATATACTGTAACATGTCAGGTCTAATGTTGGTGCCCAACGTTTCAACATGTAACCAGAAAGGCAGAATTTATAATAAGATATTTTAAAGATATTCAGAAATTGGAAGCAAATGCCAATGTGAAAAGATGATAATACGTGGATTATTATGCATCTCTTATTTCTTTCCATTTAAGTTGATCGACATTAGGCACCTTACAATTGAAACATTATGTTCTCCTTTGGCTTTTTACAAGTATTTTTTCAATTGCAGACGAAAGATCATATGCGAAAACTGGGAGAGCCTTGAATTTATATGGGGAGGATGCCCTGCAGTAACTGCGCTACCATTTGGCGCGCAATCTCATGAAGAACACTTTGATATGGCTCCAGGGGTGGACAATGATGAGTTTGATTGTTCGGATCCCAACATAGACGATATTCAGGCAGATGAAAACCACCACAATGATGATGAAGAAACACCACTCTCTGAGAAACGAGTGTCCAGAAAACGTCAAATCGCATCTGGCGAAGAATCCGTGGGACCTTCAATCCCCCCAGCGAAGAGGTATATCGATGAAAAGAGGAAGAAGTTGGAAAAGAACCTTTCCGCAGCCCAACGGGATCAGGTTTACTTAGATGTCGCAAGAAGTGACATCAAAGCACGACAGGACATGGTAAACGCCATGACGGAGAATTCCACCAGAATCAGTCAGGCCATTAGTGAAATGGCAAAGGGCCTAGATGCCATCGCGGGAAGCATTGGTACTGGCTTAGGTTTACTTGCACAAGCCTTGCAGCAGCCGTCTGTGCCAATGCAGCAGCCTCCGATGCCGTTTCGTTCGTTTTCTAATCTGGTGAATGCAAATCACTCCTCAACGCCGTCCACCTCCTCACAATTTTCAAATTTGCAACCGGCGCAATTCCCTTCAGGATGTCCGAATTTCGAAAACCCTTTCACACCGCCAAGCAAATGAGAAGACGAATTTTGTTGATGCTCAAAAGGACAATCATAATCTATTCAGTAATGTGAGCTATGTACTTGAATATATGTACCATGTGCCATTTTTCTCGGTGAGTACCGGTGTTTTTAGCTGGGCCATGATGAAAATGTTGTTTGCAAGATTGAATTGTTTTTCTCTTTGTCATGTCACAATTGCGTGTACGGTATATAAGAACATGAGAAATTGCAAAATAGTATTTATTATGTTTGAATGCTATTACTCGCCCGGACCTAATAGTAGGGGGGAAAGCAATGCTTTGTTTTGACCCAGTATTTTTTTAAAATGCTAACTTACGTTACGTTTTATCCCAATTCTTTAAGAATGACCCCTGAATCAGAAAGGCCGTAGAATAAATAGTTGAAATTATTTAAAAAATTTTTAGCATAAAGAGCGAAGTATTTATCTCCTCCTAAATACCTCGCTCTTTATGCTAAAGTATTTTTAGAACCCTTCATATGCGTAATAATCTCTGTTCGTTTTAAGTTTTAATGCTTCTCCTTACTTTCAATTGAAGAAACTTTTTCATGTTTATATTTTCATTGTTTTTTTTATAGTAATGCTAGAAAGTCCTCCCCAGTAAAATCACAATATTTGAAGAGATATAAATGTGAAACAGAATTTGTTTATGCTTGAATATTTTTTGGTGATATATAAGGGTGTTTTGAGCGTAAGAATCTATTTCAGTGCTCAGGCTATCATGAAATTACTCTATTTAATTTATTTAATATTTTCAGACAGTTACAGTGACGGTGGACAACCGAAACTGTCTTCAGCTGCCACAGATCCCGTCACCTCAGACGATGAATTGGATGTGGAATCTTCTGAAGAACAATTCGTAAGTTTTTCAGCCTACTTTTAGCTCCTAATAAAGCCTTTAGGCTCCTACTTTCAGCTTCTTTAGCTTCTAATATGTAATGTTAATTGGTTATCGGAAACAATATTTTCTGAAATCTTTATGTGAAAACAGAAAATAATAGTAATAACGGATTTGTACCCTCTGTACATGCAAGAAGAAAAATAATTAACGTTAGAAGAGTTCATTACAGACAAAGAGACAGAACACGCACTTCGCAAGAAAAATAACACACAATGTCTACTGACATAAAAAACATTGATAGTAAAATGTCTGCATGTTTAAATTCTACGTGAAAAAGTATTAAGAATAAGTATTGCTCTAGTACTAAATTCCTGAAATACTAAGCGTTAATCAATCGTTTTTTATAGTAAATATTAAATAGGCTCAGAAATCTGTAAACTAGAAGAGGTTCACTTTCCATCTCATGGAAACGCTGGTACATTCGTTTGATAACGGGTTATTTCATCAATAGGCTAACCTGGAACAGAGGGTACCCTAAATGAAGTGTGAATTTATTAACAGCAGTGTGACTAGCCCCTTCTGCGTATTCCACCCCTTCTTTTTGGTACCAGAGAATAAGAAACTACTAGGGAACTTTGAGGGCTCAAAAGGTTAATATTTTAAGAAACTTTGAGGGCTGGACGCTGAGGTAGTTTCTTGTAAAAAAGTTAAGTGTAGGACAAAACCTTATCAGTGTAGCACAATTATACTTAAGGGACGCTTCTCCAACAGGTCAGTGTTCGAACAACGTACAGTTCAAAGACATTTCCATTGGCTGTATTTGCTTTTCCCTGCGGTATTTTTCCCCTTGAACAAAGCTTCCAGCTAAAGCATTTCCTCTATTTCTATTCCTGGAATTGCAGTAGTTAAAATATATTTTAACCTTTTATAGCGTACTATCTGTCTATAAAATCTCACCTAGACATCTGATTTGTAAGTTGAAACTGCCGCAACTGAACTCGAAGAAATATACGGAGTTTCCTTTGCTCTTATAAATTTAACTTACTCGAATAACATAACAATACTAATATTTCTAACTAATCGATGTATTACAATCGTCTTCACTCTTTCTCGGTTCTCTTTTGGTTCTTGGTTCGTGGTTTTTAGTTCTGGTTCAAAAACGTGTCTCATCTTATATACCAAAATGACGTCAAGTCACGTGAATGGTTTGAGGCACAAAGTCGATCCCAGACTACCTCGAGATCAACATCTACCCCGCCTACCTATATCGATTCCTCCCACACCCCTGCAGTTCGGTAGGAAGCGTGGCATGGTAGAATTTTGAATTATCAACGAAGAGTTCAAAAGGTTTACTGACGCCCTTATCGTGTAAAAGGTTTAAAAACTTTTTTCTTCTCTTTTTAGGATAACCGATATTCTGGAGGATTTTAACGATAGGAAAATGATGAAAGTCGACGATGATCGTTTTAAGAAAATCCCTGATGAACTTCAACTGATTGGAAAATTGTGCCACCAGGGCATTTTTATTCCCCCCCCCCCCCCCCACCTATTAATTTGTACGTAATCTCCCACCCATGACAATTTTTTAGGATGGTACTTTGGCGGGCAAGAAGAAAAGGTTTTTGTTAAAATATGAAAATCACACATTAAAAGATGACGGTGGCCTTTACGAGGCTCGAAGAAATGTACAGACGCACATTGCACATGTTAACAATAATACTGTCATTGAGCAGGAGGACGAAGGGAAAAATATGTAAAATCTTGGAAACCATGTAGAGGACTGCCATTACTTCGAATAACTGGCTATTGTTTTTGTTGTATTACCTTACGTTTTGGGAGTTGCAGTTTATTCTAAACATTGCTTCTTGACTTCCTTTTCGGTCATTTTTCAACCACCCCGTCTATTCCAACTCCCCGTTTATTACGTTTTTGGAATTTTTCCAGCCCCCCGTAGACAATGTTGCAAAAACAGCCCAGATTCTTTCTGTTACATTTGTGGAATATTTACGTACTCTACAAAGACAGATGTCACATTTTATGAAAAAGGGTTATCTGGCATATTTTGGAAAACCCGTGGGAGATCAAGAAAAGCCATGGGCTTGCCATACTGTCTGCTCCATTTATTACAGCTTGCTTCATGTACGGGCCAACAAGAAGGCAAATCGTCACTTAAGATTTGGAATACCTATGATGTGGTGTGAACCATCAAATCACAACACTGATTGCTACTTTGGTAGATACAAAAGGTTTCAGCAAGAAAAATTGTCACAAAATGTTATACCAAGCCTGTCTTCTGCCATATTGAGTGTTCCATATTCGGGTCTTCATCCTATGCCGTCTTTAGAGAACTACCTCCACTGCAAGTTGCACAATTCCATACCCCTAGCAATATTCAGGCGAAGACAATGAACACTCTGGTTTTGAAGTTCAGATGGGTGACCAGTTTTATGTCAATGCAGTTGATCTTTGTATGTCTGAAGAAAGTGATTCTGAGTACAGCCAAGAGCCAACGAAAGATCGCCATGGTGGGGTGGTTACATCGAAAAAATGGTGGGAACAGTCAAGAGATGTCTGCGAAAGGTGTTAGGGAATGCAAGGCTGACCCTTGAAGAATTGAAAACTGTTCTGAGTGAAGTTGAAAACACCATTAACAACAGACCTTTGACCTATGTCTACGATGAAGTAGAAAGTGAACCTCTAACACCAGCACACTTAGTTTATGGCAGAAGGTTGTCACAGATCGCAGATGTCACAGAGAATGATGAATTTGAAGATGATGAATCTACCTTCAATAGACGCTTGTTGTATTTAACGAAGAAGTTGAAACACTTTTGGTCACGATGGAGACGCGACGCAATCGTCTGGCTCAGAAATTCATAGTCGCCTTCTCTACATCAGGGATAAGCACTCTGGCACTCGCTTTCTGGTAGACACCGGAACGGAAGTCAGTGTTCTTCTCCCTTCATCACAACAACGTCACTCTCCTTCTCCTCTCACTCTTCAAGCTGTAAACCAGTCACCCATCACCACATATGGCCAACGCTTCCTTACTCTTGTTCTTGGTCTTCGCCGGGCATTCTCATGGATTTTCATCATCGCTGACGTGCCCTCTCCTATGCTTGGGGCGGATTTTCTAGCCAACTTTGGGCTGAAAGTGGATATCCGCCACCAAAAACGTATTGACACGCATACAAATCTAACCATCCGGGGCCTCACACGTCACACTTCCTCGCTCAGCCCAATCTTTGTTGTACCCTCTACGTCATCACCCTATTTCACGCCCATCTTTCAAGGAGACAGCCATTAAACATTCTATCACCCACCACATTGAAACTCATGGCCCTCCCGTCTTTTCTCGCTCACGCAGACTTGCTCCTGACCGTCTCAACATTGCTAAATCAGAATTTGAGCACATGTTGCAGCTCGGTATCATTCGTCCTTCTCAAATTTCATGGTCTTCTCCTCTTCACATGGTTCCTAAGAAAGCCCCAGGTGATTGGCGCCCCTGTGGTGACTATCGTGCTTTAATCTGTTGCTACCAATATGTATTTGTCATCTTCTGTTATATTCCATTTAAATAACTTTTGCATTCACAAACTAAGTCTTATCAGGCTCCAGCCATCACATACAGCATTTAGTATCACAAAATCAATTAATTACCTTATTCCTTTCAAATTTCGCCTCCCTTTAATTTTCGCCCCCAGGGGGGCGAAAATTAAAGGGAGCGAATTGGAGGGTCAGCAGGGGGGGCGAAAATTAAAGGGAGGAAAAATCAATTTTGAAAGTTCAGAAGGGAGGCAAAATTTAAGGCAACCAGGTAGGCAAAGGCATAGATAAATTGGCACTGTGAAGAAGGTAGGCATGTCTACTTTAATACCACAGGTAATAAAATTACATAGGAGGAGGGTAATTTTTTTAAGGGTTGCGATTGTTTACACAGTCATATAAGCCAGCGATGGTTTTTCCTACTTACTATATATGACAATCCCGCTAACGAGAAACATCATTATTTATTATACAACAAAGAAAGTTAATCATTTATTATACAACAAAGTTAGTTAATTATTTATTATACAACAAGGAAAGTTAATCATCAATAACAATAACCTCATCGTCCTCCATGTTAACTTCCACATTCGCAAAAGATGCCACTTCTTCGCCAACTTCATCGGGAGAGTACTCCTCGAGGTCAATTTCATCCACCCTCGACTCTACATTTGATTGAGCCAAACTTTTTGTAATATTTTCCGGCTCAACATAATACTCTTCAACCAATTCCTTCATCTTTGCAAATACTTTGCTGTCAGCGCTCCCTTTTTTTACAATAAGGATGATGGGTATTTCCAGACCCCCTCTTGGAATCGGTGACCTCCTGGGTTTTATGTCACGTACGCGTGCTTCCAGGGAGCCGCCATAATTCAGGAAATAATGACAAAAGCGGCTAATCTCCCTGGGTAAATGCCCCACAAGATCGGACTTTGTGACTCGTCGACCTACAGACAAAGCTTTAATGGATATGGCAAAGGGATCGTGGACGTTTATCACCAACGCACGAACAGTCATGTTATCTCAGTAAGAGAAAGCTACTGTTTATGCCATAAGTAGACGCCCGTATGATTCACCGATGATGGCCATGGCGGAAAGCAGGAAAGCAACAAATGTAAAGAAAAGTACTTAGTTGCTAACATCAACGAAGGTAAGTTGAAGGAGTAGGGTGCTGATAGTGTTACAAAGGGGTGAGGCCAACGCAGGTATCTTCAGCTAAGGGTTTAACAATGTATACTAACGACGTAAAGAAGCAAATAGCGGGGTAATTTTCACTAACGTCCGGGAACAAGAGAATTGCTGTTAGTTACGGACCTCTCAATTAAATCCCTTGACCACTGAGGATTTTATACTGAAACCACGCGAAACGTTTCATCGTTTTTTCGCAAGCATACCGACTAATCCATCATTGTATACCCCCATCTGTATCCCTGTTTAGACTCCCATAATAATTAATCTAAGTTACGCGTCTTCACATTAAAACCCATTACTTTGTGCCTTCGAACTAGTTCAACTATGCTTCGATCCTATTGAACCCCACTTTCAAAGTTACTTTATGTAACCCTCTACACTAAATGATAGGTCATAATTTCACTTTTCCCCATAGTTCTATCCGCCTTCATCAGCTCCACCCTAAATCCGTGAGCTATTTGGTATTAAATAAGAAGAACGACCACCTTAGTCTGCGCCGGCAAAGAAAAAAGCCATAGGCTGAATTTATTGAACAAGAGTGGGATAAATTAGTCGAGTTCCCTACAAAAACAGCATTTCTTATGCATATTACCCGCGCTTTTCTGATCTTTGACCATGACAATTTTACTGTCTACCACTCGTAACCTTGACATGTTCTCTAATTTGCTGAAAATAGGGCTGTGACCCTCAATAAGAAAGCTTAAAGATCAACAACTGCTCAGTTTTTACGCGAAATCCTGCTGTCATGATAACAAGGGCCACAGAATGTCTATCGGCTGAACTACTTACGGCACTTGCAGACCTACTTGTTCCTTCATATTTAATAAAGCATTGTTTTTTTCCATACACAGCACCAACAAAAACATGGAATTTAAGTCAAGTACAAGAAGTGTGCCTATTTGCAATATTAACGATTAGGAGAGTTGTACTCAAGTACAAGGAAGACAATTGGAGGATAAATCAGTGGAGAGTAAGTTTAAGAGAAGATAAATTATTGTGTGATTAGTAAATTGCAATGCACCTTCAACTGAAGTTTTATTATAGTTTATGAGCCATATAACTTGGGTATCATTAAATCATAGGAATGATGTTCAGATAAGCACTTACTTATGGACTATTGTTCAAGATGCAACTACATTGAGTTCAAATATCTTTTAAATTACTTTAGTGTGTATGATGCTTAATTTATTTAGCAGCTCTTGTCATATTCATCCCTAGATTTCCTTGCAACATACTACGTTAGTAGTTCACAACCAGAACAGGTGGTTGGGAATAATTCAAATACAAAAATGACATCACAAGGAAACTCTTTGGTTAATATGCATTTGACTCCTTCCAAAAATTTGTAAGCCTACTTAACTATGCCAGGTCTGTGTTATGTCTATCATGCAGATTATGAGCAACTGGGGAGTATGATGGTGCCACGTAGCATTATAATTTTCATAATTTATCTATCTATCTTGTTTAGTTAGAGATACTTAATGCTGATATATCCATGAATGTGCAAATTAATACCGATAAAGAGCTTGTAGTTATTATACTTTAATGAAGCTTATTGCTGTCAGTAGTATTTACTTATAACTTGCATTTCTTATTTTTACTTAGGAAAGAGGATGTGCCAGAATGCACACCTCATGAAAGACCTTTTGTGGTGGTTCTTCCACTCCTTCACTTGTTAACAGGGAGAAGTAAGAGGAAGTCTGTCATGGAAGAGGCATTCCTACAGCTTGTTGGGCAACAATGCTCTAGGGGGCAGCATATAGAAAAGCTCTTACAGAATGGAAAAGATGAAGATAATTTTTTATGAGTTATGTGCTAAGAGAAGTAAAGAGCCAAATAGATGTAAAAATAAACGTTATAAGTAATACACCCTTATAAATACACTTTGCAAAACCCAAAATAGCAAAAGCCCATACATAATAACCCAAAATTAAACCGCGAGCTAGGTATCCCTAAGTTTACATTATCAAAACTGAACAGTTATAATGAAAGTCCATGGAAATTCGGACCAATCGAACGTTCGAAACTACGTCAGCGCTATTCATTCAAGAAGGATGTAGCAACTTACCTTGAGGATAAGAGTTTACTGCAGATATTCATACAAACAATTAATTCTGTTTTTTTAGCCAGGAAAATGCTCAGTTACTTTGCCATCCAACTCTTTGATGCTAGAAACAATGTCAAAGGGAGCTTAGCATGGCGTTTAATCTGCCCATGGAACTACTAACAGAAATTGACACAATGGACCTTTATCACAATTGCGCAATCCTGTCTCAAAACGAGGTTGAGCTCGCATGAATGGACCAAAACAAACTGATTACAGACGGATTTGGCTGGCAGCGGCGATGGCAACATCGAGTTCTGCTTCTGATTTCATTTAAATGGAGGAAGTTTACAGCTGCCAGTTACTTCTGCATTATACACTGTGTCTATTACGCAAGGTGCGACAAAGAGAGAAGTTGTTCATTCTCATTTTATGAAAGGATGGCGACAGAAAGCAGTCGATCAGCGTGGTCAAGATAACACGAGATCAGTGCCACAATTCAAATTAAATTGGAGCTTTCCCTTTTCCTCTGTTGACAAATTTGTGATAGGTGCATTTACAAGGGAACTTTATCACTTCAGAGTTGGTACAGAAATGTTTTACTTTAAGCCTGAAGTCATACCAAATTCATTAGTTGACATTTAAAGACGTAGTTAACTCGACCATTTTCACAGGAAATCGAAAGGGAACGCTGTTATCACATTCGTTAGAGTAGAATATGTTGAATCATCCACCGCATAGCTTCTGCCATGAAAGCCAGGTTTTCATATTTAAATTTTGCTTTTATATCCAATTCCTGTTTTTATTTTATTTTATTTTATTTTATTTTATTTTATTTTATTTTATTTTA
The DNA here is from genome assembly GCA_010016025.2 of Alatinidae sp. Z8VKAUB7J3. NCBI lineage: Eukaryota > Metazoa > Cnidaria > Cubozoa > Carybdeida > Alatinidae > Alatinidae sp. Z8VKAUB7J3. The sequence continues at coordinate 150,798,230 of JAAAKM020073195.1, forward strand.
TTTTATTTTATTTTAATAATTCGATGGAGTGGGTTTACTGTATGTAAACTATATTTGTTTGTTTGTTTGTGCGTGTGTGTGTGTGTGTGTGTGTGTTTATAAAGAATGTGATCGTTTTTTATCGATTTAGTTCACTATGCGCCTATTTATGAAACCAGGCTTACTATCTTGCGATTATTCGATCAAATGTACACTTATTTGTAAGCAGAGAGGATATGAAAACGTATGACTCTTGAAACCAGCTTTGCATACAAATACGTATAGACCTGCTGTTGTTGGTTTACACATTTCAGCAACACTCCATGTAGAGCAGCGTTTTGGGGATGGTTCATGAACATAGACGCCGTGAAAATAGGCCGGGTTCACCGGGTGCGTAACCCGTTCGCAGTAACAGCAAAACGATGATGATGTTTTCCGTTAGAAATTTCCACAAAGGTTACTATCTACCTTTAGAAACCTATTTGATGAGGATGTAACCAGGAAAAACGTATATGATATTAACCCCTTTTGTTGGCAGTTTGTCAAAAAGGAACAATTCATAGTTAAGGTGGGCACTAATTCAAGAAAATACAGTACAGCGTTAATGACGTCTTAGCAGTAGAGGAGCTCTCTTTGCTTTAAAAATACTCTATCTACAAGCCTTTGGCAGCCAACTTCGGCTCCCAGCCTATCTGCAGCAGAACTGCTTATAATTACAGGACAAAGGGCGTAAGGCAAACTGATTTCTCCGGAAAATAAGTCGGCCAAGAGTGGGCATATCCGTCAGCGTCCACGTGCAAAACTACGTAAGCGTCACTCCCAAATCAGGACAGATAAGGCGCAATAATCTTGGTCGGTACCCTAGTTGTGCATCGTGGTGGATTGGACACTTGCCCCAAGAAGGCGACAAGTCATTCGGTGGATCTGTTGTGTCTGAGCCTGATTAATCGCATGGCAGCCGGCGTATTATTGCAGATAATGCTGGTGCCACTGTAAATATAATTTGATTTTAGGGAGATAGTCATCGAAAGGGGGAAGGGGCATGCCCAGTTGTACTGAATTGTGTTTGGGTGGCTGCCCCGCAGCTGACCTTGCTTGAGCAGAAGGGCCAACTCTGCAACAGAAATCTTTGACTGGGGCTATTCTTGGCAATTGTTAAACATCTAAATAATTTTGAGCGAAAAAAATATTCTATATTGCCCTCTCAAGCGGATGCTATATGATATTAAAAAGTCTTATTAAAAATTTCAATTTATTTCTTTGAATGTTTCAAGATTGGGCCAAGATAGTAAATTCTCGGCCTCGGCCTTTTGGCAAGGAATGGATGTAGTATCTGTTCTCATTGATGACAGATGCTTTCCATGCTTTCCATGATCCATGAGAGGCGGTCCTACTGGGCGGCTGAGCCTGCCTCATGGCTTGCTTCTGTGCCCGGTAGCACAAATTGGGAGGCATCGCCCTTGGACGCCCCAGCTGCCCTTTATTTATTAGCTAGCCTCTTTGGTGCTTTTTCTTTTTATTTAGGGTAGTTTCAGTGTCGGGCCCACTGCTCATCAGGTGTCCTTGAGTGAGAGACTGCCAAGATAGTAAATTCCTATCTCTAAAAGATGGCAATGGACTGTAATACTTGATATAGTTACTCATGGGTGCCTAATAGAAGGTTTCGTTGGAATACACGGCGGGTGGGTGGAAAAACTCCAAAAACTTAATAAACGGGGGGAGGGGGTTGGAATAGATGGCGGCTTGGAAAAAGATGCAATAGATGGGAGTCGGAACACAATTATTGATACTGATAGATGCTATTTATTAGCTCCTCACTTTTGTTCTTTGCTTGGTGTTATTACTGTCATCTGTGATGCGTTCCTTCACGCCTCTTCGAGCTTCGTAAAATACCACCTTCACCTTTTTTATGTGCGATTTTCATGTCAATGAAGATATTTTCTACTTGTCTACCAAAAACCTCCTAAAAATGTCTTGGAAATTACTTAAAAATCATAGGAAGAGGATGAGAAGATATTTGTAGCCTTCATAGCACTTTCAGGTATATTCCGTGAGATGGCATGTAACAAAGATGTGTCTTTTAAAGAACAGTAAAATACATCCGACAGGTTTTCCTGAATGAATAGGAATACCAGACAAATTGGAGATGAAACGTGCACTTGGGTTTGGTTGATGTCTGTGCCTCCTACATACACTGCTACACAAGATAAATACTGTCTTTTGTTAAATTAAGTAAATGTATTCATAGTACACAACGGGTACTAGCTGGGGATACACCACTTACGTGCTACTTGCACACATGATATTGAAACAGCAATGAATAAACATACTTACCTTCCATGCATTTGCATATATTGACACGGTTAGGACATAATCCATAGAGACGATTCGCATCTGTTTGCTTTTCGTAAACTGAAATTTCGTAAACAAATTTTAGTAAGCATAATATCTCCTTTGCCTTTTACCTGCTTTGGTCGCCGTTTTCCTTAACTCCGAAACGGCCCCGACTTTTTAGGGACTACATTATGAGAAATAGTACTTCTTTTCCCGCCCCCACTTTCCCAATGAATGACTGTGAGTGTTACTGTCGTGACTTTAGTTCTTGACATTTGCTCCGTAAATTCCTTTTCTGTCGTTCTTTTTTAGGAGAAGATTAAAAAATTGTAGTCTAGTGATTAGAGATCAACCTCTTCTTCAAATCAACAATAGGAACTCACATAATTATATCAGTTACCCTTACTAGAGCAATGTTTTTCCGATATATGTGTAATTCTGTCCATAAAATGCTCATTTTAACTCTGCTTAGTATAAAGGGTTATTCAAATACTTAAGGTTACACTCAAAAACTCTCATAGATCCTGTTCTACGACAATGGAGACAAAGTGGGTACTATATAACCGTTTCGACCGTCGCCCCACCCAAAGCTCAATCTCCTGGTCCAATGTTTTTGTCCAATGTTTTTGTCCAATGTTTTTGTCCAATGGTTTTGACCATAAAATAATTAACAGTAAATATCACATAAAATACTGTTATCAAAGTCATGAAACAGAAAACACGTACGCTGACTGGAATTTGGTATGTGAGGCATAAAATAGACTTGACTTGTGCTTGGAATTTGCTGTCTCTTAATGTGTCGAGTGGGACATCACTCCTTTTCAGAGAACTACGCAGGTTTAATATTTGCCTCATTGGCCCATGGAAACGCATTTGTCAAGCATTGGAGAACAATCATTGGATGGCTTGATAGTTTGTAAATCTGCTGCCATCAGCTGCCCTTAGGGCGTCACCCTCGCTATAAAACAGTTACTTCTTTGAGTCCCTGATGGACTTACAACCTAGATCTTAATGATTACTGAGGCGCCAATTTACGAAGCTTATGGTTATTGTATGTTGTGCCCCGACCAATATAGCATCTGATGACTATAAATTCTACAAAACCATTGCCCAATGGTCTTTCGTCAGTTATCCACCATGATTTCATACTTGTTCTAGATAACTTTAAATTCGCCGTATTGACAGCAACATTACTAAGAGATCACTGGTAAAGCATCCTTGTCGCACTCTCTTCAGATGATACAAATGATGATGGCAAGCGTTTATTTTAGACCTGCTCTTCATATGATCTTTTTACCTCAAACACTAGGTTTTTAGGAATAAACAACCATTATATCCATTAAGGTACGTAGTATATTAACGGTAGATGTACCACGAAAATGATAGACCACATAATCATCAACCATCAATAACTCCATTGTCAACTCTTGCACATACAGTCGTGCCAAACTGATGGATACAGGCCATCTATTTTCATAGCTAAACTTTAGTTCAAGAAAAACACTTTACCAAACACAAACTGAGTAAGTGATATAACTCGACTCAACTGACAAACTCATCATTACAACAAGGAATCTCGATTGTTAATGCGATAGTTTCTCGAGCCTTGCATTTCTAGCCTCACCACTCACGCTCGAAGGCAGCCACTGCTGGTTAGCTTGCGCAGATAGACTGCCTGACAAATATTTAGGGTGAGCTAACTGGTAGCGTCTATCAAATTCAATAATTTTGTCCAGAACCCCCATCTGTTACATTTTTGGTCATTTTCGATCCCCCCCTGTTTATTAAGTTTTTGGAATTTTTCAAACCCTCCGTTTATTCCACCCTACGGTTTATTCCAGCCCTCCTTCTTTTAGTCACCTAAGAGTACATCCATCCATATAATAATAAAAAACTTTGTTCTATAATGGTAAAATTTGAATCAATATTATGAAGCGAGAGAACGCCCTTAATCATGTTATGTTTTTCAATAGTGGTGCGTGCTGTAACTCAATGATCCCAAAAGTTGATGCACCTTTCCTTTTTGGCGCTGGAATCATTGAAAAGGTCGAGGAAAGGAAACGTCGAGATAGGTGTAAGATCACAAATAAGGTGTACATATTTGATTTCGTATCTTCATTTTGTTTGCTAATGACAAACTCTTGTTTGCAGTGTCTCATTGTTTTCTATCTTATTTGCATATTAATTAATACTAAGTTCCATCCGTACGAGTTCGAGTCCTGATTGGTTACTTATCTTCCAAACGTCTCAAAACCGACATTCAAGAGTAGTACGCAGTTCTGTTACAAGTTTGGCACTTGGCTACGAGGCTAAAATCAAACACAAGCTGTAGTGGCTACAAAGGATGCTAACAATTTTGTAGACTTAGCAATCATTATCTCCATCGTTCTCTTATTGTCGCCAGTGAGTTGCCACGCGCAAGAACGGGCAATAATAAACAAACTCAATATGCACCAAAGAAGAATATTGTCTATAATTTCAAATTGTGAAAACATTCCTTACCAGTCTATGATATTTGATTTTCAGCTTCTAATTATTCTATGTAAGGATACTCTTGAGATCATTGAAGCGATTTATAAAGTGCTTCTCGGCCTTTTGGCAAGGAATGGATGTAGTATCTGTTCTCAATGATGACAGTTGAGCCTGCTTCATGGCTTGCTTCTCTGCCCGGTAGCACAAATTGAGGGGCGTCGCCCTTGGACGCCCCACACTAAGCGAAAGAACATTCAACTCTCAAGCATCTTAGCCCTAAAAATGCTGAAAAACAAGTCTTAAGCCTTGATTGAGGGTGACCCCCACTCAAACCCGATTAACACCCGGATGCCCACCGCGCTCATACTTTTCTTGTATACCGATCGAAAGCCAAAAAAATGGTGATGTAGAAAATTGTGCAACTACAAATTCCATTAAGAGGGGGCTCCACACTAAACGAAAGAACGTTCAACTTTTTGGCGTGTTTAGGCAGAAAATGCAGAAGAAGAAGTTCATAGTCAGCGAAAGAACTACCAGAGCTTTGAAGGCTTTTTTTTAATCTATCTCATTCTTATGTTTGAACACTGATTTAATGTCTTTATGACAAAGTTACAAATAAGATGTATATTTGCATTTACATTCAATTACATGAAGTAGGCCAATAAAGTTTTACAAAAGTGTTGCAAATGGAAGTAGAAAGTTTTTGCAAATAAGCACCGGCTCTAACTAATGTTTCCTCTTCAATTTCAGTTGTTTCATTAAGGATTTCACTAAATTCCTTGTTAGTTTAAAGGTGATATAAACCAATGTGCTGCAGTACAAATAAACAATAATTGATATGTTTCAGGGATTATTCGGTCAAATCTATGTAAATCTAAGAATATGAAATGTACATAAAGGAAAGAAGTGAACAAATCTCTTGAGCTATTAACAAATCAAAATAATGGGAAAAAATGGTAGCGAAGTGATTACAATTCTGGCCTCATTGAAAGAAAACAGTGAAACGATTGCTTCAGCAATGGTATCCTGTCCTCTTAAAATGAAACAAATGAGGGAATCAATACGAACCTACTGCCGTATTTACACAAACCTGACCTCCACATAAGTTAGTTTATGATTTCATATGAGAGTCCCTGTAGACTATCTTGGCTTTGATTATTACGAGAAATGAGAAGATGCAGGGTTTACTTACTAACTAAAGATGGCCAGAATACTGTGTGTTTTTCACCCTGCTGATTATAAATATGGGGTCGTGCTTTTACAAACTTTTAGCGGCGCTTGCACTCCAAGAATTTACGGCTCCACTCGCGCCAGCCTTACATCTGTCAAACAGTATCGCACAGGGGTGAAATTCTTGGTTGCCAAATTACCGTAAAGTAATTCTGTCGCAGTTGTGAGCGGATGGCAAAAGCAAGGTTGTTTGAGTTTAGGTATCTGAATAAGGACGTCGTTTATTTGTGTGTTCTTGGTTTATTACCGTAATTAAAGAGCGAGTTGTACCGACGATGCTAAATCAGCAACATTGACGGCTTGACTACGAGATGTGCAACGAACTGTGCGTAATACTTGGTTTCTTGTTTCCTCGATACAGTGTTGCTAAAGGGAATTTGATCTTACTGAGGCATACAGGTTCGACCTAACAGATATATGCACATCTGATTAGGCAATAGCGCAAATATAAGCATAAATTAGTTACACTGTTCTACGTACACTGATGAAATAAGTACATTACTCATTAAGATCGGTAATCGGCAATGCTTGACGACACAGGGCCTAACAATGTTTACTTTACAACATGGTTGGCACATGATGAACCCTTTCGTGTAAATATCATCTATGCACTATACTTCGAAGTGAAGTAATATAGTGCATACGGCTTATAGTTACACAATGCTTGTCTATAAAAAGATTTCTAATTCCTACTACTAGTTATACTACAAGTACTATATACCAAAATATTGTGACATGGAATACAGCGACCCGGTCACACAGTACTTGTTTGGCACTGCCAGACCCTATCTTCTCAAACATACTTACTTTTGTGTGTTTATTTATCAAGGGGGTCGATGGCAAGGGGTGGGTGCTTATCGTCATAAATTTATTTGAAATTGGGGGTCCCTGAGAAAATGACCCTCGTAAAATCAGACATCATGCCTTGCAAAATGAAAGGTTGATGATAAAATGGTGAGCATTACAATTTTTAAAATTTCTTCTTTATCCCAACATTTAAATTTTTCGGTTTTGGATGTCCTGAGGATACATCGTGGAGTGTAGAGTGTAGAGTGTAGAGTATAGAGTGTAGAATGTAGAGTGTAGAGTGTAGAGTGTAGAGTGTAGAGTTTGCAGTGTAGAGTTTGCAGTGTAGAGTTTGCAGTGTAGAGTTTGCAGTGCAGTGTCTGAGTGTAGAGTGTAGAGTTTGCAGTGTAGAGTGTAGAGTTTGCAGTGTAGAGTGTAGAGTTTGCCGTGCAGAGTGTAGAGTTTGCAGTGTAGAGTGTAGAGTGTACCTGGACCTTGGCCCATATTTATAACAAATTACCCGAAGGTAATTTCACAAAGCCCAGCGTAATTCCCTTAAGCCTCAGGTAAACTGGCATTCATAAAATTTTCCCCCAGCTATATTCTCTTTAGCTATGTGGATAATTTTTATCCTCGGCCAGCTCAGTGTAATTTCAAATTCCCTTCGCCCTTCATTTTGGTTTGTCGTAGTTGCGATGCAAATTTTGAACATCTATTGCAATATTAGAGCTTTATATTTATCTGAAACACTGAAATGACAGTGATTATGGACATAGGACTTCGTGAGAGGAGGAGACGAAAGATTTATCGATATTTGTTTGATCCATTGGCTGAATACACGAATGAGGAATTGCAACGTCGTTTGAGGTTTAATCGATTTTGAATTCTTTACATCTCAAACTTACTTCGGCCAGCTTTATAGAAATCCAATAATGGACGTTGGATAAGCGTGGAGCTGGAGCTTATGGTTGGTCCTCGATAGTTAGCACCCAACGATATTCAGATTGGAATTCCGACGACTTCGGGCTCTCTCAGCCGATTTCACGAATAATAGATATTTTCCCTTTGCGATAAGTTCAGTGACTTTATCACGTTTCCTTTATATGACATTGCAAAAAGTAAGACTTAAACATCGTAAGCATTACCATAGTATCAATGTCTAAGGCGTTTGTGACTACACTGAAAAAATTATTAATGTTGTATCGTAGGCCTGGCTCAACTCATGACAGTTTTATATTACGAAACTGCAAACTGCGGGACGTAATGTACACATTGCCTTAAATAAATAAACAAAAATATAAACAGCTGATTTAGGCTTTGCAAATATATGGAAATAATCTTGGAAACAAGGTTTTAATAAACATTTTTAAACAATATGAATTTTAATCATTTCATCTCTATTGTGTCTTGCTTTGGAAGGATTGTTTTTACATCAATATGAATTTGATAGATTTACTGCTGAAATATCGGATACTATGGCTTCTGCGTTTGCATTTCTAAGGTATGGATTTGTTTGTTGGATAAGTTCATATCTCCTAAGGTTATTTAAATTCCTTTTTTCCTAAAAGTTTTATTACAGTTTTACTTTCCCTTCTTACTCTGAAAGATAACGATGCTTGTATTTATCGAAATAGAGCGTAGATTGCAGGGCTAAAGTTTGGTGACCCTGTAACTACGTCATTGTTCTGTAAGGCAGTTGTAAAGCTCCTTGTAGACAGGTAGCACAGTGAACATTGTAAGAGTATATGGGAGAATCTATTGACAAAGTAGCTCCTCTGTGGGATTTACGGTGGATGGTTGGGTTGTTCTGTTAAGCATACAATATTTCAACCATCAGCCATTGCTAGCATCCTTTAAGCAGCATACCATCTTAAGAACCAGAGGAAAACTGGGGATTTTGTCAGTATAAGACCATACGCCTCCGTCTATTCCGCAAATAGAACAGATTCACGTCCAATAGCCAGGTTTCCTTCCTTTAATTTCAAAGTAAGCGGGATAACGATGGCACGTTGGCACGTTGGCATGTTGGCACGTTGGCACGTTGGCACACGAGCGCGTTGGTACGTGTGGCAAATGCTAGCAGATGGTCATTGAGCAATGATCCTTAAGGCTTGCTGGTTTGTTTACCTCTGGCAGATTAACAACCAAAATATCCCCTACATGGGCTTTTAAATGTAGCATTGCAGCTACCAAAGGGTGGAGGTTTATTTATGACGTCTTTAAACGGAGAAAGTTAGAAGCTCGGCATCTTGAAGGGATGATTAAAACTGCCGTAACGTTGAGAAATGAGCTTTTGAGTGGCACGAATACCTGGATGAGATAATGAATGAAGACTATCAAAGATTTGGCGTCGAAAGGATAATGGAACATATGGACGAGGATTACCTGTAGAAAAGTTGCAAAGGATAGTGTGTGGTGATGATGGGATAGGAAATTCGCGAAGCTAAAGAGAAGAGGTCACTTTGAGAGTAGTGAGTTCAGAATCATCTTCTTGAGCGGATGCCAGTTGTTCAAAACTGACAGGAGAAGATGTGTGAAGAGAGTTGCTTTCAATGCGTGAGAGGGCGTCAGCTACAGAATTGTCATTACCGTGAACATGTCGGATATCTTTAGTGAATTGTGAGATGAAATCGAGATGGCAAATTTCGCGAGGAGAGTAGCGATTTGAGGCTGAGGAGGGGGCATAGACGAGCGGCTTGTGGTCAGTAAGAACGAAAAAGGAGCGAGCTTCTAGAATGTGGCAAAAATGGCGAATGGCAAGATATACAGCGAGCAATTCGCAACCAAATGTACTGTATCTGGTCTCTGCAGCTTGCAATCGTTTGGAGAAGAATGAGATAGGATGCCAATGACCATCAATGAGCTGTTGTAGAACACCACCAACTGCAAAGTCTGAATTGTCAACCATCAAGTTATATGGTGCGTCTGGGACTGGATGGCGAAGGAGTGTGACGTTTGCTAGTGTGGTTTTAATAGTGTGAAATGCAGTGAGAGCAGAATCGGGAAGGTCAAATGAGCGATTCGAATGCTTTTTGTGTGTAAGTCAGTGAGTGGTTGTAAGAGAGAAGCGCAGTTTGGAATGAAACGTCTGTAGAAATTGATAAGACCAATAAATTCTCTGAGTTTGCGGAGAGAAGTAGGAGTAGGAAAGTCTTGAATGGCTTGAACTTTAGTGGGTAGAGGAGTGATGCCTTGAGATGAGATGTGGTGGTCAAGAAAATCAAGAGATGAAACACCGAATTCGCATTTAGATGGATTGATGACAACACCGTACTCATGTAACCGTTGACAGTAGGGGGGTTTGAATTCCGAGTTGCCTTTTCTTACTTAGCCTTTGTCTAAAGAGACATGACCTACAAGGCAACAGGTGCTTTTAAATGTTGTTCTGACAAATACTTTGATACAAATTGAAAAAAATGTTTGCTGAAGCCCCTTTAACCCTTTCAAATGTCCTAGCGTCAGATTGGTGCACACCCTCTCCTAATTGGATACTATGTTTTTCCACATCAGTATAGTTCAGTTTTGTTTGTTTTTTCTCATTAGGTAATTGTACTCCTACTAAGTCTGCCAGTCAGTTTAGCTGGTGGCGTATTAGGGGCTGTCATGTCAGGGTTTAACTGGAAAGCTGTTGCACTAGTGCACACGGCTAAGCAGCATGGTCACTGCTCGCTTGTAAGAACTTATTGCTCCTGTCGTTTACCAGATGATGGATTTGTAAACAGGACCGCTACTTTAGCAGGTAGGTGTTCACGAGCTGTCCCATTAAACCGTTTGTAAAAGCATTTTGTTAAAAATATATATTTTTAAAGGTTGCAATATCCCCCAGGCGTGTGCTGTGAGAAATGGGAATCAGACGACAACGGTAAACGGAAAATCATGTGGCTGGATATGAGACAATACACAAGATACGTTTTACTACTCAACAATATTTTCTTAGAAAAACTGTAAATATTGCCATCTGAAATTGATGAAGTTTAGGACAGCAAAATTATACTCAAAAGACGAAAAGCCAGGGTATCTGGAGTAAGATTTGAGGCGGACCTTAAAGGAACAGGGTACACTCGATTTCCGTCAAATTGCTTCAAAATCGCGGTTTTTAACACAATGAACTGAATGGAGTCCATTGAAACTTGTTCTTACCATTTATTAGTTGATTATTTTTTGCAAGGTACCGTTTAGTCGACCGTGACTAATCGGCATGTGATTTAAAATGATGAATTTTGATCCAAAGTTCGTTAAACTTGATGTCTCTCTTGATTTTGATGAGCTGAGTTGCAACTTTCTCCAGCTTTCTGAACGTGGAAAGCGACCATTCCCTTGAAAAGTGGCACCTGAAATGCTATATGCTCCATAAGGTCTGAATATGAGAGTAGCACTCTTAGGTTTGGTTTCAGCTGGCGCATGTACGTGTGTCAGCAATGCTTGACCAATTTCCTTTGCCATTGCTGTGCTCTTATTTTATAACAAGGAATTTCGTATTAGATCCACTTCAACTTTGTATTCAATTACAGTAGATCAGGAAATGGGCAACCTCAAGCCTACAGGCCAGCCAAATCAGGATCTTAGGGAACTTTTTAGTGGTCCTTTGACCGCTAAAGGTTTCGCAAAATAGATGACGCAAAAGTTTGAAGAATAAAAAGCGAGAGAAGATAAATAACATCATTAAAGTACTATTTTGTTTTTAGTTCTGACCATAATTGGATTCATGCGGGCTCTATGAATAACAAGTCGCTGTTTTCTTTTTTTTTTAATTTTATTTTCTTGAAAGTGGATTATTTGTGATTGAAATGAAACAGCTGTATGTTGAATTCGGCTTTTATATTGCTTGAACCGGTTTCGGACCGGCCTTTTTAACTAGGATACCAGGGGGTCGTAAATTTGCTTCCCACGTAAAGTTGGGCACCCGTTCCAGGACATATGTATAACAGTGACGTTGACACCTAGTAGTGTCACCTTTCTTGTGCTGAGCGAAAACATTGTTAAAGATTTAGATATTTGGTATCCAATAACCAATAAACTGGTTTATTGCCAAAGCATTTCGCTTTCGAGATATGTCAAACAATTCGCTTTTCAGTGGCTTCGATATCTTAGTAAGTGGAACAATTGCGTGGCCCATAGAACATCTGACATTTTTATCGGTTGCAGAAGAAGTGATTATGTTCTATCATTTATTTTCCAGAAATTATTTCTTGGTACTACAAAATTTGTAAATAATATTTAATAACGGAATCATTAGTGAGATGCCATTGACTGGTTTCGTTGCACCCTCATCAGAATGGCTCGTGCAAAGAACGAGTTGTTCAAACATTCAAGCATCGTTTGGTTTACAACCGTTGAGTTTACTACCTTGATCGACGTTTTTCCCCATTCCCGAGTCCTCTCGTTGTTCCTGCACCAATAGGTATATTAGCTGCGAAAACAACAGATGTAATTTTAATGGTCTGATTCTCTGCAATTTATTACCCAATGTATTTGTAACCTTGGTGGATTCTAGATAAAAATTCTCGTTACCTGTTCCCTTAAATGTTTGCCTTTTGGGTTTCTTGTAGTAGCTTTGGGTTGTGTACCTTAGCATGTTTTTACGCCTAACATAGAACATAGAATAGAAATATCCATTGCTTACGGCGTCATTTGGAATTACTTGTTCTTTTTTAAACATTGGGACTGAAGCACTCTCAAGAGAAGTATTATAGATAGATTCTCAATATGGTTTTTGCTGCTCTGCCACAAATTTATTTTGTCAGAAAAATAGCTTAGATTAGTTTGGTGGAAGTAAAAGTAATATATTTGTAAACGATAAAAAGTCCCTTAATTGGGGAAGGATGTTTGCGACGCCGCAGTTGCATTTTATATGTTAGTTAGCCTGTTTGGTAGTTTTACTGTTATTTAGGGTATTTTCAAAATCGGGCCACTACACATCAGGGTTCTTTGATTGAAAGATTGAATTTATGTAGTTGCTAATCAAAAAGGAAAAGCTTCTTTTATGAAGGAGCTGTTACCTCGAATTCTCAAGGTAGCAAGAACACAGGTGGGGTAATACCGAAAAGTCACCCAGAATAGAAGAGATTTGGGGATAGTTTTAAGGGAGTGTCCCTTTAACTGAAATTTGAAGGTCAGAATTAAAATTTCAGCAGAGTAGCAAGAGCCTTAAGGTAACATGCCTAAGGTTAAAGGTCAAAGTAGTATTTGTTTGCTAGAAATGAGCTTCAACTACACCATTCTTTGTTATGTAAGTCAATCAGTGTTGATGTTTTGTTGATATCCATTTGGGCTATCGGTGACGCACGAATATGTAGGCATTCTAGACCTTTCTAAAGACATTTACACAATTTCTTCCTTTCACCCTGGGAGTTTTCTTCATATGCAGTCAGCTATTCAGCCTTTCTCTTCAAATTTCTCTGGACTTGTGTCTTGCAGATGCCGTAGGTCTCAGGTAGGGCCCTTTGTGACTTGCCACTGTTCTTGATGAGGTTAACTTTCTCTTCAAGTGTTAGCTCTTTCTTTTTCTTCTTACTGGTGTCCATTGTCTTTGTGTTGGTAATATACAATGTAATAATATATAATGGTAATAATGAAACTCATCTTTTCCTGAACATATACGACATGAGTGTAGAGCGTGGCTGTAAGGAACCACACACTTTGTATGGTAGAGGTTGCAAGAATCAGCATGTAAATATTGGTGGGTGTCTGTGGACTTGATGAATAAGTCGTTGACTAGAGTATCGCCTAGTTTTGTGGCCTTGACATCTAAAAAGTCTATTGTGTATGATGACCAGGTTTGCCATAAATAACATGGCATAGGGTGGGAGCATCCTTGGACCCATTCCGTTCCCCATATTTACTTGTAGACTGTCACGTTGTGATCAAAAACAATTTTTAGAACTCATTCTACTAATTGCAAGATTGGGGTGGTAAAAACCGACTGGTCTTCAGTACTTTCTTCATAGCCCTTAAACCATCGTCATGTGGAATGTTGTTGTACAGTTCTACCCAGGTCTCTACTATTAAATTTTTCAAGGTAAACTACTACATCATTATCATGTCTTAAAGATTTGTAAATGCTTGCGGCCTATTCGCAATTTCCTGTCTTTTCTTACATATAATGCCACAGTGTCTGTCAATTCATGTAATCTCTCAACAAAAAAAAAGTTTAAAGAAAACACGAACGAATTCATTTTTTAAAAAAATACTTCTTACTTTCCATCCACTAACACCTTAATACACTATAGACAAAATGGTGAAAAAACAACAGGAACTTCACCACCCAAAAGACTTCTAGTCTTCCCTTCCTTTTCTTGGCCTTCATTGTCCACTCTGCTCCAGATGCTCTGCCAAAGTTATGCCCTGATGATGATGATGATGATGATGATGATATTTTGATGATGGTATTGATGATGATATTGATAATACAATCATGGTGAATTTGTTAAGGTGATTATTTTCCGTCAGTATTTTGCGCATGTTGCGTTTTATTGCCATTGACTACCGAATTTTCTTTTTTCGTATCTTCACAGCAAACGGGGGCCTTCGTATACGGCGCCATGAGCTTTCTTGATAAACTTTCTAACGGCATTGCTGTTCTGGTGATACAAGCATTGTATCCATGCCGCACTGTAAGGTAACGTAGCCCTGTATTAGTTGTATATTCGTTGGCTGTAGAATGTGATATCAAGTTGATTTGAATTTAACTGTTAAAAGGCATGGGCTAATAAGAAATGAAAAGTTCGATGGAAATTCCCGGGATAGACTTTTAAACTTTTGGTCCTTCCAGATTTGAGGCAGTGGCGTTGGCTCCTTCATACTTAGAATCCGAAGAAGTCTGTTTACGTTACATAACATCAACACTGCACGAAATAGCGAATATGATAGTTAGAAATAATCGAAATGGAAGGAACGAAACGTTGTATCCAAATGTGTTCTTGAAAGAGCCATTCAAAGTTTGAACAGCCTAAATGGTTTTGTGCGTTTGGACCAATCAGCGTCCTCTAGAGCTGTACAGATAAACTAAGAAGGCTCAATAAAAATACAGTTTCTTGTGTCATCATCGAGAAGCGAGGATTGGAAATGTTAGTTTTGTAAAGAACACTAGAGAAATAGAAAAAAGGTCACCATCGGGAATCGAGGCCGTGATATTTTCTCATTTCAATGGGCTTTGGATAGATGACGGGCCGGAGGACAGTCCCTCCATGGTCAAGTCACAAGGCGTACAGTGGCTGGTCTCCAATTGGTTGGAGCTGGATCTCGATGTCCACCGGTGGATGATTGGGAGCTAATGTTGTGACTAGAGATTTAGAATTTGTTAACATCGGAGGTGACCCCATGAAAGCGTGGGTCACGGGTTTGATCGTCGGCGGTGACAGACACCTAAAGTCCTTTTATTTGTAAATCCTTAAAACGGGTACCCTAAATATTGTCACGAGATTCCCAAGTCTAAGTAATTCGTATTTGTGCATGCCTTGTAAACATGTCCATTTCACTTTTAGGTATTAGGCTTTTAGAGGATTGTATCAAGTTCAGTTTCAGGTCCCTCCTGTTTAAGGCAGTTCCCAGGTCAACCCGAAGTGCCGTTGCCATTGTAGGTGCTTTAAATAAGTCCTGATAGCTCTTTTTGGCTGATATGGAGGACGCTTGTCATCACTAAGCTCAACATAAAAGAGTTGCTTTGGGGAACGTCTTACATACGTACAAAATGGTTTGTCAAGCGCATTTGAGCTTATGTAATCGTTGATGCAATGCTTGGGCAACCGGCACTCACAAGCACATATGCATCACTTGTTCTACTGTGCAACTTAATGTCAAACGTTGTTAAATATTTCTGGTGTAAATGAGCCATTTTAGCTAGCTTTGGTGTACTGCCCATGTTTCGAGTACAACGCAGCATACATTAGGGTGGTTATAATACATGCTTTTAACTCGGTTTATTTGGTGATGCCGTGATCAGCCCATACTCCTTTTTGAGCATTTTGAAACTACGGAAGCTTTTTGAATACGCAGATGAACCTCGGGGTCTGGGGAGCCATCCCTCGGTAACGTGCTACGAGGAAGAACGAAGGTGTCAACCACGCCCAGTTCAGTATCATATACTGTGATGCATGCCTCGACATGGAGCTTGCCTGGCATCAATAGGAACGTCTATTCGTCGTTATGAAACTGATTTTGAGGTCAGGGCAGTACAGGATGATTCGAAGCGATTCAACAGGTGTTACATATCTGCTTAAGTGTAAGCTAAAAAGGCATCGTTATCTGCATCAAGCAGTTCTCTGATTACTGCTTGGGACATCTTTGTCTTCAGGTGGAATTTTCCGCAGTTTTAGAGTATCCCTGTAGTTTTGCATCGCAAAATAGGCCTTTTCCCAGAGTTGGCTATATACTGGGGGGATTGCAAGCAAGCTCATTTGTTCTTATTTTGTTCTTACGACAGCTGCTACAAGAGTACAATACAATATTTGGTATTGTTCTAGTTTTACCTTATTAACTCGTTTTTTCAACGTTGTAACTTCACTTTGAAAAGGATGTGAGGAAACATCGAAAGCTCAGGATCGAATTATTGTTTATATTTTATTGCGTTAGCATAATGATTCTTTTGCGGCCTTGACAAGATGTATTTACCGATTTCCCTTCTCACTCCGTCCTACTTCATTCACTGCAGCATCTCACTTCTCCTTTAAATTGCTTGCAGCAAACGGTTTGCAACCTATTGCATCAAGCGCACTTCTTCCTGTTTGAGTCGCTTCGATTATGTTCTGGTGATGTAGTCTGTTGATTGCTTCGTCAATCTCATCCTCAGTATTCCATTTCCGATAAGTTCGAACCTCTGGAAGATCATTTTGTATCTTATCATCATTCGAGTAAGGCAACATCATGACTGTTCGAACTCTTCCTGCTTTGAAAAGGCCTTCCGATGGTCTTGTATGAACGTGCGAAGGGCTTTAAGTTCGTGTCTCGGAAACCAAGGAGGCGACGGCATCAAAATTTTGGGAATAACTAAATTAGATTAAAGATTTACCTCTTGCCCTGCATTATTTTGAAAATTTTGTAATACAGCGCGGATTACTATTAACCGTACAAAAGAAAATGGTAGCTAAGGCATCAGTAGCCAGATAGATCGCAGACAGCAGCAGCCAAAATGGACGCACAAATATTTACAAAGGTGACTGTTGACATCAACTCTGCTTTCTAAAAAAGTAGCAGATCATGCTTTTAATACAATAGCGTCTTAAAAGATTTAGGGTCAGGAAACTAGTTGAAATCAAAAGAACTTATTCTCTCTTTTTTTGGCCCAATCAGAACGCTTCTAGGAAGCAAGACAAGTAAGTTTCAGGGAAGAGTCGTGTCGTAATACAGACCTACAAGGCTCAAAACACGGCATTATTACATACAGAAGTTGTGTTTTAGGGTCAGTATGATCAAAGAACTATAAAAGGCTGAAAATGCTCCAAAATCACTGGTGATTAGCTGGAAACATGATAAGAGGACTTGCCAAGCTTGTTTGAACTGTTTTCGGTGGTTGTCAAAATTTGACCAATTTTTGCAAATTTCTCCAAGGCGTGCGCCTTGGACAAAATCTTGTTTTAGGGTCAGTATGATCAAAGGCCTATAAAAGGCTGAAGATGCTCCAAAATCACTGATGATTAGCTGGAAACATGATAAGAGGACTTGCAAAGCATGTTTGAACTGTTTTCGGTGGTTGTCAAAATTTGACCAATTTTTGCAAATTTCTCCAACGTGCGCTCCGTGGACAAAATCTTGTTTTAGGGTCAGTATGATCAAAGGCCTATAGATGTCCGAAAATGCTCCAAAATCACTGGTGATTAGCTAGAAACATGGTAAGAGGACATGCCAATCATGTTTGAACTGCTTTTGGTGGTTGTCAAAATTCGACCAATTTTTGCAAATTTCTCCAAGGCGTGCGCCTTGGACAAAATCTTGTTTTAGGGTCAGTATGATCAAAGGCCTATAAAAGGCTGAAGATGCTCCAAAATCACTGATGATTAGCTGGAAACATGATAAGAGGACTTGCAAAGCATGTTTGAACTGTTTTCGGTGGTTGTCAAAATTTGACCAATTTTTGCAAATTTCTCCAACGTGCGCTCCGTGGACAAAATCTTGTTTTAGGGTCAGTATGATCAAAGGCCTATAGATGTCCGAAAATGCTCCAAAATCACTGGTGATTAGCTAGAAACATGGTAAGAGGACATGCCAATCATGTTTGAACTGCTTTTGGTGGTTGTCAAAATTCGACCAATTTTTGCAAATTTCTCCAAGGCGTGCGCCTTGGACAAAATCTTGTTTTAGGGTCAGTATGATCAAAGAACTATAAAAGGCTGAAAATGCTCCAAAATCACTGGTGATTAGCTGGAAACATGATAAGAGGACTTGCCAAGCTTGTTTGAACTGTTTTTCCTGTTGGGTGGTCCCTCAATAACAAGTTGAGGATGGCACGAAGCATGAGAGTCCACTCCAGCAAACGTTGGGCAAGTTTGGGAATAGGCTGGGTCAAAAGCTGGTCAAAGATTAGTCAAAAGTTGGTCAACGGTTGGTCAACAGTTGGTTAAAAGTTAGTCAAACGTTTGTCAAAAGATGGTAGAAAGTCAGTCAGATGCTGTTGGAAAGTTATGTAAACGTTGGTAGAAAGTTGGTCAACAGGTATTGAAAAGTCGGTCAAAACTTTGTCAAATCTAAGTCAAAATAAAAAGTTTCTCATATGTTTTAAATATTGAAAATGAAGGAGAATTTGGTCAAGAACGGATACGTAGCTACGCCTTCCATAACTTGTTTATTCTTTTCTAAGAACTATCCTTATTACGCCTTTAAGAGCCGCCGTGGTCAAGTGGATACTTCCCTTGCCTCCTATGCTAGTGGGTACGGGTTCGATTCCAAAAAGGGCCATTGGTGACGACAGGAAGCTCATCCGGTCTTAAAAAGTGCTCTAGCTTCAGCAAAAGTCGCATATATTTGGGCACCGCCCTAGCCCTGTTAAAGGGGAGTAAAAGGCGTAAAAACCGATTAAAAAATAGGGATCATATACAGGTTTTCATAAACACAAACGTTTCATGTGATACACATTAAATCCCACAAATTTAAATATCTTAAATGACGAGGATGTAGATGATTACAACTATCAGACAGAAAAACAACACCGTTTCTCTCAAATCAAGTTTGAACGTACTGAACCCTCAGTTTCATGCATTGTATAACTGCAACAACTCACGGGAAATGGCACACAGGACTGTATCCGGAACTCTCAACTGCTGACGCCTACTCAACATTAAGCCGGATTTCCACTAGACGAATTTGTTAGCGCGAATCGATTTTTTTCGCCGGATCTGTTCGCGCGGACAGTCTTTTCAATTTCCACACAAAATGCAGCAGTGCTTGTTCGCGCGAATGACTTGGGTCAACACAGCATGCCGTGTTTTTTTATTTTGTTCGTTTGGTCTTGAACTGCTACTTTGGTTTTCGCTGTACGCTTACTTGTAAGTTAAAATACGTGATTCATTAACGAAGTTCTCCACGAACGAGGCAATTTTTGACGTCAAAAGGTACAAAATTTATGTCAGAAGGAACGACAAAGCAACCATTGGCTGTGTTTACAAAGTGGGATAGCAGGTGGAGGGATATTCTTGAAAATTTGGGAGCCTGCCATTGCAACTGTTTTAGTAAAGTTAGTAAAGCAATACAGGATTGAATCTTGAGACGAGAATTGTCGGGAAGGGTTTGATGAAAGTCTATAAGAATCCAAAGAAGGCAGATAGATATTTGAGTGACACTTCTAAAACAGTATTAAAAACCTCACTCGCCTATTGGTGTGTGTAGGAAGTACTGATAGCTAGGGTGGTGGATTTTCTGGCGGCGATTCTTAAATTGGGGTATTATAGTTTAAGGGAAGGAACAGAAGACCCATTACATATCTTGAATCCGAGGGAGAGGATATAGAAACCCCTTAAAACCCCCTCTTCATTCGTTTTAATTTGAATTTGAGTATCTACCGAGGGTTGTAATTTGTAGGGGAGGTAATTCATTTTCTAAAATTCATGCTCGCAGAGCTTTAAATTTCATCGATTTTGTTGTTGTCACGTAAGGCACAAAGTCATACTTCTTTAGCAGTGATTATCGAACTATAACATTCCAATCTATTTGATCCATAATGATGAGGGCATCAAAAGAAAAACTCTCTTTGACAGCTGCCTCTCAGTAATTTTACAGTCCGTCATATGTCTGCAAAGAAAGTTATATCGATAGAGAGTTCATATATCTTAAAGGCCAACAGAAAATTGTAAACATAAAGAATAAGCCATCTGTCTTACAACTCAGGAGTGCAACTAGAGGGAGGGGAGGGAGGGGAGGCCTACCCTGCCCTAATTTTTCTACCGAAAATTGTGCCCTCATCTTAAGCACAACTGGAAGGGAGGCCTTGCCCTTGAACGCATATTGTTGATGTGGTTGTGATGGTGTAAAGTGTGGATAGTTTCTTTGATCTTTCTGGTGGTTGTGTGGGCTTCTTTCCCTATACTTTGGTTGTTTTCCCAATCAAAAGTGTGTCCTTCCTTCCAGCAAAGGGACATATCAAGAGTCACGAGATCGCGGAACATTGCTGGAAGGAATTAATTGTAACTTTTTAGTTGTGCAATTTCAGTATCAGGACAAATCGTCTTGCTTTTTTTCTAAAAATTATTATTATGTTATCGTCCTCTCTTACTATTTGCATTTTGATTCTTTCAGATCTGTTTGTTCGATGCTCAACGTGTTACAGCTATCAACAGAAACCCCAGTGTACAAAATGCGAGAGCATCATAGTACAGTGTGCAGTCTGTAGGTTGGGAGTGAGAGGTAAGTAAACGGAATTCTACTAGTAGGGCAAGTAGCTAAATAAAACCTTGTTTAAGTATGGTAATAGTGCGTACACCAAGTTGGACGCGTGCCTATTATTTCATCAATGTCAGTTGGAGGAGTGCAGAGAAGGGGTCATGAAGAGGCAGAGCCCGAATCTATTACGTCCAGTCTTCTAATGAACGTTAAGCATACAACTGTGGGATCACATAAAAGGGGTAACTACGCCCCACTTACCTTTATTGCTACAATTTGTGTTCATCTGCTTGGAAAAGGTTTGTTTGTTTTCTCCCGTTCTCATTGTACGTTAGTAAGATTTTGAATAACAAATAATGTCATTGTCGAACGCACAGGTTAGCAATACACAACTGTGTCAAAAGGTAAAAGATGAGCCATAGATACGCAGAGTGATCTACAGGCAACTCTCCTTCGTTGGCCACATACGACAAATAGACAAAGCGAAACTAGGCTGCTGTCCCGTCCTTGTTTGAGCCGGCGCATTGAGGGACAAAGCCAGACAGACCCAGATTAACTACATTTAACAAAGTAGTGGGGACAGGCTCAGTACGATGCCTGCTCGCTTAGCTGAGAAGATAGCACAGAACATCAAAACAGGGAGAGGTTTGTAGCAGGCAAAAGAATAGTCTTCCCTTCACAGCGGATATCAGTTGAGGTTACGAGATATTCAGGTACTGATGGATCTCTGCTTTCAATTTGAGCCTCCGGAACATCAGGCTCATTCTCAGAAGGACTGTCTTCCAAATGGTCTAGAAATAAATACTCACTTTATTACAATTTTGCAGGTAAATATTTTCCAGCCAGTAAGTACAGAAAAAGGCATGAAATAGGTTTCGGGTTCCTTTATTTACTTATCGATGCATTTTTTCACATAAATAAAAATATAACAGAAGATTATTCCATATCACTCAAGTCACAAAGTCAACAAACTCTAAATGTATACTCCTACAAGACCTAATCATGAATCCAATTTACATGTACGTGCATCATAACATAAAAATATAACTTTGTATGGCAATGTATAATGTTTCCATAGAATACACGACTCAGACATTACTTCCCTCTATCATACTCGTAACGTCTGAATTTTAAAACTTTGTTCGATTCGAAGTTATATAAGATTCGAAATGTACAGTTATTAAGGGACGAAATAACGCAATTTGGTAAATTCGAATGCTGTGTTATACCTTATAGTGTTGAAATAAGTACCAAAGTTGATACTAAACTGAATAACAAGACATTTTGTAATGATATCGTTACCTAAATATTTTTGTATCTTCACTAGTGCTTATGTATACAGTAATGGTTCACAATTAAAAAGCAGCAGTCTAGTATCAGCAACAAAATGATACAACATATGTACCTAAGTAGTTTTCTATAAAAAGCTTTGATTACCTGATAGGCAATTACACCATCTCTAGTTTTAATGTGTACTTCTGCCTCAGCTTTGAGTTGCTCTGGGCCATATGGCTTGCATTTACATCAGGAGTGTCTTCATTGTCAGAGTCCTCTGCTGAAATATTTCCATCATAAGGCGGAGTGATAAATATGTCTGCATCAAAGAAGTCGTCTCCTCTAACCATCTCTTCAAGAACTTCATTCAAGGTGTAAATCATCCATCGGTGGACATCGACACCCAGTTCAACGCAGTTGGAGACCAGCCTCTTTACGCCATGTGACTTGACCCAGAAAGGAGTGCCATTCGGCCTGTCATCAATCCAAAGCCCATTAAAGCTCCAAGGTATCATCGAGAAGAGAGCGTTTTAAAGAACGTTTAGAAAGACATACTTTTAAGTATTTCTACCGTGATCATTCTAACATTCTTTTTAAACCATTTTGTCTTTTGTAACTCTTTTAGATTGATTCTTCCTGCGATGACTGCTCAGGTAAGGAAACTTTATTTGTTTCAATAAATCTAGCCCTCAAATTAGTTAATGTAAAGATAGAATATGAGTGAAAAAGTAGAGCGAATAAAATCTGTAAACTCTTGGATTGTAAAAACATTAATGAGATCCAGGTTGGAGCACCATCTGCTTACATAAGATTTCTAAACCGTGTTGGCATTTTAATAATAAAAAACGTATAAAACATAATTAACATCCATCCGGAAGCATCTGTTTCAGAATACACAATTTTATCATCCATCTTTCTATTCTTTGTTTTTCAGTAGTATCAAATTTGTCATCAATTTGTTCATTAATGATAATATGGAAAACCCCATGCCTAAATGAAAACATTATTATTACAGGATTCAGAATCAGACCCGTGACTCATACTGTTGCAGCATGTAGCTCTACCCACGACCCATACTACCGCAGCATGAAGCTCTACCCACGATCCATACTACCACAGCATGAAGCTCTACCCACGACCCATACTACCGCAGCATGAAGCTCTACCCACGATCCATACTACCACAGCATGAAGCTCTACCCACGACCCATACTACCACAGCATGTAGCTCTAGTCACGATCCATACTACCGCAGCATGAAGCTCTACCCACGACCCATACTACCACAGCATGAAGCTCTACCCACGACCCATACTACCACAGCATGTAGCTCTAGCCACGATCCATACTACCACAGCATGTAGCTCTACCCACGATCCATACTACCACAGTTGTTTTTTTTTTTTGGGGGGGGGACCTGGGTGGGAGGGGGCCTAGGTGTTCTCCAATTTTTTGGTCACTTAAAAGGACACTAGCAATTTTAATTTCCATTAGAATGAGCACTCTCGCGACATTCTAGAACCACTGGGTCGTTACTAACACCCCTGAAAAAATAAATAAACTGTCATCCGTGATGTCTTCTGGCAAAAATACAAAATTCCACGTTTGTGTAGATAGGAGGTTAAAACTTCTAAAGCAGGGTTTTCTGATACGCTGAATCTGAAGATGTGAAATTCGTTAAGAATATATGACTTTTAGGGGGTATTTCCCCCTATTTTTTCCTTTTTTTATTGAAGATAGTGTAACGGTCAGACCGACACTACATTTTTATATACATATATATATATAGAAGATACAGATATACAGATTTTAGTTTTTTTCTTTTTATTTTCTTAGTTTCTTTTTTTTTACTTGTTTCTTTTTAATTTTTATTTAGTTTCTTCTTTTTTTCAATTTTTTTTTTTTTTTTTTTTTTTCAGACACTATAATCTTGTATATACAGATTTTAGTTGTTTAAGTGCTTATCACAAAGTCTGACACAAGACAAAAAAAAAGCTAAAAAATTTGCCGAAACCCGGACTTGAACCGAGGACCTCTACAATCCCGGACTCCATGTATTTTCATACATTCCGTGTAGCGCTCTACCAACTGAGCTACTTCGGCTTATCACATTTTATGTTACATATAATTTATGATGAAAATAATTAATTAGAAATCAATCACAGCTTAACTTCAAAATTTGTAATGCCTTGAGCCTGCATTTTTGGGAGGATTCCCAAAAATTATGTTTGTTTGTCAAACCCAATATTAGGTTTGAAAATTAATGTTAAGAATACTAAGGCCCTAAGGCTAGGAATAAGTGAAGATGAACAGGTGACTTTTGTTAAAGATTAAATAAAAAAAACTAGTTTTTTTAACTGAAAGTAAGGAGCGACATTAAAACTTAAAACGAACAGAAATTACTAAGTTTATTGACGGACTTTGATGAAGCGTCTCAACCATTAGAAAGGCTTTCACTCGGAGAAGGGAACAATAACATTTTAACGAAGTATCAAGGACAAGTTCTTACAGAGTAAATGGTACAAAGAAACGCTTACTCGCAAGAGCAATTCCTCTTCCCAACAACTGAAAATTGTAATTGTAGATAAGGTACTCATCAGGAAACTATATATCATACGTCACCCAGGAAAATTGAAGGCGACTCTATCAGTTTATGTTCGAACAGCTTGTGATTCGCAACTCGTTTACTGGGATCATCACAGATATGTTATGGGCCCGACGTGCACAGTGGGAGAAATCGACAAAACATCACCTTGAGCAGGAGCATTTGATGTCCCAAATCAAAGACGTGCAATACATTGTTGAGAATCGAAGGTTAGCGAAAAAAAATACGAGCATGAAGGAAAAGGGTGCTTTTTGGAAAGTCATCAACTCCTTTTCTTCTAAAGAATTGCTTAAACGCTTTTATATGGCTACGTATGATTTAATGACTTGCTTGTTGTGTGAGGCCTTTTTCGATATCCGGACCAAGCCAAGCGCAGTACGTAGCAGAAATTGGCCCTTAAATCTTCCGAATTTCTATGTCTCAACCTTCATGAATCTAATATATATTGTATTGTTTGTTTACTACAGGCCTATGCCTCTGATGTAAATTGTATCTATAGATTCGCTTTCATGTATTTCGTGAATAGGTTTATTTTCTGCCGCTCTCGCTAAACGGAAGCTCGCTAAAGGAATGCTAAAATCTTGTCAAGTAAAGAGCATTTTTCCGGATGTGTTTTGCTTATTTTGATTGTATAAAATATTTTGAACTCGGGCCTAGCATAACACGAAAGGATTTGCTACTAATTTTCATCGCGGCGGTTTTTCTTCAGCGTCAACAAGATTCCCAAGGAAAGTATTCGATAAAAAGATAACGTCAAGACGTGACATGGCAATTAGTACGTTCTCTTTACTGTACAGTTTGATGTCTAGTATAACGTCGTAAAAACTTTAAATGTTTACTCGCGCGGCAGCAAATTTACGGAGATTGGTGTGAAGCGATGGTGCAATATTGACAAAGTCCATCTGTTTAAAACAAATGCTTCCAATCATCCATCCACCGCACCCACGCCAAACAGCAGTCGCCTCGTTAACACGAGCGCTGAGTTAAACTTCTCTTTCATTCTCGTTTGGCAATTACATCAGAACCAAACATTCGAAAGAGAACGCACATCTGTGAACTGACTAACCCACGTTGCAAAACTCACTGAATTACCAATGACTCGTATTTTTATTCGATTATCCGGATTTTTCGATTATCCTGAAAATTTTTTGTCTATTTGGTTTTGACCGTCCGGATAATCGACGGTGGACTGTATCCCGTGACTATTCGTATAGCAACCGTTTCATTTCCGTTCCGTTTCCAATACATTCCTATTCACTCACTGTAGGAAATTCTGGATGAAGAAGTTCCTGATCTCCCGGAAGACTGTAAGTTTACTTCTTGTATCCTTTAACACATCCGAGAGTTACACGGCCGTGGTGCTCTTTGAATTGTAGTACGGAAGGAGAAATCATTGCTCAATATTTCTATGTGTAGTTTGATAACATTAACGCTCGCTTATATCAGACGATTACGTGTTCAAATAGTTTGTTTGTTGTACAAAACAAGAAATAGCGAAAACATAATGTACTTAAAAGCTTTCTTCGTCTGACACTCAGAGTACAATCGTCAGAAACCGAAATGAAACGTGTGAAAGAGTATACCCCACTGTATCTTTTAAAGAGTTAATGAGAATTTGAACTGCCTGTATAGCTTGTGTTTTTGGACCAATCAGCGTCCACTACAGGTAGATTAATTGAATAGGCCTAATGAGAAAACGAATTTTTTTTGTCTGCATAGCAAAGTTTTCTTGCTTTTATGTGGACTGACTCCAAAACGGCCAAATGAATTGCAGGCCTGGCCTTTCCTATGATACGGAAGTATTCGTCCGATTCGTCCAGTCTGGGGTCTCTGTATATTTTAATTTTATGAGGAATTCTCTTTATGTCTGGTCCTAGGATTTTATGGGTTTCAAAAGTTGTATATTATAAACCTTAATTGATAATTTTAAGCTCTCATTTCAGTATTCGCTGAGTTATTGCAACTTTTTGGACGATTATTTAATTTTTTTTTTAACATTTCGGACTTCAAAATCTTGTATTTGGACTGATCAAACCATGTTCTAGAGATAATTTAGACTGCTTTTTAAGATTTTTGAGATTGATTTGAATAAATACCTAATATACTATGTTGCTAAGATCTATCCAAATGATTCATAGCCAATGTTGAGGGATATCTAAAATTTCGACAAAAATTGCTTCAATATGTTGTTTTAAACTGCCAAACGATGCTAAACCTGTCACCAAGGAACTCAAATTCTCCAACCGCTTTTACTTTCTCTGTATTAGACATCAAATTAGGAAGGCTTCATGCATCTGCTACTAAAGAGAACATTTATATATATTCAGTTTTAATATCCAAATTGAAGCCTTATGGTTATAGTTGTGCAATGTGTCATTTAATGCAGCACACAAGAAGTATATGTGGTAACTGGGCAAAAAACAAAGGCCCTCATGTAGCGCTTCATTAAGATGGCACTGTACTCATTGACAGCGCTCTTAAGAATATGAATATTTGCCAAAACAACTTACGTGAATACAATCCAACTTTGAATATCGGTCGACACAGAGCCATAACCATTTCACACATTTGAGTATATTCGATGCCATTTAAGTGCAGAATTTCGGAAAACGAATCAACGTAATCGGTCACCTCTTCTATAAGTGTGTCACAATCCTATCGAAAGAGACCAAAAAAACGTAAAGTTGTTGACACTCTTGATAACGGAGGAGGTTACTATTTATAGATTTCTCGTCACGATTGAAAAACGGCTAATTCCAACACACTGAAAGTGGGTGGTCTGCAAGCAGGACCATGCATATGATACAAGCTATATCATCTACAGCTAAGAAAAAAAAATTGCATTGGCTGCCATGACTGCCCAACCCTTTCTATCCTTGGCCAGATGTAAAAGGCCCACTGGCTTTATGCCATTATTCAACCGATCACATATGTTTGACAGGAAAGTAGTTCTCTGGCTTCCACTTGCTCTTTTCCCCTCTATTCTCCCAGTTAGCACCAACTCTTCCCAGTCTTCTTGTCTGATGACGTGCCCCAAGAAATTTAGCCGCCTACTCAGAACGGTTCTCATCAACTGTGGTGTTGTACCTACTCTTCTGAAAACTTCCTCATTTGTTACTCTGTCCGTCCAAGAAATTCTTAAAAAACTTACGTAGAAACCACATCTCAATAGCCTTCAACGTATCTTGCATTTGTTTGCTTACTGTCCATGTCTCACACCCATATAGTAGAAATGGCCAGATGTATGTCCTCATAATTCTTAACCTTGTGTCTAAACTTAAATCATGATTTTTAAAATTGGATTTCATGTTGTTACAAGACTTAGCTACTCCAATTCTTTTCTTTACCTCATAATCACACATACAATCTGAAGATACCTCACTTGGCATATTGTGTACCGAAAATAGATGTAAATACATCGTCATAGGTTTATGTTCAAAGAGTCGATATATCGCAATTCAATGCAGATGTTAAAAGATTCAATCTACCGACAAGAACAGGTTGCGTTTCAAATGCGTAGGTATATTGATGCCATTACCTTTACTATTACTTATTCAGTTACAGTCAAATTCGTTACAATGGAATTTAAGAGACTGACGCAAAATGTCCATTATACGGGAAACCAATTACATCGAAATCTCTAATGTAATAGACTTTAATCATTTATCCGTAAAAGTTCATTATATCGGGGTTGCTGCGAATGCCGGAGTGAGCTGGCACCTGTATGATGGTTTCGAAGGGACTTTTAATAATAATTTTTTAAACTTCATGTTTTATGTCATACCGAATAATACAACCATTACTCACTTTACAGGCATAACGGTTACATGTATGACGTACGTTTTCCTTTACAACTAACAATGCTGAACGTTGTCCAAATCTATATTGCCAAACGAGTAATGGAGCATGATTTGGACAACGGTCAGCACTGTAAGTGCACTGGAAGCTTTGAAATCTTTTCCCCTAAAGACAATGATTTACGTGTTAAGATAAAAAGATATTTAGAAAGATATTTTTAAAGAGTTTTTTATCAAAATTATCCGGTTTTTTATCTTCAAAAGTAACTTATTGTCTTTAGAAGGAATGATTTTTGATGCTTCCAGTACACTTACAGTGCTGAACGTTGTCCAACTCTGTAATTACAAACGAGTAATGGAGCATGATTCGCATCGCCGATTTGGCTTCATACATGACGTAACCTCGTCTGTATCTTGACCTGTTTTCTTTTAAACTCGTTTGGCATTACAGATTTGCACATAGTTCAGTACTTTCATTGAACTGGAAGCGTCGGAATCTTTCCCCCTAAAGACAATAATTTACGTGTCAAGATAAAAAGAAATACCGAGAGGTTTCTTTTTAGAAAGATATTTTTAAAGAGTTTTTTATCAAAATTATCCGGTTTTTTATCTTCAAAAGTAACTTATTGTCTTTTAGAAGGAGAGATTTTGATGCTTCCAATACACTTACAGTGCTGAACGTTGTCCAAACCTGTATTGCCAAAAGAGTAATGGAGCATGATTCGCATCGCCGATTTGGCTTCATACATGACGTAACCTCGTCTGTATCTTGACCTGTTTTCTTTTAAACTCGTTTGGCATTACAGATTTGGACAACGTTCAACACTGTAAGCGCACTGGAAGCTTTGAAATCTTTTTCCCTTAAGATAATGATTTACGTGGTAGGATAAAAAGAAATACCGAGAGGTTTCTTTTTAGAAAGATATTAATGTTTTTTATCAAAATTATCCGGCTTTTTATCTTCAAAAGTAACTTATTGTCTTTAGAAGGAAAGATTTTGATGCTTCCAGTACACTTACAGTGCTGAACGTTGTCCAACTCTGTAATTACAAACGAGTAATGGAGCATGATTCTCTAAGCATGCAACTGTGACTCAAAAGCCTTGTTACGTTATTATGAACACATTGTGCACCATGGAATGTACGCATTACAAGCATATAATTGTCATTAAAAACGCCTTGTTAGGTTATTTTGCACACATTGTGCACGATGGAATGTACGCATTCCAAGCATGCAATTGTCACTAAAAGCGCCTTGTTAGGTTAATTTGAAGACATTGTGCACCATGAAATGTTTGCATACCAAGCATGCGATTTTCAGGAAAAACGCTTTGTTAGGTTATCTTGCAAACATTATCCACCATGGCATTTATGCAGTCCAAGCATGCAATTGTCACTAAAAACGCCTTATTAGGATATTTAGAACACATTGCGCACCATAGTTTGTACGCATTCCAGGCATGCAATTGTCACTCAAAACCCCTGGTTAGGTTATTTTGAACCGATTGTGCGCCATGGAATGTACTTATTCCAAGCAAGCATTGTCACTCAAAACGTTTTGTTTGGTTGTTAGGAACACATTGGGCTCCATAAAATGTACGCATTCCCAGCATACAATTGTCAGTAAAAACGCCTTGTTAGGTTATTTCGCACACATTGTGCAACATGGAATGTATGCATTCCAAGCATGCAACTTTAAGTCAATACGCCTTGCTAGGTTGTTTAGAACACATAGCACACCATGGAAAGTACGCATTCCAAATATGCAATTGAAACTAAAAGCGACTGCTTAGGATATTTTGAACACATTGTCCAACATGGAATGTACGCATTCCAAGCATGCAATTGTTACTAAAAACGCCTTGTTAGGTTTTTTTGAACACATTGTGTACCATGGAATGTACGCATTACAAGCATATAATTGTGACTAAAAACGCCTTGTTAGGTTATTTTGAACACATTGTGCACCATGGAATGAACGCATTCCAAGGATACAATTGTCACTAAAAGCCCCTTGCTATGTTTTTTTGTACATATTGTGCACCATGGAATGTACACATTCCAAGCATGCAATTGTCACTTAAAACCATAACATAACATAACATAACATAACATAGCATAACATAACATAACATAACATAACATAACATAACATAACATAACACAACATAATATAACATAACATAACATAACGTAACATAACATAACATTACAATGTAAATATAACATACTATATAACAAAACAGTAAGATTAATATTACATTTCGCAGACATATCCCAGCACAACAAAAAGGGATAAGAAAGAAGATTATGTGTATGAACATCATAATTACGAGCAACTTACTTGTGTTATTCTGGGTGAGGTACCTCCTTTTTGTTTGTAATATCCAGAGCTGTTAAGCTTATAGTTGAGCTTAAGGGTGTCGTATACTGTCATATAGACACCATCTGCATTTAAGAGAGGGTCAACTACATCTCCCGATTCTGCGTTCATTTCACTCTTTTTAAACGTTCCAAAATTTGGCACGTTCTTGCGCTTTAAAGCCATACATGTAACAGCTTCACAAATGTCAGATGCAAACTGCTGCAAGGCATCATCAACAACTTGTACCTCCGTCAAACTGAGAACTGACGGCAGTATTCCAAGGAGGCACCGTGCAAAATTTCTAGCACCTTCTTTCTCAATCTCTTCATTTGATTTCTTATCGCTTTCTTCTACTTTTGTAGTTGCTTTACTTTTGCCAGGTGCTTTTGTCCCCTGACGTGGTATCTTGCTCAGAGGGATACCGTTAATAGTAGTTTCTTTACTTGGAGATTTCAAAGCTTCTTCATGGTGCTTTGACTTGGAGCGTGAACTTGATTTCAAACTTTCGCTATCTAGATGGATTCTGCCAGGAAGTTGCTTCTTTAAACTTCGCTCCTCGTACTGTTGTTCAATCTCCAATCCGGTATGCTTGTCAAACTCCGACAGCGATCTCCGCCGTAAAATGGGTCTAAGTTTTGAGCTATCTTCCCTTCTGCCGTTAAATCCGTCTTCAGGAAGATATCCTTGCCAGCCTGCCATTCTTGCACGATCCTGGCTCATTTTCGAGAAATCAAAAAACATGCCCGTCAACGGTTAGTAAGTTTTTTATGTGATCTTTGTTCACAAATGAAACTTATACACCTCCCATTGAGGGACCAGACCCCATCGACCCCTGCCAAGATGGGCGTGGGCGTGGTACACCGGGTATACAACAACCGATTAATCGATTAACCGTTACAATTTCTGGCGATTAATCGATTACGGAAAGAATCGATTATGGATTCCTAATCCCTACTAACCCTAGGTTACAAATTGCCCAAAGAATCCTTATTCGCTAAAAGTTGTTCGCGATCAACAGCCCTTGCCCTTGCTAATTGCGTGCTGCTTAACTTAGAGTTTTACCCTCTGGATAACAACCACGCTCCAAGATCCTTACATCTCTTGTCAAACCGGTCTAGTTCCGAGCAGAATCTTCTCACGCGGAGCGCATGATCATAAGGAATCGCCCTCTTAGTATTGAAGGGGTTGCACGATTTAAAATGGAGGTACTGATGTGTATATCAGTCGGTTTGATGAACAAATCCGTAGCAAGTGCGCTTTCATTAAATTCTAACTTAACATCTGAAAAATCAATGCTAGTGGTAGAATAATTATAAGTAAATTTGTACTAGGGTGGAGGGCATTAAGGTAGGACATAAATTGGAGCAGTTTCGCTTCGCCTTGGTTCAAAATCATTAAAATATCATCTATGTACCTAAACCAAGTCGTTGGCTTTTCTACGAAACTACCTATTGCCCGGTCCTAAAAATCGGCCAGGAATATATTTGCATACGGTAGTGCAAATTTTGTACCAATTGCAGTGCCCCTTGTCTGTTTGTAAACCTTATTATCGTGCTCAAAATAGTTAATTTTTTCAACACAAATTCTGCCAAGTATGAGTGTCTGCTGGTTGAAGCTGTTTTATCCTCCCTAGCTTCTAGCGCTTTTCTGAGAGCCTCGAGACCTTCCCCGTGGGGTATACTCGGATAGAGCCCTACAACATCAACAGTGCAGAATATGGCGCCTTTCTCCAAGCCTGGTTGCTCTCTGACAATGAAATATGATATACAGAGAAGAGGAAACACAGTGTTTCTACATAAAACTACATAAGTAGTTTCACAATTAGTTTGTAAAATTCCACGAATTGGCATATAATGTGATGTACTTCCGCAATCGTCTCACGCAATACTCTTGGTCACTATTACCCAGAAACCATATACCTGTTTTCAGCCAGTTTTCAAAGAGCACAGTGCTTAAAGTAGCCTTGTCGTCAGTTTATTGGTGACTTGGTCTTATTTTAAACAATGTTGCGACCAGCTTTCGGTACTTGGGGCAAGAAACATGGGCGTCGGCAGAAAGTATTAAGGAGGCACTTGCCTACCCCTGAAAGCACTCATTAATAGCAATATTTATCAAAACAGGCAATTTGGCTGTTTACGATGATTTATACACGGGTGATGTAAATTTTATCAACTAACTTTGTACTTAAACGTTTTGTAAATGAGCACTCCAAAATAGTGTAGGATAATACGCTAACTATGACCCCCCAACTCCAAGCCTCGGTGAATTTCTGGAAATTTTTAAGGCAGTGGAGGATTTTGATATTTATAGCAAAAGGAAGCCATCTCTTATGTGGTACTAGGTTACGTTTGGCTAATTTATAAACTTGGCTTTTGAGTACAAGATTATTATGCTTGTTCTCTCCCCTCTTCTAGCCCCAGCTAGTCCTGTGACCATACCTGTCTGGCAGCAAGCGAAAACAAACCTATTTTACTGATAAAGTGGCTAGGTCAGATAAACAGGAAGAGGAGGTAAAAGCTGTAACTCACACGATGACCGTTAGGGTCAGAGTGACATCCTAAATATGTACTGCATCAAAATTTGATCTTCGAACTCGAGCTTCACGCTCCTCCCTCAAGAGATAGCTTCCTGTTACGCGTGACTGTTGCGTGTGCATTTGTGGTGACAGAACTCGAACGGGAGCAGAAAGCTTAGCTTGCCTTCTACTTTTCGATGCAAGCTCGAGCCCGTCCTGTCTCACGAGGTATCTTTGCACTTTCGAATATGTGGTATACCTTGAGAAGTGTGGTATACCTTGAGAAGTGTGGTATACCTTGAGAAGTGTGGTATACCTTGAGAAGTCGTGTACTATGTTTCCAGCTTCACAGATGGGGTTCCCAGGGCCCATGTGAATGCACTGCAGAGGTATTTTCAAGTAAATGGAGCATGTACACTTTAGGATCTAATAAATGGAGGGTTGGAATAAATGGGGTAGGTTAGAATAAAATGGGGGGTTGGAATCAATTTTGAAATTAATAAATGGCAGGTTGGAATAAATGAGTATGTAGAATTCTTGGAAAATTATTCATAATATTAGGTTTGTTCTAATAAGCAGCTAACATAAGAGATAGTTGAGTAGACAATGGGTTTCTTTGCTCTGAATAAAGGATACATTTCCTTTGAAGATTTCACGAAGGGTAACTTCCCCCTGCATTCCTATTTATTCATCTATCATGATTTCAAATCACACAAACAGTAATCAGGTGTTAGTAAGTTAATAATTCTAATTGACACAATGTGAATGCGAGGTTTCATCTATCATCTATCTATCATGTTCATAGGAAACTTGGGGTGAGATGGCAATACCACCACGTGAATTAAGCTGATTCGGGTTGCATAAGCCAGCCAGAAGCAAGTAATAATAATAAATTTGACATTTTCAACCATTCAACTTCACACAAAGTTTGCCTTGCCTTGCCTTGTCATTTGGTTTCATGGTCATGGTCCAGTCATGGTATTGACTGGTTGCCTCACAGATTGTACTGCTATTCTGCCATTGACTTTTGTTGCAACACCTTCCTCCACAAATTTAGGTTTAAATTAAAAGAGGATGGAGTTGCCAACCCTCACAATTCATAACTGCATTTAATGAAAGGTCTTGATGTTAAACAGTTGTTTCAGTCATTTGTTTTAAGTGAAGTACATTTAGACAATGATAATAAAATGTTATAAATTTTAGAATTTTGGAGTAAATCGTGTTTTCGTCAGTTTAAATCAGTTTAAATGGGATATGTAAGGTCTTAAGCTTAACTTTGTTCTTGACTTCTTGCTGTAATCTGACATCAAAACGAGGCTATTAAGCTTGTTTTCGCCTTGATGAACAATAGCAAACAATCAAACAATCTCACCAACACAAATTGATGAAGGCAGCAGATAAGTGGTGCATCAAAGCATGATAGATGCATAGGCCTGAGTGACTCAAGTCGAATGGGATTCGTTGTGTATGGGTTTTAACAACATTTTATCAAGAATTTTGCTGCAGCCAAACGAGCGTGACCAGGTAAGATATGCACGTTTGATGTGATGACTGACGGTCGGTTTTAGATCTCATTCTTGTATTTGGATAACGGACAAGGTTTTGCAGTCTTGTCACGCCTCCCCTCAGTTGGTCTGGTGTTGCTTGTGTGTTGAAGATGTTGGCCTTTTACCACGATCCGTGCATGTTTGATGTTTCATCACTGCTTCAAGTAGAGTAGATTAGTTAGCCAGTCTGGATATTTGATAGGTTCCTGGAAAGATTTTTAAGGGGTAGCCTGGAAAAATAAAACAACAGTCATGCTTTGTGAAGTGATGTAAAACTGACTGAGGATTGTTTCCTGCCCTTCAGGGTATGGAACAGCCAGCCCTACAGAGAGCTGTTGTTGTGCAATTAATTAGAACGTATAAGTAGGCTTCTTCACTCTTTGGTTCAGCATCACGCAGACCTTTTCACCAGGTTGTCATATATTAAAATCCAAATCGTGATGAAAGTTGAAAACACAGGGCCTACCGTCATTGCTGAAAGTTACTTTACAGATGGATGGTTTACAACAACACAAGTGTACACGCTCTGCTATTGTCTTAAGGCTGTTTTGATCAAGAGCTTGGAAAAACATGTCCAGATTCTACACATGTCACATATTTATTGACAGAACAGAGATAAGAGAGAAGCCTTGGATTGATATTATTGATTGTTGTGGTTTATTACGTATTTAAAGGAAAAATCCACGTCCAAAAGGCGCAAAAGTAAATACTGTTTGCAAAACAAACTCAATAGGGTGCTTATACGGGATCCGATCCATTTGGATCCGTACCCGTGTAAACAGGGTCTTAAACTAACTGCGTGGTAACTCCTACTGTGCACCCGAA
Source organism: Alatinidae sp. Z8VKAUB7J3 (assembly GCA_010016025.2). Lineage (NCBI taxonomy): Eukaryota > Metazoa > Cnidaria > Cubozoa > Carybdeida > Alatinidae > Alatinidae sp. Z8VKAUB7J3. Next base: position 150,833,765 of record JAAAKM020073195.1, read on the forward strand.
ACTTGAAAACGTCCTTAAGCATTATTTTAAAAGAGCTGCCGGACCTGAAGAAAGAAACTAGACGACAAAACTCCTTGCAGACCATAATAATCTCCTTCCGCAAGTCTGTACTTAAGGCATGTCTAATTAAGTCATTTTCTTGTCCCGGGCTTTATTACATCATTAATTATGTATTTGAGCATAGTGTGGATGGAGGGTGTGGGGTGACTAATGAAGTTAAAATTCAGCACTGAGCAAACATACTGCCTTTCCTCTTCCTTTAGTTCAAATCTTCACTTATTAAACACATGTTCAAAAGGTTGTCGAGAATGTAGAGCACGAGAAGCATTCACGTCATCCTTTGATAACAAAATTAGCACGCCCTACACCGTATGTTAAATCTCTTTATATCCCAGAACTAAGCTTTTCCACTGTACAATAAATAGATTCTTCCTATAATAAATAATGTGTTCTTAGGATGATGATAAGTGCCCAGCATAAGGCGCGTAGGTGAGACATAATGCGAAAACATCATATGATGAGCTTTCGGTGTATTCTACTACCATCCTCAAAACAACTAATTAAAATGTATGAAACACGCTGGGTTAAGACCGCAACATAAAGAAAAGGAATGCATTAACAAATAACAAAAGACATACTAATAAAGGGGGGGGGAGGGGTGAACTTTTGTTAACATTAAGTGAATAGGTGTGTTTAGACGAAAGAAGACTTTTTTTGAGAAGGAGCTCGACTTTTGAAGAAGTTGAGGCGAGAAAAGTAAAGTCAGAGGCAGAAAACAGACGAGAATAGGTCTCAGCGAATACTAGAAAATAGAGGGTTAGAAATAATGTGTTTTGCCGAGTTTCCCAAACAATGCCTTCTTCCAAACTATTGGTCAATAACCTATAAGTGACTAGGAGAACACCCACTCTACACTTATTTATCTTGAAATATCGTAAAAGCTTGAAAATATTTAATGATGTGACTGTCTGTTCTAGTATCTAATCGTTAAACTTAAATCTATGTGAGATCTTTCTTGAATCTATTCAACTTCGTGTAATCTCTGTCCGTAGCAAGGCTGAAACTGACTAATCAGACAAAGACCATCGAGTTGCTCATGTCCATTACTGTGCTAACTGTCTCTGCTAATTGTTGTCCACATAACAGGCAGGCAGGAGTGCTTGCCACTTTAGAGTTTCCAAGGATGGGTCACATTCTTCTTCAAAAATCCCCTCTCCATTTAAACCTCCTCTACCAATCGCTTAGGCTCTAACATAAATAGCCTGGACATCTACCGATCCTTTTGTGCTTTAGAATACGAATGTTCAAGACTCAGAATCATTTCATGACGGTGTGCAAGGCGAACTTCAGTGATCTACCTCCGTACCTGCCATAGCGTAGGCCTACTCTTATGTTTTTGTTAGGAAATCAAGCAGGAGTTCTCCTCCAGACGTCAGAAGGTCTTTGGTCTACTAATTGATTAAACACGAGGTCAGTAAAGTTTCCTGGCCTGGAAATGTTAAAAGAGACAGTTTTCGTTTTAAATTTTGGTAGAAAACATTTGCGTCTAGTTAAGTCGACATAAAACTAACTTATGTCCGTATTTTTTGTTACTATTTTAAATTGTTGTCACTTGTACTTTAATATGCTTAAGGCGTTGTTTTCATTAAATGATAAAAACTTATCATTAGGGAGAATTTTGTATGCATTTAAAAAAAGAAAAATATGCTAAAGTGAAAGTCAAAATATGCGTTTATATGCACCAACAACTAAAACTAAACAAAACATTAAAAATTGTTTACGGGGTTATATTCGAAAAAATTCATACGATTTAGTCTTTTTACATTGTATGAAATTATTACGTGTTTCTCCAAGTTTTCTTCACCAAATCGGCAACGGTTCGTACGTATCAACGCTTTATACTTCACATAATTTGTCAAGAGCTGTGTCGATGTATATATGTACAGAAAGGAAGATAACATAGCAAAGAATAGGTAGGTCTCTTTTACTAATCTTTAACTAGCTGGGTCCGATTTTACGGCAGCCTTCCTCCAAGTTATCTTTACTCCAGAGTGAAAGTTAACTCCCTTTTACAAAATCATTAGTGGTACAAACTCTGAATATAGGGTTAAGTAATGGTTTAACGATTTCGCCTGACACTGGTCACGTTTTCTATTATTTTCTCGATTTTTCGCAACCCGTTCTTATTAGGACCCTTAATACATTAAACTTTTCTTTTCTTTAAAAAAGCATAACACATCCGATCACTGTATTTAAATTTGATTTTTTTTTCGGAGTTCTGAGTAACCTGGAAATCAACGATAAAATTAGTGGTGCCAACAGAGGTGGGCAAACCCCGACATAATGTCAACTGAAACGTGTCTAAACCGGAGGAGGTTTACCACATCGTGGCAACGATGCAAGCATTTGAAAATCTTTAGTGAGACTAGTAACACGCAAACAGTGTCTGCGGGTTCTAAAATGCATTAGGGTCATGCGAGTATATTTTTATATGGGTTTCCTTCCCTTAGAAGGTAATTTTCCCAACCTCCGATCTGTTGCACCAAGTTTGTAGGTAATAAGGCATCTCGTGACCGGGAACATGTGGTCTATAGTCATTATAGGGCAGTCAGAATTACTGAAAATGCAACAAACCGGATGGAGGCGGAAATCGTCTAAATGCGGGAATGGTTTTATTTCTCGTTAGATAGATTTTATTATAGTCAATATTCAACTGTTAATACGTGATACCCCCCCCCCCCAAAAAAATCTCCCCCATAACGAGAAAAAAGTGACCTTGGAGTTCTAGAAATACTTCAAATGCTTCACTCCACTGACGTTTTGGAAAAATTTAAATATTTTGTTACTTCTCTAGTGTTCTTTTCAAAAATTTAATAAAAAACTGTTCTTTGATTGACTGCCGTAATAAACTTATTTGGTTACACACTAATTATATAATTAATCGCATTAAGCCGTTGAGCAAACAAAGAGAGCATAATTCTGCTATGGAATATATCTTTATCTAACGGAAAGATCTCCACTTAAATGAAATTTCGCACTGTAAGGCCTTGTAAAGTTGGTTACCGGATACCTTATGGACCCACTTTTCGATAAAGAGGCTAATACAACATACGCTTCCGGTTTAGCTGAGTTGCCATTCCATAGGTTGAAGTTCTATGGCCTAATTTAAGAAAAATTTCCAACACCTCACTTTTTTATTAATAAAAACACCTTTGGTATATCAAACAACATTTTAAACAAAACTTTAAACAAAATTTTACTAACATTTTTTGTCGTAAGTCACCAAAAAGAAAGTAATATCATTGAGTTGCTTACAAAAAATTTTACCTAAAAACTTTTTCTGTTTATAATACCCTTTTCTGTTTGTTTGATATCCTTGGCATCTTTGATCTGTCAATAGAAAATTGTTTACAACATGCTTACAATACTTTTTATTGTTTGTCAAATTATCCCACCAGTAATAACCTACAACAAGCAATAGACACTGAGAGCTTGGACAGAGTATCCACTGATTGCTGTAGGTCGTGATTGACAGTATCGGACACTGGCTGTACGATATAAAAACGAAACGTGTGTTTTTTTCTACACCACAGTATTGTATTTTCAATACAACATTTTTGATTTCCAACACTACACTGTATGGAAAAAACCGCCTTAACTTAGGCCCTGCTTGAGCATTTTAAAGTTTTAATGAAACCAGCTCTATGAGAATTTCGGTTCTCTAAGCGAAGATATGAGATCTTAATCCTCAAATCAGTAGAAGTACCTAAGCAATTATTAACGGGAAGCAAATAAGTCAAAGTGTGGTAAGAAAGATTGCAGGTAAGAAATGTACCAGTATCGTTAAGGCGCTTCCTCTATCAGCTTTTAGGAGAACTTCGAATACGCTTACTTTCAAACAGAACGTATATTTCCAAGATGTTATGACACGATAGCTAATGTATTTATTTAAATATGTTAAGAGAGGCGGTCCTACTGGGCAGTTGAGCCTGCTTCATGGCTTGCTTCTCTGCCCGGTAGCCTAAAGTGAGGGGCGTCGCCCTTGGATGCCTCATTTGCCCTTTATTTATAAGTTGGCCTGTTTGGTGGTTTTTCTGTTTATTTGGGGTAGTTTCAATGTCGGACCCCCTGCTCATCAGGGGTCTTTGATTGAGCGACTGCTGAGATAGCAATGACGACGATGATACGACGTTTTACTAGTGCAGTATCTTATTCACAGTTACAGTCAAAGTAGTTTGATTAAGTGTATAATATATGCCAACAGGATTGTGTAAGGTAAATAATTTTTGCATTGATTGAAACAAATCACAACGTTCTTCCCCACTAGCTGCTCCATCGAAACAATCCAGTACAGTAAAAGTTATGGTGACAGTTCTGGATGTAAATGACAATCAGCCTATGTTTAAAGGAGCACCTTACTTGGCATCAGTACTAGAAGAACAGGATAAGGGACTAAAGATATTCCAAGTATGTTAACCGCTCTGATTTAGGCGTGTTTTGATTTTGTGTTTCAACTCATGACATGTCTACGTTGTTAAGCTATGTTTACTAGCAAATCAAAGACATGCTTTTTAGATTGTGACTAATTCGGGAATCTTTGCTTATGTTTGTATGAGGACGTGTAGTAGCAAAAGGGAGTTTGGGGTCTTGGCACCTTCCACTTTTTGCTAAATAAACACTGTCTCTGCTAAAAAAGAAGAAGGAAAACACTTGAAGAAGAAAGAAGTGTGGTATGTTAATTGTCAAAACATGCGCAATCTGCTCAAAAGATCAAGTGGAATAAGGGAAACGAAATCTTTGGTTAACTATCACCCAGTCCTCCATTTTTGATTTCGTGCCACCAAGTCTGAAAGGCCTTATGTATTATTGCCTAAGGCACACGAAGAAGAATTATGTTATTGAAAGATTAGTTTCTCGTCTGCACGTAGGATATTGCTTTGGCCTTTACGTATTGGATGCGTTGAATACTTCATGCAGTAGATGTAGAAACACCTATCACCGCTGGCACACCTCCCACGATTCCTGATGCTCACAACTCCACACCTCCATGTACCACAACATCACCTTAGACTGACAGTGCACCAGATTCCTCTCCATCCAGTCAAATTGTGACTCGCTCTGGTCGTTTGATTAAGCCACCTAATCGTTTAAGTTTTTGATTAGTTTACGATATTTTGTATATCATTCTTGAAATAGTAACTTTTATGCATTTCATAATCGTGGTAAACAATTTTTGAGTTTTGTTATTGGACTTTTAAAATGTTGTTGGTTATATAGCTAGAAGGGAGGAACGCGATATATGTAGTCAAGCAGTAGTCATCGTGACACTGCATAATGCAAATGAAGAACGTAAGTAGTAGTTTTGCTGATGTAGCCTATTTGATGATGTAAGATGATTATTATAATCATTATTGTATAGAGAAGTTCAGATTCATGATTAACGCCATTGATAAAATACGTGTTACCAAGTTAAGAAGACAAGTCTACTACTTGAGTACATACCTGTGTTCTTTGCTGGAATTTATATCGCGCTCTTAGTTAAGCGTTCTCCAGTATAGAAAAATAATGATCAAACACATGACACAGAGAAGGCAACCGATTATCAGAAGTTGATGAAACTATCCAAATGGAGCAAAAAGCTTATACCAGAGCAAAAGCTCTGGATTCTGGATTCCCATTATAGATTTGAGAGCACGAGGTCAGATTATCCCAATGAATGATTACATATGGACCTATAAAGATTATGTGTACCAAACTCTGTAAGTGTTTCATTGAACTCTTTCCTATACAAAACAGCAACGTTACAGTGGCGACGTAGATAGTTTACTGGTAAATCCACCACGTATTCGTAGAAGGCACGCCCGAAGCAATTTCAATTCAACCAATATCCATACCTCAGTTCAATACCAATATGAAAGTCGTAGTGAGCATGTCCACAAGATGGCGCACTTGGGTAAATGATTTCGATGTTTTTTTGGTCGCAAGTGAGGGTCATATAATTTATGGTTGATTTGATTATCAATGCACAGAATTGGTTTCAGAAAGTTGTTGATAGTCGATATACACCCATGCAATCAGTCTAACCTATTCTGTAATTATATTCTAATTATTTATATTAATAAATATGACCTTCATTGTGACGAAATATTGCCCTATCTTCCACAGACGTATCTCTTACGTAGCCTTCTTCTGAAAAGAAAATCATATTTGAAAAGCATGTGCTCTCTTGTATGGCTGTAATCCATGCACCCCAACAAGAAACTAGCCATGGAACTTTCTTATGTTACTGTACCCCTTGCAACTTTTTGCATAATTCTAGGCATCAATTTTGGAAACATTTTTATGTTTTCATTCTGAAAAGCATCAGAACATCAGGCTTTTATCAAAACTTTTTATTGCCTTGTCTTGTTTACGCTCTACAATATAAACTCGAGAAAAGAAGCTGGAAACACACATGGATAAAAGTGGTTTGGGATGTAATTACTCATCTTCAGTGCACCACCACTTTGGTTACCAAAAATAAATTCAGTTCCAGATGCATCCTCGAACATCCAACATATTGCTCTGCTTGAGAAGGCCTCTGTCCTCAAAAAGATTGCAGCCAGTCATTGCGGGTGAAATAGGAAGTGAATACATACAACGGAAGTGTACTCTTTGAGCAGTTTAATTATTTTAGTAAGAAGGAGCATTAAATTTTTGAAAATCTACATGTTTCCTGGATATACTCCCACGGCATTTAAGACCATTAAAACGTAGCACATTTAAAGTACTTTTTGGAATCCTAACCGTTAAAATTGATTGGCGACCGAAACAGATATGAGCTCGGGCACCCCCGCTGGATCTGAACATGATAATCTATCATCATCATCCTCGTTTTCCGTGACACCTTGAAACAAGCACGGAGCCAGCTCCATTGGTCTGGGGGCCAAAGAAAATAATTCTCAAATTTTTCTTCTCCTTATGTCCTATTTGCAAACGGGAAATTACTCATCTGCCATTTGGCTAGAAATAGATTTCACTCTTCTGTCGTAGGTAAAGAAGGTGAGCATGCCAGTGGTTTGTCAAATCCGGAGTTAGCAGTTGATTCACCTATTACCGATTCGAGACTCGTCGTGATGGAGAGGCTTGGGGCACTTTTTGTCAGGTATGAAGTGTTATTTGTCATGTGTAATTGTTTATGGAGGATCTTCAAGTCTTAAATTACGTGGGATCCAAGGTGACGGATTTTATGGAATCCGTTAAGTTGCACGTTTTCATCAATATTGCTTGCAAATAACTAACATCTTGTAAGTGTTCGTGTTCAGGCCGTCAGTATCATTACCAGCGTCATCATTCTTGCATAATCGAACAACATTTCTCTACTGGACTGGACGTCAAGTTGACCTTCCACCAGCATCCGTTATCCTCCTCCAAGGTAACAGCATATCCTTTTACATACAAACAGGCTCTTCAATAACCATAGCTTAGCTTGAAATAGAGAAGCATGCTGATAGGTTTTATCACAAGGAATGTGGTGCTTCACGAAAAATGGCCTTCCACGGCGTTGCACAGTACTTTTATTGTTAAACAACTACGGCACGGTGGCCTTACAATTTTTAAAGTTCTGCCCTCGGTATTTGTGTCATGACGTCATTGCAGACCAGTCGTCGTATTCAACAAAGTGCCCAGAACTTCAAAACCCCAATAACATCATGTTTTAAAAATTTATCCGTAGTTTGATCGGACAAGATACAACCGTAATAACGGTAACACATGTTAACATCCAGGTCCCCGTTCAGGAAATAGCATGGGAATATCGGTTTTCATTTGTAGTAAAGGCGCGTTGTCTCAATCAGAACTTTGAGGAAACTATAATCTTGTGATCTATCTACAAAGTATTTGTATCTTTAAAATCTCCGCTACAGGATCCCTGTACCCCCGTTGAGAAACACTGGTCTAATTGGACCGAAACACTTGAGTGTGAGTGACGTAAAACAAATTGTATGGTAAAATTTCCAATCATATTATTAAGAAAAAATACACGGATTATCACTTCTGTATCTAAAAAAGGTCAGGTTTGCATTTTATTTGGCGCTTTGGGAGTCAGTACACATAAAAGCAAAAAAATATTTGCTATGCAGCCAAAAATAATTTTTTATTAGACCTATTCAATTAATATAGTTGTAGTAGACGCTAATTGGGCCCCAAAACCCTACAACACAAACCATTCAGGCAGTCCAATTTCTGATTGGCTTTTTCAATGATGCAGTTGGATATACTCTTTCACACGTTTTATTTCGATCATTCTGACGATTGCACTCTGAGGAGTGTCAGAATAAAAAAGCCTTTCAGTAAATTATGTTTTGGCAATTTCGTACAATATTCTTGTTTTGTACCACAAACAAACCATAATTGTTTTATGTAGGCTAGGCATGTCTTGCAGTTTAGGTTACGTCAACTGACCAAGGTGATTGCTGTTGGTATACAGATATACAATAAAATACTCTACTAAACCGGAAGTGCTCTTTAACCAATAACGACTTTGGTTACGTGGTTGCAACGACGTTCTTAATTTAGTGTTTTTTTAATGCCATTTCAGAAATGTCAAGATTATGGAAGGTATCACGAAAGATGTCGTAAGGATTTTTAATCGATCGAACTAAGCTACTACTATATTTGATCGAGGGAAGCTTTTGCTGGGTTACAACGCAAAACTAGTAGAAATATTTCAGCATAGAAAATACTGTGTTGGGTATGTCGTTGCCACCACGTAGCCAAGGACGTTCTAGCACCTGGTTTAGTAGCGTATACGACAACATTAACGTTAACTCTAACTTAACAATATGAACGTAACACACTTTTTGTTTAAGAAGAACGGTGATTGGATAGAGATCCTTCAGAGCCAAATCTGCTGGTCCCAGGCTTTCACTTGATAAGTTGCATGTAAGAACCATTTCTACATTGCAAACCTCGCGCCCAACCTATGACGCACCTAAACTTCCAGCAACGCCCAAGAGAGCAACATGCAAATATGAACCTAATAAAACATGAAGATGATGTAAGATTCATGACACATTTACCACCCACCACCAATGGCTTTTCCCAACTAAGACGACTTGACGTTATTGAATAATGACTTAAATCGTAGAAGATGTCAATGGTGAAAAATCGCAGGACCACGTGGAATCAAACCCGGGCCTTCGTTGTTGCAACTCTGTTGTGCTAGTGCTACACCGCACACCTTTAACATAGTGAATGAGAAACTTTGCCTGACGATTCTTTCTATTGGCATCACTACAAACTTACCACTCGGCCAATCATCACCAGGACATATATAGCACGAGGACGTACCGCCCTAAATGTTTAATACCCGTACGATTGGCATCCTGGCATGCTCCACACTGACATAAACTAAAACGCCAGGTTTCCCAAATGCCCTGGGAAAGTCCTGGAATTTGAAAAATGCTCTGGAAAATCCTTCAAATTAGATTTGTTATTGATTCGAAAATCCCCTATGGGAGTCCGTTAATGTTTGTCCCATGAACATTCTCTTTCAGGTTACTTGCAACTCGTTCTCGCCATGACGCTACTTCACTTGGTCCATAGGGTGCCCCCTTATTTACCTGCTTTTAGAGTTTAAATTATAGGAAATTGTACAATTTGAAAGAGAACACATCATTGCTCTCTGATAATCTCCTATCGTAAATTACCATCGTTGCCATATTAAAAATATTTTAGTCAGGAGATGTTATTTGGCCGTGACTGATATTTTTATGTGTTAAGAAAAGTCCTGGAAGTTTTTTGAAAAATACTAGAACAGTCTTAGAATTATTGGAGCAAATACCCTGGAAATCAGAAGATAGTGCTTGAAAGTCCTGAAAAGACCTGCATTTGCACGTAATTTTTTCATCGAGCAGTGAGGATTCGAATTGTCAGTTTTGAACGGACACTAGGAAAATGCAAAATATGTCATTAACTGGATTCGAACTTGTGACCCACGCTATCCAGACGAGTGCTCTACTAATTGAGCTAGATGACCCTCCATGGTAATGTAACTCTATTTTCTATTCATATTTTTAGGTTATTTATTACGATACTTATGTAATAGAGTCAGGTAGCTCACTGCTTACCGGTTGCCATAGACCCACACTCCACCTTGCCAATTCTGGACAGGTCTCCATGATGCATGTATGTTGAGTCGCTGGTTGGAAAGTTTGGTTGCAACTTGCACTAGCAGCTGTTGTGCCGTTTTTGAAGGCGCACCAAACATGCCTCCGTCGAATTCCTTGTCCGCAAGTAACTGAGCACTAGGAAATCGGAGAAAGCATCCAAAATTAACAACCTTATCTAGTGTACCATGGACATAGGTAAGGGAATTCTGAATGACAAATCTGACATTTCAGCGGGTCTATTACAATAATTTCTTTGACGTTGGCATAAACTGACATCGAAGAAACAATTAGAAGTTTAAAAAAAAATTAGCACTAGCACTTTGGTATTTGAACAGTAATTAGTCTCATAACCACTTAACTACTTTTATAGCTTCTAAAGTGCTATGTGTACGACATTCATTTGATTTCACTTGTTTGGAAAACATGTCATTCACATCATAATTATTCAAGTAATCTACAAAGAAGTCGATAGTCGTATTGGACAAACAAATAAACCGATAGTATAGCAACCTCTCAGTGCAGCCCCCTGATAAGCAGTGGGGCCTTTCCCTAGGGTCCGTTCTTTGAAAAGGGAAAGGCGTTTCCCTGGGGAGGAATCGCCATTGAGATTGCTGTGGGGATTAACTTTTTACCAATTGACAACGTATTATTTACAAGAATATGAGAATAATGAAATAAAAGTAAAAGGCGTGGCAACGCTGCTGCTATCGCTTGCTGCGCCGCCTAAGAATCATGAAAAAATTGATGACACCCCAGTTACACTCTCTCACTCAGGCCTACGTCTCACACTCTCTCGCCCTCTCTTTGTATTAACGTTCTTTATTTTGTTGTTTTTCTACAGTGTATTGCTCTCTCTGTAGATAATTAGACTTATTGTCTTCAATTCAGAATTCGAATTGGTTTCTTTACAGCAAGTAGTTATATTTTCTGATTTAGAGCTTCAAAACTATTTTACCAACTTGTATAAATAAAGTAAATGTTGTGATTTTAGAATGCTGTTGTAGCTTTATTTACGGTGGCGCAGATCAAACCGTAAGGACAATTAAATGCCGCCTCACAGCTAATCATCAATGTAAATAAACATACTCGATTAGATTAGGAAACTGTATGGTGGCGAGTAGTTCTTTGAGTTATTCTTATTCACGACATAAAAGTAAAGACTTAAATAAATCAAGATAAAACCTGAGTAATTTGACTGATTTTTTGTCATAATCGATTGATGAATAGCATCAGCAATGATAAGTAATGAAAAACCTTGCCAACAATTGTCCCTTCTCTCTTAAAGATACATAGGACAATCAGAAATAACAGGCTAAAAGGTTAAAAAATTAAACTTTAGAAAGATGCATTTTTACACTTTAAAAGCCGTAACCCTAAATCTAAGACACAAGAGCCTTATAGGAAGACCATTACATTAGTTAATTTTCAAGCAACAGAGAGGTCAAGTCCGTGGCTTAACTGGGACTAATAATAGTTGTTGTGATACACAACGTATTTGTGGTCTGCGTCTCTGGATTCTAAACTGTAACTGTGCTAAGTTTCACCATCATCGTATATGAGTAACAGCTTTTTTTGCTTTAAGAGTTGCGGTACTATAACTGCTCTCCCTCCCCATTAGACGCAGCACTGTCAGAAAATTCTAGATACATACTTTAAGAGAGCTTAGGTTGAGAAAAAAAGTAGAATCAATATGGTTGTAGTCTTTATGTTTTTGGGAAGAAAAGCTGTATCATTTGTCTGGTCATCTTGGTCTTCAGCTAAAACTTAGGACAAATATTGCTGTTTAGAGTGCATACGTTACGTGTATCTTGCTGTATTTGACAAAGAAGTGGACAACATGAACAAGATAGATAGTAGACTGAGTGCTTTCCAATTTTGAAACCAAAGGCGGATAATTTGTTCAAGTGAGAAGACAACATATTCCTGGAGAAACAAGTCAAAACCGGGAGACCTGGAGAAACAAGTCAAAACCGGGAGACCTGGAGAAACAAGTCAAAACCGGGAGACCTGGAGAAACAAGTCAAAACCGGGAGACCTGGAGAAACAAGTCAAAACGGGGAGACCTCCCGGTTACGCCGTGAGAGTTGGATGGTCTGCAATTGGATGGACCCGGCAACTCCCCGAAAAATATCTGTATCATAACGCTACATCATCTCCACCTGCGGTAGGCTGGACACTAGCATGAGTGAGTATTTGTTTAGAGGAGGGCCCCAAAATTCAGTAATGATTATCAATACAAATGCAAGGTATCTTTTGAGAATAATGTACCTCAAATTCTATGCAATAAGCGTGACACTTTGCATGGAGGTATTACATAACTTTATCAACACCACCTTCAAGTGCCAAATGACATAATCATACTGATTGCTTTAAGCATGACCCTTTATTGATTGATTTTGCTGGAACTTTATGTTACCAAATGATTATTAATCACGTTTATAGGAGTGGGGTTTTTTTCTTCTATTATTAGACTTATTATGATCCTTGATTCATAGTAAACTTCCTTGGTGTTTGTAAATATGCATGTTTCATTCTAGTATCAGTAACTTTAATTTCTGACCTGGTTGTTTTTTGCAGTCCTGACCGGGTCCGTAGCTACGGGGGGAGGGGGGGGCATTTCGGATGCTTTTGCCTTATTGTTCTATGAATGGACCATGTATCAAAATGGGAAGTGAAGATAAAGCAATTTTAAGGCAGAATTGTAGACTTATTAGGTTGACAAACTAACTTCAAAAGCTCCTTTTGAATATTTCACTACCACCTTGAATGGTAAGAAAGTACGTCAAAGTTCTTTGTTTATTATGTGCCCCTTGCATTTTAAAGTGAAATTTATGCCAAGAAAGGTTTAGCACTCATAGTTATGATAGCAAACTCACAGTTTGGGATTTAGTCTGACACCCATTTGTTTAGTTGATATGTCTGGAACCATTTAACAAATTCTCGGCTGGTTTGCTGTTACGTTGGTATGCATATAGGAAAACATCAGCAGAGGAACTGTATTCCATTGACATATAGTTCTCCAACAATTTCTTGGCAGCCTCAATCTATTACCTAATTAGCATAATTAAACCAGACGAGTTTCAAAAACCCTTGTTTTTGGTTTGGATTGAGTTGGAATGCTCAATTTTATCAATGGCACTTCACTACTGCAAATGCTTGTTCGCTCGTGGCAGACATCCCTACTTGAATAAATGCCCCCGTGTAGCAGTTGAACGTATTAGGAAAGCCTGTTTCGTCTATTCACCCCTGTCAAATAGATGCTGCTTAAACAAAAGTAATTGAGAAGCTCCCTCTTAGACTACGTGTCAGTTAGATGTTGTGCAGTGTTGCCCTTTTGATAACTCTGACTATGCTTTGAAATTCATGGTAAGTCTTTGTTCGTACGATTTGTATTGGATTAGATTGCCATTTCTTAACTCTGCCTTATGCGAAGAAAATTGTAAAATTGAGCTTATCAGGATCTCAAACATTTCACAAACACTTAATGCCTTAGTTACCTCTCAAATGCTCTCTGGCATTACGTTCAACACGGGTTTAGTTTAATGTACATTAAGTTTAACTGCTGATGTTTTCGATCATCGACTTGTTGTGATATACACGTTTCTTGATACAAGAAAAATGAAATTTGGGTTGGACCAGGCTGTTTCTTGAAATTGTTATATTTTCAGTTCGCAATGTTCCTTAAATGTTAATTGAAATAAGTCAGTGTTAATTTCTCGTATAAAATTACTTTCTCAACATTCGTTTCTTTAAGATATTCCATTGCCTGTTTCTATTTTTATAAATAAGAATGTAAATGAAGCCATTGCCGTGTCCTCTATCAAATCAGGTTTATTTAGTTTTTAGAGTTAGATACTTGTGTAGGATGAATGGAAAAAAGTGATCACACACCAATGTTAAAAGATTAAAAATGTCATTTTGTGAATGTATAGTCTTCCTTGTTAAAACATAGTCGATAAAAGAGATCATGGGCATCATTCGGAAAGAAATGGAAGGTAGGGAGATTACTGGCACTGTTGGCTCACGTAAAGGAGCAGACAAGAGTTTATCGAGACGAAACAAGACGTGCTCCTAAGGGGCACTACGAGAGAATTCTCAAGTATAAAGTCAAAGCAAGATGTAAAAGGTTACTTTTATCAGAGATCGCATTTTTGTAATGAATATAACTATGTAGTGGGTATTGCTGCTCGAAACCACAAATTCTCTAAGGGAAAGCGTTTCTTTGCCTTCTTAGGAACCGGACATCATTAAAAGGAGTGTAAATTGAAGCTACACTGCTGCAAATGTATAGAACAGCACCACTAAGCACTGTGTGCAAGTCGGAAGGTTATCTCGAAATCGAACCCTGTCCGTAAATCTGATCATTATCACATTATTGAGCCTATTGAAGGCTCACTTGTTAGTAACAAAGTTACAGACACACCTGCGAATGTTAGTATTTTTTTATAAACTGCAGTTACGTATGACGTCGGTAACGACGCCAGCTATCATATGTTAGTACTCGCTTAGCAAAATTGCTTTGTCGTGCAAAAATTAAATCAGAAGTAAATGATCTACATACTTCTTGGGGCATCTCAGCTTGTTAAGAAGACGTGAGATTTAGTTCAGTTGTAATTGCAATCAAAATTTGGTCCTATACCAATTTCCGGGTTTACGTACCCCGCTGTTTGTACAAAATTGCCTACATTTGTCAGATTTCCCTTGTATGCACGGTAAGAAGCTGGCAGATAAATAAGAAGGTTTGAAAGATTATAGTTCACCCTCCAGTATCGATTTCTTAATTGGGGCAGATTTTTATCTAGACCTCATTACGGGCAAGATAGTTCATAGATGTGCTGGTCGTAATGGGTCAGTGTAGAAAGCATAGTCGGATCATTAGGTACTGGCCCCATTCCCTTACTTAACTGGAGTACTAATGTCATTTCTAACGTGTCACCCTAAAGTTACTAACGTCATTTCTAACCATTTAGTTTAACGTGATGTTGGCTTTTCTTATAAATTTTACTGCGTGTATGCTTTGCATTTTATAAACCGGCGATCCGTGTAATAAGTTTGAGCTCATGACCCACTCCATCGCACTCGTTCCTCAATCTACTGAGCTACAATGACCTCGATAACACTGTATTCGATTTTGTTTAGAAATTAGAGTAATCAGCACCACCTAAATTTTAGAACTGGCCTCCCAGAGCCACGTTACTTGACTGTCTCAGTATTAACACCCAGCAAGTTAGCCTTTTCCAAAGTCATCAGATTTTGTTGGGCTTCAAATGTTACGCCCTCTTGTTTTCTATGTAAGTCTTGGGCAGGGATCCAGTGCGTAGAACGTACATCAGTAACAGAAGCACACTGGAGGGTGGACCGGGGTGTACACCTAGCATCTATTTTTCAACCGTTATTGGGAGTGCTCTTGCGTTGCATATTTCATCTGCTAGGATGAAGACCTACTAGTAATGTTTACCAGGAATTTAACTGTCCTTCGTGCACAAACATCATCCCTTGAATAATTCTTTAGTCAGTATGTTGTCAGGGATCATTTGTTTCGTGGATAATCAACGGGATTGTAATAACTTGACACTAAAGCGTAGCAGACTTACCTTTTTGATTTGTTTTTATATGATACACATTTTTATATGCAATTCTTACAGGATATCTATGGAACGTTTAATGTAATCGTGAGGCGAAAGCCAAAGGAGAACAATTTCAAGGTAAGCAAGCCTTTATCAACAGTGCTTTTGAGTATGCTATACGCCAGGGATTTCCCATCCAGAGGTGTCCGCACCCTTTGGGGAATAAAATTGCAGGGGCTGTGAGATAATAATTATAATAATAATAATTAAAGATTCTTCTATAGCGCCATATTTACATCTGTATTCTACAGCGCTTTACAAATGCTAAGATATCACTACTAAAAACTAAGACAAGGGCCTAAAAGCAAAGAAATTATTAAAATATTAAAAACACGAGATTAAAACGAGTCTAATAATGAAGAAGCCAGGCATCACCCGCACAACGAAAAGTTATAAATTCAAATAATTCTAGACCTGTAGACAAGTATACTACTTGAACGTATGTTTTTGTGTTTGAGTAATTAGCATTACGTCATATAATATTGCTTTGTCTGATCAATACGATTCTTTGATCGCCCAAGATAGCCTAAGGTAGACTAATGTGTACGAGGATATGAACACATACATCTATAGCAAAGACCTTGAAATAACGTGGCAAAATACCTAATGCTAAACCTGGCCTTCTGTGAGTCAGCAGAAGTTGCACATGAAGAAACAATATTTTCTAGACAAATGCAGAAGAAACAGTAATGATGATGTAGTAATATACAATATTACATTCTCTAAACGTAAAGATAAAGATGATGTCTTGTGCGTCTTTTAAAATATTCGAAGTTGTTAAAACTGAGAAAAATCTTATTTCCTTACTTTCTTATTTCCTTATTTACTTAGATTCTTATAATCGTATAATTCCTTTACAATCTGGTGTATTCTTTTCAAAGTCGTCGGTCCAACACATCGATGTCTGCCATTACCAAATATTGGTGTTTGTGTCATTAGTAACTTGGTTCCTTGGTGGTCCGGTTGGGGACTATGGTATTAAAAATACCCGGATAATCTCATGTCACCGTGGTTTTATAAGGTTTTGTAACAACTTTCTTTCTTCTGTATTGGAAAGTGTAAAATTTCCTTACGATAAATGCAAAACAAGTGAAATAGATAATAAGTAAAACACAAACATACAAAGCTATAATAAAAGGCACGAAATATCAACACTAATATCTGTTATTACCGGGTATTCAATTAATATAGAGCACATAAGAAGGCTATTGGAAACCTTCAATCACAAAGCTAGCTAAAAGTTTTGGTAGGCAATATTTAGGTGTGGCCAATAAGTTGGGTATGACCTAGGTTTAAAAAAACATAACTTGGGTGCATTTAGAAATATGTCTGGTGGAGAAAGAGGGCACACTTATCCTTCCAGGTTATTTATTGTGTTTCGGCTTTGAGCCTTCATCAGTGCCAGACATATACATATTCTCAGCAGACACTTTGCAATTATATATAATTCTCAAAGAGTGGAGCATTACCACAATAGCTTGCAATTAAACGGTGCTGACCGGATTCGAACCCGGGACATTGTGATTACTAAACCGAATATGTATACATGCACGTGAATGCTCTCAATTGGTCGTTGAAGAGTTAATCAAATCAGGTTAGGATAGTCAAAGGTGGTAGCAGAGTAACAAAATGATTTGTTATTTACCAATAGCCTAAATTGCCTCTTTTGAAAGGGGGTCACATTATTCAAAAATTTACCACAGCTTTCACTGAAAAGATTGGTTGATCTACAACAGTCTTTGGAGCCCCTGGAGTATATTCAACTGGTTCTCGATTATACACTGTTTGTTTGTAGGGGGGTTGGGGGGAGGGCTGGTGAAAGATGGTCAAACTTTTAACATTCAATACTCACAATGTAAGGTGGTTAAAACCAAGTAAAGGCTCTTGATCTTGTTTTGACAATGAAAATGGACATATAAATGAATAACCGTGTTAGGCTCAATACAAAGGCAACTGAGAATGACTGAATTTCTCAAATTTATTAACTGCAGAAGTACAAGCACATTATACTGTATATAATTTTGTACTGAAGCAACATGTTGTCTGTCACTTGTGTTTAAGGCACTGTAGAAAATAATGCCTACCTGAGTGATGTATTTTTCACTTGTGTTAAGCATGAGTGACAGAAAGATCATTACATGTGTATATAACTTGGATGTTATTTTCTGTGGCATGTTTCTGTCTTCTCACTTCCTATAAATTTTTTACCAACATCTTTCTTATTTCAATGCGGACAGTTGCTGTGACCAGTGTCTAATGTGTATAAAAATGTTAATACTTTGAAAATGAACTCACATATTGCTAGGGAAGCTTTTTGCTAATTCTCTTCAAAAACAAAACGAAAACAAAACTATCAGCAATGCCTTGAGATTTTCTGTCTGAATCATGTCTCCAGTTATAGCGTCCTTGGTTGAGATGGGAGGTGCAGCCAGATACAACATGCTGAAGTGTTTGAGAATTTAGGCAGTCAAAGCATAGGTTACTGTCAGATTTCTTCCAGAGTTGGAGGTTCTTTAATAATAATAATAATAATAATCATAATAATAATAATAATAATAATAATAATAATAATAATTCTGAATAGATACTAGGGGAAAAGAAGATATGTCACTTCACTAGCTCTGTTGTTGTAGTATACGCCGCGATTGTGTGAGCCCTGGGTACGAATCTTTTTCTACAGATGTTACACACTATTTTAAGATGATAGATGCTTTTCCAGACCTCTTCCATAGCCTTTTTCCAAGTTGTTAAGGTTGAACTTCCTGTAAGATATCTTGATGAACCTGTGACAATGATTGTGACAGACTACTCAGTGCTCTTCTTTCTATTGTGATCCTGCTGGCAGCTTACAGGCGCATGCGCATTGTTTTTTCCTTACCAATTCAGATTTTGATACAAGAAACAAATAGCAAACCAGCTTGGAAAAAGATCACGTATGTCTAACGCGAGGGTTGATGCCGTACCAACCATAGATTGACTTAAACATACGTTCATTTTAGTCAATTCACCAGGTACTATTAACAGAGACTTCGAGGAAACTGCTGTCTGATATCTAAAGAAAACGGTGGAAATTGTGATTCTGTCATACAAATGCTGGAAATGTTTGCCAAAATATTGTACAAATAATTATGCCCGAATTAAAAGGTATTGGTCGAAATACGCAATCTTGAAAAATGCAATATCCTAATTAAAACGAACGACATGTTATGGACTTAATGAAAAGAAAACTACCGTCTACATTGTATTCTTCCTTTCTTTCTTTCTATGTATGTATGTATGTATGTATGTATGTATGTATGTATGTATGTATGTATGTAGGAAACAGACATGCTCGGTTTGCAATACTGCTTACAAAACACT
This sequence comes from Alatinidae sp. Z8VKAUB7J3, assembly GCA_010016025.2. Classification (NCBI taxonomy): domain Eukaryota; kingdom Metazoa; phylum Cnidaria; class Cubozoa; order Carybdeida; family Alatinidae; species Alatinidae sp. Z8VKAUB7J3. The sequence goes on from JAAAKM020073195.1 coordinate 150,852,903, forward strand.
TGCTGGGTTAAAAACTCACTTTAGGGTCCGTCAAATGATGATGAAAATGATGATAAATGTGATTTAGGTCATTTAACTGAAAAAGGGCGTGACTAATTCATGCTTCTCTTTTCTCAGTTTCATCTGATTACACTTAGTAATTGGAAAATAGAACATTGACATTCCTTACCAAGCAGCTAGCCCTGGCAATCATAGAAGTTTTGAAAAGGAAACCTAAATTCATGGTGGGATCATTCTATGCTCAGCACCTATTCTCGATAGGCTTCGTCTTTTCATTAAAAGTAGAAAGCATACCGCCCAGCTCTCTGCGTGCATCCAACAAATGGATGGTAATCAACCAAGGAAATAAGATTCTAAAGACTGAAGACTGGAAATGAAGGAAAAGCCTTAAGAAGTTTGATGCCACTTCAAACTGACAAACAACCAGTGGAAATTCAAACCTGGAAATCACAGCAAGTGTAGACACAACAACGTGGTAAAGAATCCATGAGATTTTAGAGACATGTCAGTTATGAAAACATTTCCAAATCTGCTCGTTTCTGTATAGAATGCATAACTTTATGAATACAAACGCCAAATAGTTCTATTCATTTGTGAATGAACTAACGATCTATTAACGATAATGGTTTTTATTGAATCTTCAGTTCTTAAATATTGAGCGGCCGTGACCCACTGGGCGCCAGACTCCCTGGGTATGAACAGTGAGCAACAAATTTAAGGTGTGAAAAGTCACTAGAAGTAGTCTAGATGCGCTTTGCAAACAGAGTGTTTGAGATATCATGGTCTGTACATGTAATCAACTGAAAAGTGTTAAAAAGGGGCAGATGCCAGGAAAAATTTTAATAAGTCATATAAGTTTTAATAAGTTTTAATAGCTAAAAGGATGCAGTATCAAGACCATCTAATGAAAGTGGTAACCTTTACACTTTCAAGCAAACTAGTATTGTTGTAGATAGGATATCATTAGAGAGATCCTACAGTAAACTGAATCTATTGTCTCCCTTAACAAACAAAAAGACAACTCAACAACGCTCTCAACAGTTTATTGATACATGATAGTCCATATCATCACACGTTGGGTAAACTTTAGGCAAACGATTATTTGCAAATCAAAAGAACTTCTATTAATTGAATAAAACCTTTTCTATAACCTTCGCCAAAGTCATAAAATGATCAGCAGGCTTTACCTAAAGGGCCCTTGGTAGTTTGATACAAAATCACATTTGGGGGGGGGGGGGCACTTTTACTCTGGAATTACGTTTAGTCACGTTTAATGACGAAAACAAAAAAGGCCATGGAGCTATTCAAAAAACCAATGCGGGCGCGGGCTCAAAGGATCCGTCCCGTGGCTTTAAAAGCCCCGGTCTTATCGGCAACAAACGTGTTTAACGTCTAAAATTGTTGAAATTTGTGGAAATTTACACTCTACTAAGCACTATCCTTTATTACATCTCAATGGAAAATTGTTCCTTTGCTATGGATAAAAACGAGGCTGGAACTTGGTGCGACTGTACTTTAAGTGCAGAGTGCTAAAAAACCAACGCCGGGAGCGCTTCTAGGATGACAAGGACCAGGACGGTCAAGCCCACAAAGTTCATATGGAAGATATATCCACTCTGCAAAAGACTTGAAAAAAAGTTGCAGGTAACAAGTAATTCATGTTCGTTTTCGCCCCCATATGGAATGAGCTTAAAGACGTTAGAGCCTATCTTCCACTTTCTTTTTCTCAAAGTAACTTTTCGAGAAGGTTTTGCCTGTAAAACGTAAAACGTTTTCTTCCTCTTCTATTATTTTCACTTGATACAAGGTAGCTGCCACTAGTATGTATCGAGTTACTTTTCATCTTTTGCCTCAGCACATCAACGGAAAGGTCATTTAAGCCTCAAATATCAAGGAAAACTTTATCGTCAGAATAAGACCGAGTGACAAAGTCCAGTCGACATGGCCATCAGATTCGAACTTCACCCTCCGAGTTCCCTCGGTTTGAGTGATTAGCGCCACCTCTTTTACGTAGAGTTCGTTATACTCAAGCAAGGAGATCCTATGATGAAAACTATACCTTTATTCGAATAAAACAAAGTGTTACAGACAGCTAAACAGCTTGTTGCTTCTGTCATGCCTGACCAACACCACCCTTTCATACTCAGAGTGGGGTTTTCTGCAACTGGGACCATCAAAACCAAATGCCAAAACTACCTGAACATGAGAGTTAATCTGTTGATAACTTGACTATGTTTTAATCCATAAATTCTCTCATAAATCACCACTCTAAAAATGATTGACACACAAATTATGACATATTGCAGTAAGATACAACAGGAACCTAATTAATGAACTGCAAGAAACAGTTGAAACGGCATCATTTTTGTTGTGATTGAAAAGAGATGGTCAGTGTTTGCAATAGAGAGAAGCTTGTAGCAGCAGAAGTCAGGGACCTAGCAGGAAAAAAACCCAAATGTAGGAAAAACCCCAGAAATAAGCCCCAAACAATGTACAGCAGTCAAAGAGAGAGGGGTGAGGGGGCATACAGCAACTTGAGTCAAATAGATGGTATAGAAAACAAAACAAAAGACAATCTTACAGCAGTAGTCAAAGTGTGTGTGGCAGAAATGAACCAACTATAGTTAGAGTCACAGAGTGCTACAAAATTTGACGTCATCATTCCCACAAAACGTATTTAGAACCATCTGCAACAAATTTGTGGAGGGGGGGGGGGCACCACATTCAATGCAGTAGAGGACTAGGGACCAAAACTGTACAGTGGTTTCCTCTTGATGATGAGTTTTGATCCGGTATTGGATCTCGGAGCTATGGCTGACTAATCACCTGTGTAATCTATTCGAAGATATGGCACCAATCAAAATGTATTATGAAAATAGGCTTTGAAATTACTGTTACTTATGTTCGACTCTTTTGCAGAGGCTGGCCAAGAAATATAGAAACCAGAAGTTCAAAGTTGGTGAAGATAATGATGGATATTCTGTGAAAATGAAAATGAAATACTTCATAGAATACATAAACTCACAAAGGGACGATTCACCATTGTATGTATTTGATGGATCTTTTGGTGAGGTATTTGTACCTGGTCATATTCATGTACTTATCAATTCGCAATTTAAAAACCACAAATATTACTACACTTTGCCGGCACAATGCTGTGGATGGTTGTATTTATTTGCAATTGATATGAATTTGTTGTTTACTACATTTATCATTTAGTTTGTTCAATAACGGACTTTTTTATCATAGGGTACAATTTCTGTTACCTGTACCTGTACCTGTACCGGTATCTGTACGTGTACCTGTACCTATATCTGTATCTGTACCGGTATCTGTATTTGTATTTGTATCTGTATCTGTATCTGTATCTGTACCTGTATCTGTATCTGTACCGGTATCTGTATCTGTAACTGTACCTGTATCTTTATCTGTATCTGTATTTGTACCTGTGCCTGTACCTGTATCTGTACCGGTATTTGTATTTGTGCCTGTACCTGTACCTGTACCGGTATCTGTACCTGTACCTGTACCTGTATCTGTACTGGTATCTGTACCTGTACCTGTATCTGTACCGGTATCTGTACCTGTATCTGTATCTGTACCGGTATCTGTATCTGTATCTGTACCTGTATCTCTACCTGCACCGGTATCTGTACCTGTATCTGTATCTGTATCTGTACTGGTATCTGTACCTGTATCTGTATCTGTACCGGTATCTGTATCTGTAACTGTATCTGTACCGGTATCTGTACCTATATCTGTATCTGTACCGGTATCTGTATTTGTATCTGTATCTGTATCTGTATCTGTATTTGTACCTGTGCCTGTACCTGTATCTGTACCGGTATTTGTATTTGTGCCTGTACCTGTACCGGTATCTGTACCTGTATCTGTATCTGTACCGGTATCTGTATCTGTAACTGTACCTGTATCTGTATCTGTACCGGTATCTGTACCTGTATCTCTACCTGCACCGGTATGTGTACCTATACCTGTATCTGTATCTGTACCGGTATCTGTACCTGTATCTGTATCTGTACCGGTATCTGTATCTGTAACTGTACCTGTATCTTTATCTGTATCTGTATTCTGACAGAAGAGAACCAAATCAAGGTCGAAGCCAGATTTGAGATCTTGGAAAAGATGATGCTTCAGATATTGCAGCAAAAAGGCTCTTCAGATGCAGTCAAAACATTCCGACCTTTAAAAAATCGAAGATCAATCAATTATCGGTGATGATTACACTAATTTCGAATGGCTGATAGTGGCAATCAATGCCAAATGCAGACGGCTGATAGTTGCAACCAATGCCAAACGCAGAATATGCTAACGATTTTATCAGCGCCATGGTCAGATAAGTCGGTAGTCGAGAAAGAGATGCTCGCAGTCGAATATTTTAACGGGCTGCCTTAAAACGTTTAACACTGCATGTACAAGAACTTGTTTGCTAATATCATTTTTATTGATAATAGTTTTGCACTTTAATTAAGATTATCGGAAGGGGCTTACAACCCTAAAAGAATTATTATGCGACTGACGTATACGCATGCCGCACAGTCCAATGAGCCAGATTGTACAGATAATGAGAATATCGAGGTTAAGCTGTTTTGAGAAGATGGACAATAATTCTTGATGGGCAGATGTATGGACTGCTGTTCAGCAGTCTTGGACGAGATATGCTTTTCACATGAGTATTTCAGGGTCGTTTTCATCTCATAGTAATCATATTTACATAGTTTGTATAAGTATATGTAACCACACGTAACAGATTTATAAGGCTTTGTCGCTGTCTTTAGAATAATCAAAACTCCCCATCATTCATTTTCGAACTTTTTCTATATTTTATACATTTTTTTCTCCGTCATAATCCTTATTTACGCAGCGTCTAGATTTCTTAATAGTTCCTGTAGTAGAACATGTATTTTAAAAGGAACTGAATGAGACATTTGCTTAACCCGACGTAGCAAGAGGTCCAGAGGAAGGGTGGGGTGGGGCAAGTAGGCCCCCGGTTGTGAATATCCTTTTGTAATTTTTGAATGTTTTACGTTAGTTTCAGAATATTTGTGTTGCAATCACTGATACACACACACAATGTTAATTGTTATGTATGTACGTACGTATCCAGGTAGGTATGTCGGTTAGCTCTGGGCTACAGTATTTACCATTCCTACTCCACAAGAATACCCCCTTTTCCTCTCTGTCTCTTATATTGTCATGCTAGTTACTCTTATTCACTCGAATAAGCCCCAAGCCTGTCAACCTGCCCCACCTCCTAACACCTTATAATCTACAAGACTATACTCTCTGCCAGTGCCTGTACATCACATAAATTGCCTACTTTAATCTGTAACTTATTAAATTAGTACTGGGCCGGAAACGCTTTTCCACCTCGCGTTGATATACCAGGAAATAAATTTCGACACATTTGGAGTTTGAGAGGTAGATAACAGTCCAGCCTATCTTGCCTATGAAAAGCCATCGCAGTTGATAACTCCAAAATTGTTAAGATGTTCCCAGTGGCTTATGGGGAGAACTGCTCTGAGCATGTCGTTGCCACAACACGACCAAGGCTGATTCCAGTTTGGTCCTCAATAAATGTAAAGTCACTTCGTGAATGCCAGCTTCGCACAAACAGTTCCTCAAACTCACGTAGAATGAATACAGCGAACAAGAAAAATACGAGGAATGAAAAGAGCGGAAAAGGTAAAAAGAGAAGACCACAAGCACAAGACAAAACAACACGAGTAAGGGCAAAGGGAAAAGGAGAAGTTAAAATGACAGAAGAGGAAGAATTGGAGAGAGAATCGGACGAAGAGGTGAACGAAGAAAATGAAGAAGGAGAAACGACTGTGCCAGATTGCAAATGAGGAAGCTGCAAGTGTAAGACACAGAAGAAGAAAAAGGAGTGAAAAAGAAGCACGATAAAAGCAAACGTCTCAATAAGGAAAGTTTCATCGAGAAGAGAGAATTTGAAATGTTAGTTCCGATAAGAACACTAGAGATATAGAAAATATGTCACCACCATCGATTACTTTCTAACTTAATGGGCTTTGAATTGATGACGGGCCGGATGGCAGTTCTTCCTTGGTCAAGTCACATGGCGCAGAGAGGCTGGTCTTTATTCCCTGTGAAGTTCTGTGTCGTTAATCTCTTTAATCTTTACTATGCGCCCATATTGATAGCTTTATTAACAGGACAATAGTATTTTTATTTGAGATGTGACTGAAAACCAAAGTTGTCAATGAAAAAAAACCCATGTACTTTTGTTTTTCTTGTTGTTTATTTTCCTCCGTTTTCAGAGCTATTTTACATTGCTTATTAAATCTTGTGACATTTTGAGGATTCCTATCTTACAATGTTTTTAAAGCAATAGAAGATAAGATAAATTTAAGTGCAATAAGCAGAGTTCTTTGTGTTCCCTAATTAAGAACTCTAGAGATTAGTCTGCTATATCCCAGGTTTAAAGCCTGATCATGGCTTGAAATTGATGAAGATGAACCTATGTTGTAGGTTATTGTTTCTATTGCCTTTCATTATTTATATTCCAGATGGACTAGTATTGCCTATCCACCCCCACCCCAATGACATCTTGTAAGAGTGGGAAATCATGTAAGAGTAATGATTGGTAAATGAAGATGAAGGTAAAATTTCTGCCTTCGATTGTCCCTTCCCTCCTGCCCACCCGTTCCAAAGGAATTGATCATTGTTTATCTATATATGTCAGTATCAATATTAAACAGATACAACATGCAATTGAGTGTCAATAAAGGGATGTAACTTAGTTACCAGGTGTAAAATACAAGCAATGCAGGGGAAAAACCGAGATACTGTTTGTAGTTTTCTTTGTATCCGGTGTTTCTGCCTAAGATAAACAAAATGGATAAGCTACTAGCCCATCAAAACTAATTACTTGATTATGGAATTTAATAATTAGAAATAATTTGGCTAGAAAATTGCACTTCCCCCGTGTAAACATTTACCAAGGTTTATAAACCTTGTACCCCTGAGTTCCACCTGTCTTGATTATGCTCCCATTTCACCTCTAATCATAGTATAGGGAAAGCAATTGTATTTTATTGTTGCTTTTGTAGATCAGCCAATTACTCTGCAAGATGGACAACCACCAAGTGCGGGCAGAATTGCTACATACAATGCAGTGTATAAGCAAGTAACCATCGACTATCTTTATGTAGTATCTTATCTGCAAGTAACTCTCCGTCAAAACAAGGTAAGACCTTGAATACCAATTGGCTAAGCAATGACCTTCTAAAGCCACACCATGTTCTATGTATGTATTGATCTTTTTGCATAAATATCTGTAATACAAGCCCCAATCTGTCTGTGTGACTCTGTGTGTGTCTGTATGTTGCTCTTCACCTCCCGAATGCCTGAACTAAATCAAACCAAACTTGGTACACATGCAGCTGGGGTCCATCAGAAGGTTTAAGGCTCTTTGTTGTCTGTATGATAAGCCCCAATTTGTGTGTGTGACTGTGTGTGCGTGTGTGTGTCTGCATTTTGCTCTTCTCCTCCCAAATGCTTGAACGAAATCAAACCAAACTTGGTACACATGCAGCTGAGATCCAAGGAAATGTTTTAGGCTATTTGATACCTCCCCTGCCCCCTTGGGGTAGACCCTGGGGGTGACAAAAACTAAATTTTAGGGTTGAAGGAGGCCAAATTTGAGGTTAGTGCATAAACATAAAATTGTCAGCACCCCAAAATAGGGGAATGGATGGGGTCACTGGGTAAATTTGGATGACCCCAAGGACCCAGTGCACATGCAGAAAAACACGATTTTGTATAATTAATAGAAACTTTTGGAAATTTGTGAAGCATTCGCTGCAAGGGAATTCATCCAAGTCTGAACTTGCCCACACATACACTGCATGTACTTACACACGTTTAATTAGCACCTGGGCAATGCTGGGTATTTCTGCTAGTATAATATATAATCATAACTAAGGACAAGTGTAAGTTCTCTTTTTCATTTTTTATGCCACTACAGTCCTTTCAAGGTCATTGGCATGTTTGACAGATTGATTCTTCCACACCATACCCACACATGTGGATTCTTGACATGAAATTACTAGTAGGTAGGTACATTACAGTATAGGTAATCCTTATCATCACTATAAATGTACATTTACAAATTTTTTCTCCGGGGCCCCCCCCCCCCCCCCCGTTTATTAGGTTTTTACAATTTTTCCACCTGCCGTTTATTCCACCCCCCTTCTATTAGGCACCGAATGATAAATGCCTTTCAAATCGGGACGGAGTCGCTGATCTTACTCCTGTTTAAACAACAGTAATAGAATTTATTTCATAGAATTTGTTCTAATAGTTGTCCGCACGACATAGGAAAAACATGTCTAAAGATACCGCACGACATAGGAAAAACATTGTGCTCTTAAAAGCTTTCTTTTGTCTGACACTCCTCCGAGTACAATCGTCAGAATTTATCGACGACCCAAACCACCATTAAGCAATGTGGCTCTGGCATAGTGCAGCACGTACTTGAAAAGCAAGACTGCCAAAATGTATACGGACACTTCCTACGTATCATAGGTAAGGCCAGGTCTTCATTTTATTTGGCCTTTACGGAGTCAGTCCATATAAAAGCAAGACAACCTTTGCTATTAAGGGAAAGAGAATTTGTTTTCTTGTTGGGCCAATTCAATTAATTTAGTTGTAGTGGATGCTGATTTGTCTCAAAACACAAACCATTCTGGCAGTCCAAATTCTGATTGGCTCCTTCAAAATACAGTTCGGATATTCTTTCGAACGTTTCATTTCATTCCATTTCTGACGATTGTACTCTGGCAGGAGCGTCGAACGAAAAAGCATTTAAGTACACAATATTTTTTTGCTATTTCGTGCAAAATTTATACCATGGCCCATGTTTAGGTGTCAAATCAAAGTGAGTACTTGAACCGGAGATGCAGAGAAAATACATCAAAATTTAGGAAGTATTTGCCACGTGTCATTACGCCTTGCCATCGTCTTCGTGACTTGACGTATTTTCATCATAAATACTTCGTTTCAGCAAATTGTGGAGCTGGGTTCATTACAGTTATGTCGATAACCTTGGCATTATCTTCGCTGTAAGAAAAACACCGCTTTAAGTGGAAATCAGGTAAATTAAGGATAAAATTCGACGGTCGGAAGCCCTGAAAGTTAACCAACACCATTCGCCTACCTACATAGGGTTTTAGTTGAGCCAGTTTAATGATTCTGTAGCGACGTCATCCATTGTCTGAAGAACAATTACTTTCTTAATTACGTTTGAGAACATAATTTTAAGCAGTAGCTTAGTTTTTCGAACCGATGTAATAACCCTTATACCAATGTCAGGGAGAAGGGCACTTCATGATTGTAACACAGAAGAGGATATTGCTTGAAAAGGAATTAATCGAGAACATCCATTGGAGATATATATTTCCCCAGTCTAGTCGAAGAAAACAGTATTAACTGACTTTGGGTGCTAAGGTGATAAGTAGGGAAAATTTTTTATGCATTTAAAGAAAGAAAAATATGAAAAAGTGAAAGTCAAAATATGCATTTATATGCACTCAGTGGCGGTTTTACGGGGGTCCAGAGAGCCATGGCCCCGGGCCCCGCGCTTTTCGTGGCCAGAAGGGGCCCCGCGGCTGAGAAAAAAGGTAGTACTCAACAGTACTCAGAAATTCAATGATATTAGTGGTTCTCAGAAACACAATGATGTTAGTGGTTCTCAAGAATACAATGAAATTAGTAGTACTCAGATTCAGTAGTACTCAGAAATAGAAGCCAATGTGTTGATCTCACTAAAATTATACCAGTGTATGTTCGTCACAAATTGCAAAGAAGAGCGTTCATTTTCAAAGTTCAACGTAGCAATGGATCTAATTATCAGATTATTTCATATATTTTGTAAAGGCAGGGTGTCTGGCATGTCAGGGAAATCACGGAAATCCATACCCTCATAAATATGTCAGGGAAACGTCAGGGAAATTTGCTACTTTTTTGCAATGTTAGGGAAATGTCAGGAAAATCTGATCCTTTTCACTGACATCCAAGAATGGCGCAACATACTTTAAATCATCATTTTTCATCCTTGTGCCGTAATCTAGGAAAAGTTGAAAGGTCAAAGGAGTACCAAAGTTTAAATGTTTCAACCTTGCTCAAGGTATGACCCAGGACATTCTTATTCCACCCCCCACACTCCCACCCCCCCCCTTATTAATTTTTAAGTAATCTCCCACCCATGACAGCTTTTGAGGAGATACTTTGGCGGACGAATAATAGAAAACACCTTCGTTAGAATATGAAACTCACACTTTAAAAAAGATGAAAGTGGCCTGCTGCGAGTCTCGAAGAGGTGTGAGGAAGTGCATTACAAGATGTTAGCAATCACACTGTCGTTGAGCAGGAGGATGAGGAAAACATTTTTAAAATCTTGGAGGGCATGTAGGAGACTACCATGATTTCGAATAACTGACTATTGTTTTTGTTGCATCACCCTACGATTAGGAAGTTGAAGGTGATTCTAAACATTGATTCTTGACTTCACATTTAGTCCAGCCCCCGTCTATTCCAACCCCCCCGTTTATTAAGTTTGTGGGAGTTTTCCAACCCTCCCGCTTATTCCAATCCCCCCATTTATTAGGCACCCAAGAGTACTTATATGCCTCGGGCACTGATGAAGGCTCAAAGACGAAGCACATTTAATCATTGTAATTAATGAATTTCCCCTTACCGACTGAGTGGAGGTGCAAACATGGCAAGATTGACTTGAAAATTTCTCACCTTAATTATTGGACTTGATGGTCCAATGGTTAAGGTTTAGGTTTTCAACCCTATGGGTCGTGGATCCGAATCCCCTCAGCCCCCTTAGTGCAAAAAGAAGCAATATATCTACATATACATATATTTATCATGAGTGGAGCATTACCACAATAGCTTGCTTCTTTTCACTAAAGGAGCTGAAGGCATTCGAACCCACTACCTATTGGTTTAAAAACCCAAACCATAACCATTGGACCATTAAGTCCTTGGACAAATCAACTGCAGAAGTAACTGCACTCGGGAGGTGCAATCGTTTTAAATTACTGCAGGCATATATACTTGCTATAAAGCGTTGTTATGGAATGAAACTAAAGTTAAACTTGGTAGAAACAACGATCGCCAAAGAAACTGTTAACAATCTATTACTTTAGGGGTTTTGGTCTCTATTTCTTTCAGCCCCCATCTTTCAAATGTTCTCAAGTCTCCACCATCCCCACCCCCCGCTTATTCCACCCTATTCGATGATAATCTATAAGACATACAATCTTAAACTAACTTTAACTAATAACTAATAAAAAAATGATAACTTTTCCTCGCTTGGCGAAGCTAAGCATAACCTAGTAGCTGTATTTTGTATAAAACTTTGAGTGTCATTACAACCATTTCCCTGCGTCCGCTTTAGTAGAGAGGTATGAAATTTTTGGGAAGCGGATTTGGAAAAAATCCGATTAGTTAGTCTGACATAAACATCAAAAGGGAACAAAGTTTGATGATTAACCTCAGTCTACGCAATCTAATATTAAATCAGTGGAAAAAATCGTGGTTCAACGTGTCAAGTGATTCATCGGCCCTTCCTATAAATGTGACCAAGTTATCGCTCCCTGTCTTTTAAGATTTTCACGTGAGAATTTTAAACAAGCTAAGATGTGAATATTATGCCCTTGAATAAGCCGCTGAGCAACCAAAGAGGGCATAATTCTGCTATGGCATATATTTTTAACTCACGGAAAGATCTTCACTAAAATGAAATTTCGCACTGTAACCTTGTAAAGTTGGTTACCGGATACCATTATGGACCCATTTTTCGATAAAGAGGCTAACACAACATGCGTTTCCGGTTTAGCTGAGTTACCATTCCATAGGTTGAAGTTCTATGGTTTAACTTTAATAAACTTCCTACACAATATCATCCGGTCATCTAATGTTAGACCCTCTAATGACTCATCGTCCTACGAATGAACTCCTAATGCGAGGCTTAATTTTTTGCCCGGTCTACTGTACTTAACGCCTTTCCGTTTATTATCTGAAAATTTAGTTTGCAACTGCCTAACAAAGCATTGATATCTGGCAAACCAATTTACGCTGTCAAGGGTACAAATACCCAGAGTTACAGATGGCTAGATTGCAGGCGTGGTAGTCAGTGTAAGCAAGCCCTTTAACTCAGGGTAGCCAATGCATAGCTACGTTGCTCGGTTCTCAGTTTTTGCAAGCGCAACCATTATCTTGAGCTTTCCTCCCTTCCATTGTATACTTAATTAAAGCTATCGTAATTTATAAAAGTTAAACCCAGCTGAACACAGCTGAACCAAGCAGAGACCCTGCTTAAAACCTGAACCCAGCTGAACCTAGAAACCAACCCAGCTGTAAACCCAGCTGACTTATGCCGAAAACAATAGGTTTTGTCCCCAGGTCTCTTGAAAAAAGAGCTTCCGGGAAGTAAGAAATAGGACATGACGGAAGGTCGTAGAATAAAATAGGGCCAGAGGGATTCTAACTATTGCCACAAAAGTGCTAAGAAGAAAGAATTCAAAGCATGTCTGGGAACAAACTGTCTTTGAAATATCTCCTTCAGGCCTATTTTGAGTGAATAATTTTGACACATTGCAACAATCAGATCTTCTCCTTTTCTACCCTTTGGATTTGAGCCCCATTATGCTTAATAACATTTCACTGTCACGTATAGGATACCAGTGCTGCTCTTTGCACACATGACATGAGCAGATTGAAAGTTATCATCTACTTTGGGAATTCCTTGGAAGCTGCTATATACATGTATATACAGATGATATTGTGTTCATATCTGGAAGTACAGAGGAGGTTATATGAATGGTTAAGAATTATCAGTGGGTTCATGAAAAGAGGGGACAAGCTATGAACATAGTAAAAGCAAGGTGATTGTAACAGGAAAGAAAGAACAATTTACCAGAATTGGAAGATGCCTTTATGCTGTCCATGGAAGAGGTGAAGGAGTAAACTCTGTTCTGTGCATGGGATGTTGCTACGGGTACCATAAGAGATGCCTCTCTCTCAGAGGACTTCAGACGGTGTACAGCTATTTCTGCATGGATGGATGGATGGATGCATGGATGGAGGAATGGATGGATGGATGCATGGATGGATGCATGGATGCATGGATGCATGGATGAATGGATGGATGGATGGATGGATCAGTTGGTAGAGCGCACGCCGCGAAAGCGTGGGTCACGGGTTCGATCCTCGGTGGTGACATACTTTTCTATTTCTCTGGTGTTCTATTGAAAACATATATTATTTGGAAAAAGTTATAAATTGTCATGACCAGACTCCCTCCTCCTCGTGGGGGTTGTGTGCAATAGTGTATTAGCCAAATTCAACAGATCCCACGCTCAGTTTCTTGTTGTAGTTGTTCCACTGCGTGATGACACTCGAAATTCTTAATTAGCCAAATCCAATAGATGACATAATTAATCAGCAATTTCTTACAAATATTGCAAAGTGAGCGACACGACAAAAATCACGATCCTTCTAAGCCGATAGTAGCAAATGCGCAAAGCTGTCAAGTCAATAGAGTAGTAAACCGCAGAGTCTTTGACTCTTGGCCTAGAAGGAGTGTGATAGTAGTTAAAGGTGCAAAAACATTTATAGACTGATCAATGGCATTTCTAGTTTGAGCTCTTGAAAAACCATGGCTATTCCAGACTGTGTCCCTGGTGGCTTTCGAAGGCCATGCAAAGGTGACATTTGAACTATAGCATTTAAAACTTTACATCAACATCTTGTATCTTTTACTTTCCCTTTTAATAAGTTCTCTAAATTTTCTTGAGAAACATCGACATCCGTTTGGCAGGGAAGGCTTCCGCAATACGACTACCTCTGCTCTAGGCAGGTGAGCAGAGTTGGCTTCATGGTAGCTACATAAAATGGGTAAAAATACTTCTCTCATAGGTCGGGTTTCAAATACGCCGTCTCTTCTGTGTTGTTATAGGCTGTTGTATAACACATACACTACTACATAGCTACACAGAGTATCGTCTCACACATTCATCTTTTTTATAATTACTCGCAGATAAATGACGCAGTTGGCCCCTATTATCCATGGATATACTTTGTATCCTTGGTAATCTTGGGATCATACTTTGCAATGGACCTTTTACTTGGGGTTCTCAGTAACGAGTACCTCAAAAGGAAAGAGTTTAACAAGAATTATTCGAAGTCTGATTGCTCCAGATACAGCAGATCGATCTGTTCTTTTTTCTGTTGAATAAAATGTTCTTGGTGAAATCTCAATATACGATAAGTGGAAAAATGCAGTACAAATTTCCACTAACGGTAATCATCGCGAAGAGAGGATTTGAAATATTAATTTTGAAGGAAACGCTAGAGAAATAGAAAATTTGTTACCACCGGGGATCGAACCCTTGGTCAAGTCACATGGCGCAGAGAGGCTGGTCTATAATTGCGTTGAGCTGGATGTCGATGTCCACCGGCGGATGATTGGGGTCTAATGTGGCGACTAGAGAAATAGAGTACGTTAACATCGGAGGTAATCTAGCTCAGTGGGTAGAGCGCACGCCACAAAAGCGTGGGTCATGGGTATGACCCCCGGTGGTGACATATTTTCTATTTCTCTAGTGTTCTTTTCAAAACTAACGGTAATCAACGTAATTAACCGACTTCTGGCAAGACAGCTTCTTTTGATTTGTGAATCGTAAGACGTTTTGAGCTCAAATGTTAAGGGTGATAAAGACACTCCATGTCCTCTTATACACAGTGATACCGAATCCTGATTATGCTTAATCAACGTCATGGTGGCCCAGTGGTACTGAATTTGCCTTACAAATCGACCAAACGGAGTTCGATTCGAGACAGTGGTGCCACGGTTCACTCATCCCTCCATCAGAATTGCTGCAAGAATCGGTCAAAAAACTTGACTTGGGAGAGGAGAGGAGCCCACCACAACCACTGTGGTGATAGAAGCTAAGGAAAGAGGAGCATTCGTCTTGCCTCCGATTGCGATCAACCATCTTCTTCTTCTTCTTCAATCAACATCATGTAAATAGCTAGCACTAAAAGAAGTGGGAATAATACATAATAAAGGATTCTTTTATGATTGATTTAACCGTATGAGCCGTTCAGGTTCCCGAGGTCCCGCACCCTTGTAGGGTTATGTGTGAACTGCCACAGGGAAAATTCATAAATCTTGTTGCAGTTACACAGCACTGGAAAGAAGATGACAGGAAATGTAATTGTGATGAAGAAAACTTATTCTTGTTGGTCAGAAAATCAGATAAAGAACTTTTAGCGAAGGTTGGCGAAGGCCGGTGCAGGATGGAGTGGATGGATGGAGGCACATAACACAAGGAACGGTAGTTTGCTGAAACTCTAACTATGATCACCCTGGTTACCCTGGATACCCTGGATACCCTGGTTACCTGCTGCTGTCACATGTTATTCCACAGGTAAGAAAATGGAGATTTGAAGGAAGTAAACCTAGAGGAAGAAAAGGCATGAACTACTGTCTTCAGTCAGTTAAGTGTCACATGGCGACTTCGGCAAACTGTCCCTAAAATTAAATGCCTGAATGAGACAAAACCTGCCAATAAGCAGAACACTCACAGAAAGAGAAATAAAATAGGCCGGATCTTTGTTCAGACTCGTAGCTATTGGGAGTAATGGAGTGGCTAAGTATATCAATAGCCCCCAAAATTCTTCTCTCAAGATTCAACATCTATAAGCTTTCCTTATGCAGATCAAGTTTCTCTCCCTAAATTCAGAATAGCCCTGCTTTCCAGGTTGTCTCCGGTGCTATCATATATGTGATTCCACTTCATATTAATATTTTTCAGCTCATTTTTATATGCATGTTACCTGACAGATTACAGTACTTGTAACAACAGTGTGTCTAGATATTAACGAATTATTCATTTCGGCCTATCTAAAGTGATAATAACCTTGAGAGATTTCTGAGTGATCAAATACGTCGTAAAGCAAACTATTGTTCTCCCTACATTAACAACTAAAGAACCCAAAGTCACCATTTATTTTAGCCTACAAAGAAAGATACATTCTTTAAATTAACTACCAGACATCAAATGCCTTTGGGCAACGTAAACGTCTCTCACTTAGTTAGGTGTACCTGCTAGTCACCAAATGAAGGCAATGGTATGTTACCTTTTAGCATTAACTGTTAGTCCTGCTACAGCAGCAAACCGATGCATTGTGTTACCCAGGATCCAACATGGTGATGACTTGGAGGAATTCTTAACTGACGTGTGAAATTTAACATCGTCAGTGGACGTGGTTGACGTCTGACGTCGTCAGTCCTATGACTCATGTGAACACAAAAATTTTAACTTCACGCTGACGTGGCGGACGTCAAGCCCCTCATGCGAAAAGGGTATAAGTTACTATTTTTTGAGAGCTGGTCATTTCAAATCCTGTCTCCTGAATAATCTTGTAAGAAGAAATTTATGCGTACGACTTTTAAATATATCGTTATATCCATCATAAAGTTATAAATCATGGCTATTTCCTGAAGTCTAGTAATCATGTAATTGTGCAGTAGCTACTTTTCAAAAATTAAAATTTACTTAATCGTTTCCTTTAAATGCGATTGTGTTAAAAGCCATAACATTGTGGCTGCTGAGCGGTAGCATGTTGGTTTATGTGCAAGTATGCATATGTAAGCATAATAAGTCGATATGTTGAGTGATAATTACTTCCATGCTTTGGCGTACGTCAAAATGACGCTTAAAAGGAAGAAGCATGCATTTTTTTAAATGGACACACATTGTGCCATTTAAAAAATCTGAAACATCCTTTAGAACTGTTCTTGTAATTGCAATGCTCTTTGCCTGAAAAACGGAAGAGTTAAAACTTATTCATGTTAATGTATATTTATGTCCCTTTATTTGTTATCGCTTTTCTTCCAGGGACCTGCTAGTTACAATTACGAAGAAACTATTACTACATTAAGGTACGTTGCTATTGTGTTATGCTGGCAGTGAAACTAGGGAATTAATCTCTTTTGAGCTTGTTCCATAACTTAAATATTTGCCGTGTTTGTATCTCACGGGGTTCCTTGAGTTATGGGAAGAGCGTCTTTTTCACTCTGCTTCAAGAGTAAATTTCTGTTTGTGTTGACCAATCTCCAATTTCAATGCTTCTAACATAGTGAGTACTTGTGACGGTATGTGTTTCAAAATTTTGCCAAAATATCGTCCAAAACTGACCGTCAGAAACCCTGATTTGGGGCTCATACACTCTTACCAAAGGCAAATTTTGAGGACTGAACTGATCAAATTACGATAGGAAGAGTTTACGATTTTGGAGATCTTAACAATGATAAATGTATCTGGTCTAACCTTAAACACATTTTCAAAGGCTCAAACCGTTATGTTCATTATAAAAAGAGCCTTTAAGAGCTTATGGAATTGCCAGAACGAATAGTAGAGAGAAATGTTTTATGTATTTATATACGAATGATAGGAGGAGATGTATTGGCAGTTTTTAGCACTAATAATTGATCAATTAGAGGCGCATCTGGACTTGGATGAGACACGTTATCGAAAACTTAAGCATTTAAAATCTTCAAAAATAACAATTTATGATTGATGAAAATAACGCTTTATAGCTTAATAGTTTGGTAGTGCAAACGGCATTAAAAGATGTCTTGTCAATTTAGGGTTATTTTGAGTTATGAATTATGATTAGTTTGAATTTTGAATCTCGTTTCGATCTGATAACTCATATTTAGGGGTGTTATGTTGGGGAACTCTTATGCAAGGCGGTAACGTACGTTTATTGTCTTTAGCATGTTGTAGCATTCTTTTGCAGGCACGGCAAGGGTATTGATGTCCCGGTCGCACTAATTGGAATGTACGTTTTATAAATAGTTGAATAGGGAATGTCATTTTGTATGTAACAGAAAGGATGTTAAGCTCCAATGTGAGTACGAGCGCGAACTCTACTTTTCAACTACGCAGACCTGCTCACTGGATATTGAAAGGCTTGCTTTACCAACCCATACATACAAATTTATCGTCAAACTCAGCAACAGGCTTTCTCTGGCCAATGGGTAATTACTTGTTTCCATTATTTACATTTATTGCAGGATCGCACTTTGAGTGAAACAATATGACGACTGTGGACTAAAAGCTCACTCCGAGTTGCGTTTGTTTGCACTTTCTAAGACGTTTTTTCACTTTCTTCTCACGATTAAATTACAGACAGGAACACCTTTACTTTCATCGTTCGATAGAACCAAATTTATAGTTCCAAGACCAATTTGACGTCACTGGATCAGCACCTATTCAAGGAATAGCATGTAACTGGAAGTTGTGAGAAAGGCTATCAGTGGGCTCATTCAAGTTGAAGATATAGTAACAGAAGTAGTCGATACAGCATTAGCAGAAGAGACCGTCTTTTAAATTGCCCTGGCAGAAAATTATAAATACACAAATAAATCGTATATGCACATGAGGAAATTAACATATGTCCAGAACATGGTGAGTCCGAGACACCAACATATCGTAATGAAAACGAGGCTTTGTTCTTTCTTCGGATGTAGCACTCCAGTAAAGCTATATCTAACCAATCATATTCTAACATGATCTGAGTAATTAATGCAAATCCATCTCTTTAGTATCCAATCTCGCTTTACGTCCTCTATCGCTCTGTATTCCTATTAGCTATAACAAACTGTTAAAGTACGTTCTTTAACATATTGTAAAGTATTATCGAGGAGAGAGGATTTGAAATGTTAGTTTTGAAAAGAACACTAGAGGAAGAGGAAATATGTTACGACCAGGGATGGACCCCGTGATTTCCTCTCTTTTCAATGATACTTTCTAACTTCAATGGGCTTTGGATAGATGACGGGGCGGAGGGAAGTTCTTCCTTGGTCAAGTCACATGGTGCAGAGAGGCTGGTCTCCAATTGCGTTGAGCTGGATGTCGATGTCCCCGGTGGATGATTGAGAGCTAATATGGCTACTACAGAAATAGAGTATGTTAACATTGGAGGTCACCTAGCTCCGTCGGTAGAGCGCACGGCGCGAAAGCGTGGGTCGCGGATTTTATCGCAGGTGGTTACGTCTTTTTTTCTATTCCTCTAGTGTTCCTTCGAAAACTAATGTTGCAAAGTGGAATCGTGTGACAGCTCTCGGAGATCATTGGTCACTTTCATAGATCTCAAAAATAGATTCGCGTTGAAAGTTGGACAACAACCAAAACATCGAGAGGAAAATTGAGGCAGCCGAAACCTGGTTTTGGCCATGGAACTTTAACACAGAGAATTCTGCTTCTTGATTTCTGTTATCGATATAGCAGCAGATTAAATGTTCAACCTACTGGTTTATAAATATACATATATACATATATATATATATACATTATCTACATATATACGTAGGTTTAATTCAAATAGATGTGAAATATTACACCACCCCTTATGTGTTAATGCAGGCTTTATAGGCCTATAACTGATACATAACATCAACAATGCCTGCGTTGATCGATGTATATATTTGTATTTGGTCCTGAAAGCATACATTAATGTATCATATCAAATATTCAACAAGTGCAACTGACAATGAAAGGTGTTTCCACAACACTTCAGGTATCATTCTGAATTAATGGAACAATAGACAATGAACTTAGAAATACAATTGAAATGCTGATGTTACCGCTATTTTTTGCAATGTTTACGTATCAATATTATGTTTGTTCAAATGCAGCTAAAATATTTTACTCTGTCTATGAGCTTGGTAGCTGTTGCCATTATTGAAGTAGCCATGAAAGACGTCTACATCAAACCAAACTAAAGCATCTTTCCAGATGTGTCTGGTTCCTTGGTACTTGTCTAGGAAATAACCTTCTGTATTTATGTGAATAAAATATCAGGTACATACCACTGTAGCACCGCATAAAGACCTACATTACGGTAACCGCTAAGGTAAAATTAATGTAAGATTTCGTTATACCTCTCTTATCACAGACATGCTCTAAATAAATGCAGACTACGTCGATTTTCGATCACGGCATAAAAATATTTCGCAGAAGGCCATCAGACAGCTGTCCTCGTGGTGAAAACCATGTGTTGACGTCCCAGGTATTATCCTCCAATAATTGTGGAAATAAATGGTTCAGGGATATATTTCTCTCTGCACAGAGATTCGTTTGTCTAAAATCCGTGATGTGCAGGCTTTACGAGGTATCCCTCGTAGTTACTGAAGACCTTTGGATGACTCCTTACGTTATACAAGTCTCGTTGCCCGACTTCTAATTTATGAAGCGCACACTGATATGATGATACTGGTAGGCCCGTTCCATTTTAATTCTATAAGAATTTCAACTTATACAAGAGGCTGTTAACGTGGTCTGATTGCACAGGGGTGTTGTGACCAACGCGTCTGAAGGGGCTGTCCAATAATTGCAAGTTTTTGCAAGTTGATCAAATAAATGCCCTACAAAATATAAAGGTTTTTGGCTCAGTTAACACAAACACATAACACCAAGGCTTGTTTTGAAATGCTTCCAATACAGGAACCTTATTATCCAAAAAAGAAAAAAGACAAGGGCTCAAGACATGTTGAAATCGACTATCTATAGTTCATCGTCCATTTTAAATTTTTGGGGTCATTTCTCTTAAACCAGATATTTTGAGCGAGATTACTTGTCATGAGCTTACAAATGTTGTTCGTATTTACTTTATAGCTTTAAATTTCAAACGATTCGTCATATGCCCCAGCTAAGGCCGTTGACGATTGCTACTTGCGTCTTGAAGGGGGAGAGATAATTGCCTCAACCAAATTTTACATATTAGGTAGCCTGTTCAGTAATTATACTGAGCGTAGTTTCATTATCTGGCCCACTGTTTACGAGGGGTTTGTAATCAAGGGACTGGGGAAATAATAAACAGATGTGGACATCGTCTGTTTTAAATTTTCTTGGATGGAAGCAATTAATTGCACTTGTTCTGTTCCCAATACATGTTTGCATTGTGAACCTCCCAACGCTTCTTGATACCAAAGACAAATTTGGATACGCTTAGCAATGTTTTTCTTGCTTAATGCACAAGACTATCGCACATTTGCTGTACAATTGAAAGAAAGTAAGATCAGATTATAGATTTGGTGACATGGTTGAATATTTTGTGTTACTTTATAACACAAGTACAAACAGTACAGTACAAAGCAGTACAGTACAAAACAGTACAGTACAGTACAGTACAGCACAGCACAGCACAGCACAGCACAGCACAGCACAGCACAGCACAGCACAGCACAGCACAGCACAGCACAAGAATGAACCCGCCCAGTAACATTACTCATCTTCAGCTTCCAAAAGAATTCCTTGGCTTAAAACTAACCAGTATAAATGACCTTATCTGTCCTGTCAACTTACATAAAAAACGGCCCCGCTATTTTCTAAAGATGTAACATCTCGCATTCTATTCAGTGCTGACGTCAAACCGAGTCTCAGAGTCGTCGCCGCAGGACAGGAAAAAGGTAGCAGGGAAGATTTATGAACAGCAAAAACTAAATTCTATACGGTCCGGGTTCTGTGAGTTAAAAAAGCAGAATATCATAATAAAATTTTTAACCGATAAATCCCCTGAAAAGTTTCTTCGCTGATGCCAAAATGTAGCAGCCAGGTTACTAGCTAATATCTACATCTTTTGCAGAAAAGGGCTTATTCTCAGCCTACCAACGAACACTAATTTGAAAATTAGGAACGTGGTATCTACAAACGTTTGTTCTCTTTCCCCTGAGACACAACATCATATCCTTAGCAATTGTGTATCTGCAGTCACAGAGGGTAGATATCTTTGGAGACACAACAATGTCCTGAAAACGGTGGCAAATCACCTAGCCAGTGTAAATAACGAACGTCTTCAAGTCTTCGTAGACCTATCAGGTTTCAAAAATCCATGTGTGCTATTTAAGTCTTTAAGCCTGGTTCACATAAGAGTAAAACCCGTCGCTAAGTTTGAGAGGAGGAGCAAGCAAGGGCATCGTTTTGCTTTACTTTTGCTTATTCACATGCCCGATCCATTCTTTGCAAGCGCAAATAACCAAAACGGAGCGTTTCACGTCAGAAATTCGTTGACGGGGGTTTACATCCGTCTTGCTGATTGTGACACTTGAGTCTGCAGACTTCAAAAAATAATTATCACGCCCAGGGTACATTCCCCGTGCTTGCTAAGGAACCTGATCTCCCCTTGGTATCAAAAAGCTGTCAAAATTTGCACCTGTCATCGTCACCATAGAATTTCCGCGTCAGAACAAAAGAGGCGCCAGCAATTCAAGTGATATTTCTTTTATCCTGGACACTTTTCTTTGCCATGAATATAATACACAGCTTGTGTTACAGATGGTTTTATGAAATTCCGTTCGAAGTATTTATTTTAGCTAAAATTCTTCAATACTCTAACAGCTCCATGAACATTTTCGTGTATGCATTTCGGAGTCCAACTTTTCGCCATTGGTTCAAGCGTCAAAGACAATCAGCGACTGAGCTGAACTTGTCAACACAATCCACGCCTAATGTTACAGGAAGAGATAATTTATCAAAAGGAGAAATATGCTCCGATGAAGTAGAAGGCAATGGTGAGAAAGTATTATCTAAAAGTGCATGAACATTACGGAGGCTTGATTGTTGCAGCAAAGGGATTTTGCTTGTCTTTGCTAGAAAGAATACATGATGTAAACTATTGTTCAGACTAGGGCTCGGCAACTGACGTCTCTTTAGATTCGAAAGGAGGAAAGCGGCTCTATACCAACCAACATACGATATAATCTCAATTGCATTGCTCTATTTTTTAAAACTGTAATCTTTCCAGAGCAGAGCGCCTTTCAAACCCATCACTATGAGAATCTACGATATATTGATAATCTTTGATATCTACGCATTTTATGGTAACGAAAGAGCACCCAAATACTGGATTTGCAACTGGACTTGTACTAGAAATCGGATAACTCAGTCTTCTTGGCGTAAAGGTTCCATGTCTGGTCTAGTGACTGGTGAATAGCATGGTTTTGTAGAGAGACCTTCGCATCCTAAACTTTTAAAAATAATTTCATGACTTCCCCTGTCCTTGTACCGTATCTCCTCTTATTAGCGCCGCCCTCTAATACGCGCCGCACCTTGAATTAAAATTATTGTATTAGCGACGCCCTCTAATTGGCGCCTTACCTCTAATAAGCGCCACACCTAGAAAAAGTGGCGCTAATTAGAAAAAGGGGAAAAAACATACAGAAGGGTAATTACACAATAAAAAAGCGTTTTTGAAGCCTTAAGGACATTGACTTTATTTTGTTCATTGATTAATTTATCTCTGTGTCCATTGTAAAATTTTGCAGCGCCGTGAAATCTGAATCTTCTTCCATGTCTAGCAAGAACGATACTGATTCCGTGGTACTATTTGTGCAGAACTTTATTGGATTTTTAAAGGAATAAGCCAATGTTATCCAATGGAATGCAGTAATAAGCAAATGCATTTTAGATGATAGATAACGTGAAATCATCTTGATGTTCCGGTTATTTTAGACTCCTTCGGACTTGCTTATCAATGTGTTTTCTCCTGGATACCTTCAAGACGTGATGAATATTGGTTAACCATTGAAATTCTTACAGTTATGGCAGAGTATTGCCCTGGTGCAATGCTAACAAATAAAGAAAGGAATCTATTATATATAAACGGCGGGCATGTCAAAGAAATGCGTCGTCGAGAAACTTCCATTTTAATTTTTAATGGAATAACTTCTTGCTGACTCTGCTGTAATAAAATTAGTCAATGTTTCAACATTTACGACTGAGGAGAGGAAGTACATTATTTCCAAGAAAAACTGCCAATATATGCATTCTATTCTGCTAATCATGAAATGTAATTAAAAATATGAGTTTTCTCGGGTAATATAATTACAATTACTTTGTTATTCTACACCGACAAGTTGCTATTAATAATTCATGTAGCATAACAAAAGCTTATTGAATTACAGTAAGTAAGTATGATCATAAGAAGTTGATTATTTTGAGCCAGTTCGAAATATTGAAAGTATTTATTGACATTTTTCTTGAAATTCAACGACAGAAGCACAATCAAAAGGTACAAAATAACCCTAGACATGCTGTAAAGTTCCAACTGCTATTTCCATATAGATTGTTATATTAATTATAATGTGAATGTTATTATTGACTTGCAAATAATGGAAAAAACCCTTATAATTCAGCAAAAATAAGGTCTTATCCAGATTTGAAAACAATGAAATTTGGCTGATTGTTAACCATATTTAGCATTTTAGAATGGTCTGCTGAGCAATACAGTGCTGTGCAAAGGTGTACACCATGAAGATCTTTTGCTACGTCATGCGCCTCTTGAGGTGTCATGTGAAAAGGCAGGATAAGAGTCAATACAACCGTACCTCTGGACTTACTGCACCTGGAACCTCTGGGTAGTGTTCTTAGATGCAACAGGCGTCAATGGTTTGGGCGTGTGAAATGATCTGATTTGTTGATCTGGAACTGTGTAGATGGAAGGGCCGTTGATGGGCAAGGAAGTCTTTGAAGGAGTTAATTGAAGATGATCAGAAGTGACTGAATATGACAGAAAATGGGACTGATGACGGTGGAAAATGGCAATCTTTGCTGAAAGGTAAAAGAATGTCTCCATATGTCTCCAATGACTATAAACAGATAGTGGGTGACCATTGATCGTATATAAAGACAGTTCAAAGATTAGAAGATGAAGCGTCTTCTTCAGAAACTTCCTTGTCTCATAAAAGCTATGAAATACTGAACTATGCTAAGTGGCAGCCATCAATCCTTTAAGTAGAGAATCTGCTGCTGACCAAAGTCTTGCTATTTGGCCCAAGCTAGGCCCAGGCTTTGCTTTTTGTGTCGTAAAGTATTTGTAACAAATTTGGGGGTTGTGGTAGCGCATATGCAGTCAGTAGTAGAGGATTTGTGTGGAAAGGCTGAATCGAAGACAATAATTGGAAAGTATCACCGAATTCTGAGCTGTTGAAAGAGTCCATATATTGCACAAGATAGAAGAATCGTAAGAAATATTTAAAGCTGGGACCAGCAAACTGGAAGCAAAATTTAAAGCATTGCAGTTAGAGACTGACACAAAAAGTTGATACACATGTGATACACTAAGAAATGGGCACCTTGCAAAAGAAGTAGCACAGCTGCTACCAGGCTGTCACAATAGCAAAAGCTAGTGTAAGCAATTGAAAAACATGTGATACACCAAAGGCTGGTTTATAGTTCTGATGTGCAGCATGATTTTACAGCATGCAGCAACTTTGGTCATTCCCCACATTGTTGGATGATGTCATCCATACAGCAATATTTCACTATTTAACTAGTTGCGTTACCGGAAGTGACCTGGGGTCTAAACTGCCTGTGGTCACTACAAATGTATATATCGTATACAATATAGAAATAAATGAAAAATGTTTTGGTAGCAGAAAAGCATACGACATAGATGAAATTCCATAACTTTTATATACATTCTATTATATATGTTATCTTTCAACAGAGATGGAAGACATTTTGCTTATAGTCAAGTATTATATTGAATGTATTAATTGGAAATACGAACATATAGCCACTTAATAGTCTGCAGCTTATAAGAATTTTTTTAAGACATTGCCTTAGCAATCTCTCAGTGCAGCACCCTGATAAGGAGTAGGGCCTTTCCCGGGGTCCGTTCTTTCCGAAAGGGGCTTCCCGGGTGGCTTAGGTCTATTTGGTAGGGCTAGTTTACTCATTTTGAAATGAAAGATGCAATAGCAGATATTTCATAACTATTTATCTTTTGTAACATAAGCCACCGTGGTCCAGTGGGTAGTTCACTTGCCTTCTATCCTAGAGGGTACGGTTTCGATTCCTCGAAGGGCCATTGGTGACGACAGGAAGGGCAACGGGTCAGAGTGCTCTGTGCTTCAGCAAAAGTCCCATACATATGGGCACCGCCTTAGCCCCTGTTAAGGGGAGTACAAGGCGTAAAACAGATAGGAAAACTCAAACAAAACAACGAAAAAAACATGGCGTAATATTAAATGGGAGATCATAAAGCAGTGTTGCAAAACTGTAATCTTTATTTATTTTTAAGACAGCTTCATATATCTTATAAAAGGATGAAGCAGTAAAACATTATCTTCTTAGTCATCGACTAGTTTTTTATGCTAGAACTTTATTTTATGACAGTGCATGCAAAAGTGGGCAAACAGAAATGGCCGATATGCTGTTAACAATGGGAGCAGCTGTTGATAATAAAGACAGAAACAACCGTACACCTATTTGGTATGCTGTCTCTAAAGGTCATGTAAAAACTGCTCAGTTGCTCATTCGCAAAGGAGCTTTTTAGTTTTCTTTTAACCGCCGACATCTTGAACACTTCAAGAAGCCTTCTCAATGCAAAACAAAACCTCATCATTCGGTGTTCTATTTCAATTGCATTCGAATTTCAAACTCTAACGCTTAGTTTACATTCGAATTTATCATTTTTATTACATTTTTATTCTGTTTGTTGTGTTAATACACCCTGAGGTAGGAAAATGTTCGAGATAGAGAGAGAAATATACACAAGAGACCAAGGTTTTTGTTCAAATAGAGAAAAATTCGAGCAACGGTTCCTAATCTGTTTACTTGATAAAGGTTTTTTAACAGAAAGCTTGTAGCTCGCCTCAAGGCATCTTAAGTCATTTTATATAGTTTTTAATGTTAATTTTAATGTGGTTTTAGGTTTTAATATATATACTATATATGTAGGAGGTATCAGTAATTTTGGTTCAGGTGGGGGGGGGGAACCTTAATGTAGTAAGACGGGGGGAGAAGGCCAAATGGGGGCGATAGGTGTCAGATGGGGGGAACCAAACCTGGAGGACGCCATGCTACGGTGGTTACAAAATCCTTTCGTGCAAGTACACTAACTATTAGAGCCGCCGTGGTCCAGTGGATAGTTCATTTGCTCTCTAAGCAAGAGGGTACGGGTTCAATTCCCCGAATGGCCATTGGTGACAACAGGAAGGGCATGCGGTCTTAGAGTGCTCGAAGCTCCAATGAAAGCTCCATGTATATATGGGCACCACCCCAGCCCCTATCAAAGGGAATACAAGGCGTTAAAACCGATAAAAAATGCTAAGTGTTATCCTAAGTAATGCGTGTGTTACAGACTACATTGTATAGTTTTGTACAACAGTCTTCGTTTCCGTGTCCAGATTTTAAAGAAATCTTTCTTTTGCCTTGTGCAATGCTAAGAGGTTCAAAGGTATACAAAATCGTTGATTGCCACTTAGGCAAAGCTCGAGTGTAATATGTGCTCTTATCAAACCATGGAGGAACAAGATGCAAACTGCCTTAACAATGAAGCACAAGTGAGTGAGTGAGTGAGTGAGTGAGTGAGTGAGAGAGTGAGTGAGTGAGTGAGTGAGTGAGTGAGTGAGTGAGTGAAAGTGAGAGAGATAGAAAAATGGGGTGAGTCAGTTATTCAGGTCTGTGAGTCAGTGAGTGATCAAATGGGCCAGTGTGTGACTGCCAGAAAAAAATGTTTCTTAAAAAGCTTGACATTCTATTAGTAGTTTGTAGTCCAGTCTATATTTTTCTAACTTAAGATTACCTAAGATTCAACTACACTTGAATTAGCCCTTTATCACAGAAACACATCACTTGTCAACTTTTGCATGGCGAAATTATAAATGTCGTCATTTTCCCCAAGGTATTTACAGCTTGATATTAAATAATGTCTCTTTGAGTTGCTTAATTTCTATTTCAAATTGGTGTAATATCTTAAACCCTGCAACAGTTCATTTAAAACGTTATATGTCACATTACATATAACTGCTGTCAACCGTCACATTCTCTGATCACTGTTGTGCTGATGGCTCTGGTGATAGTTTACCTTGAAAGAATGAACAGTCTATGGGTAAAGTATGCCATTCTATATCTATGACAAACCCATCTACAATAACCCAACTAACAACTACTTTGCCTCAACTTGAAATTAGACAACGTTCTTTGCCGAGAACTTTTGGTGTATGATGTACAACAAATGAGAATACATCTGCAGCAAAGTGGTGTGGCAAAAAAGGGGTAAGCAATGGCTAATTCAGCATCAACAAATTTGGGCATCACCCCTGATTCATAGAGTCTTCAAGTACCTATAAGACTACGTCATAACTATGTTACAATTTATCATCATTAACAAAAGCAGGTAGCACATTACCACTGCATGAAGAAGTAAGGCAAAAAAGATTCTGGAATTTCTTTGTAACATCATTAAAATGCATATAAATAGGAGTTATTTCTAACAATCATCATCATCATCATCATCATCATCATCGTCACCATCATCATCATCATCATCATCATCATCATCATCATCATCGCTACATAAGAAACACAAGAAACATAAGAAACATAAGAAACATAAGAAACATAAGAAACATAAGAAACATAAGAAACACATGAGACATAAGAAACATAAGAAACATAAGAAACATAAGAAACATAAGAAACATAAGAAACATACGAAACATAGAAAACATAAGAAACAAAAATTATATGAAATAAAAAGAAGCATAAGAAAAGCAATAAAATACAAAAACAACAATAAAAGAAATACGTCCTTGAATGCATACATCATCCCGATTATCCAACTGAGCCCCTTTAAAAATCATTCTGTCACTTCCAATCTGAAACCTATTGGAAAAATTGATGGTTATTTTTTATTCTGAACGCCTCAGGTTTATGTTGAATTGATGGTCTGCAGTCGGAGGCAACACAATTGCTCCTCTTTTTTTGACTGCTACCACTACAGTGGTAGGGATGGGCGACACTCCTATCCAAAATCAAGTTTTTGACTACTTCTCCCAGCATAGCTGGTACTCATTTCACCGACTCCTTAAGGATGGAAAGCTGAATGAACCTTGGCAGTCTCTCAATCAAAGCCCCCTGATGAGCAGTGGGTCCGATATTGAAACTACCCTAAATAAACAGAAAAACTACCAAACAGGCTAACTAATAAATTAAGGGAGGCTGGGGCGTCCAATGGCAACGCCCCTCGATTTAGGCTACCGGGCAGAGAAGCAAGCCATGAAGCAGGATCAACTGCCCAGGAGGAATGCCTCTCATAAACCATGGAAAGAACCTGCCATCAATGTGTCATCAGTGAGAACAGATACAATACATGATTCTGGCCAAATGACCGAGAAGCGTGAACCTTGGCACCACTATCTCAAATCGAACTCCGGTCGCTCAATTTGTAAGGCAACTCCAGTACGACTGTACCACTGTACCACTGTACCACTGTACCACTGTACCACTGTACCACTGGACCACTGGACCACTGGACCACTGGACCACTGGACCACTGGACCACTGGACCACTGGACCACTGGACCACGGCCTCGATTTGGTCCAAAATCTAAGCAACAAGCTAAGCAACTCGTGACCTCAAATTCAGGAGGGACAATTTTTATAACGCCTGAAGAACGGCATTCCACCCTCCCTAGACCACAGTAAGTGTCATGAAGGTGTTAAATACACAACTGCCAGGGCCTGCATTTTGTCAACCGACAGCACAACGAAATTTGACATTACCTGTAGTGGTACCTAAGCAACTACTTAAGCAACGCCAGGCCTGAATTTGGAAAATTGCTAAGCAACTCGAGGCCTGACTCCGAAAATGGAGTATAAAAAAACAACGTGTAATTTAAATCGAACATTGACAAGATGTGGTGGTCAACATATACGAGGCGGTGTTCTCAGCGAGTTCGTGTCTTTTCATGGTACCGTCAAACCTTTCACTGCACGGCACCATTTTAAACATTTCGATATAAATAGGGCTGGGAATGGGGGAAATGGACTCATGTGACCTCTAAGGGGAGGCAAACCGAAGCTGTCGGGAAACACCGATACTGAAAGTACGTACGCTCCGGAAGGGGCGGGGAGTGCCAAGAACACCAACAAAGCTAAGCTACGAGCGGGGTATGTACAGCAAAGAGAATGTATACTCTCAAACTTGTTTTTGAGTAGCCTGTGAAATCTTGCTGTTTGTGTACAATGCAATCAACATGCCAATGTCAATTTGTGACGTGTCACCGCAGTTGACGTTGAATATCTGACTATTTGCGATTAGACTGCTTTCAGTGACGCGCGCTTACAGAACTGAAATGTACTGATTCTCATAAATGTGGCATTTAGTTTATGTCGAATTTCATATCGATGATACGTAGCAGATTAAAAACACCTAGAATAAGCCGTTTCTTCTTCACTGTATCCTTTTCCATCCGTTCTCCAGCTTTTGAGGGAACGAGCACACAACAAACAGAGGAGGGGGCAAAACGAACCAAGAAAGGGGGCCTAAGAAAGGACCCAAAACTTGCGTACGTACTTTGCGAATGGTCCCACTTAGAAATTACTCTTCAACACTTCATCATCTTTTTGTTATCTCTTTGGCCTGCTCTCTCTTTGTAGTTATCACCTATACTAAAAAAGAATTCCTCAGTCAAATGTATCTATTGAAAATCTTTAAATATTGTTTAAAATTTCAATCGTATAGACATATTTGCAGCAGCTTTTAGAAATATTGCTTTAAGAAGACCGTCGCAACCACGAAACCTAGTCCTCTGGGCCTAAAAGCGTTTCGGGTTGGTTCACGTATAACAACCGACAAATTTTTATAGATCAGGGATATAAAAAAAAGAAAATATACAAAACAAAATATTCATGCGACACCAAAAGACAAATTTTGAATCTTTTAATCTTTTGTTGTTTAATATATTGATATAAAGTATAATGTTACAATGTATTGTAAGTTTACAAATACAAATACTTTTTAGGCTTCCTCAAACAAAACCTACACATTTTTAGGAGCTATTTTTTAATTAAATCCAGGACAAAACAGGGAAAGCTTATAGTTTTATCTATTTATCTTATATTGAGTCAGAGGATTATAGCAATTTTTTCACTTATAGCGTACGAAACGTGCAGATCAAAAATTTAAAAGGCAAAGAGCCAGCAATTTTCATTAGCGATGTAACTCTCTTGAGCTCCAAATCAGCTTTTCAACACGCGCATTCCAAAATTTCGAATTTGCAGTCTTTCATTTGTCGCTTGGCTTGACAGGGAAGCTCCTTGGGCAAGTAGCTGCGAACGATCTGGATAAACCTCATGTCCCAGGGTTTTAAGCTGCTGGTGCAGTTCAGCCTCAGAAAAGAGGGCTTGAGTGTAGTGCGTTTGCTAATTACATTAGGTGGCTGCATGGTGCAGTTTTCTAAAACCAGCAAAAACTTTCCTCGACACTTTTCGGCAGCATGTATATCCAAAATGACTTTATTCACGGTTTAAGGCAGCTTGATTTGTCCTTTGAGCCATTAGCCTGAGTGTTTGCAGGCAGCTACATGACAAGAAAATCGGGAAAATTGGCTAAACCAACAGGTGCCATGACCTTTGCTATTAGCCTAATTTTACCTCTTATGCAATACAGAAACTTTGATGACAAAAGGACTCTGGCCTGTAGCAAAGCAGCGATTTATCCAGAAACATAGCGTCAACTGTGCATTTTAAAGCCTGATTCGCATTTCCCAAAACATAGGTTGTTGTAAAGTTTGGCCCTTTCTTCTGATGATTAATTTCTGAGAAGTTTCAGACCCATTAATTTAAGGAGTGCATTAATGTTTCTGCTATCAGGTACATATTTAATTCTCTGTGTCATATAAAAAGCACTTTGATAATTGTATAATATCTATTAAACACGAGCAATGATTTAGTAGGATTCAAGTTTCTTTGATAAGCCAAAAGACACCGTGTACTCCCAATCACAAGTGTAGTTTAGATTAGAAAATTTTCATCTTTGGCAATTCTCAACCGCCTCTCTAACTCAAGCTTCAACTAAGATTCAATGCTAGTACATATTGGAGAGTTCGTTCACAGAGGGTAATCGACTTCTGCTAATAGTTGTTTGCTATAGACATTACTAAACATATAGACAGATGTTTTTTAAGCGCAGCCGTTACAGTTAACACTAGGCTGCTACTCGGTCATGATGAAATATTGAGGCTCGAATTTATTTAGCTGTAGGAGCGGTCACTTCCAGGTGGTGTAGCCTGGCTAAGAAGGTTGCTGGGACAGAAGTGACCGGCAATTATCGTCCACCAGGTGAGGTACTTACAATATGTTGAATAAGAGAACCGTCTATGATCTCAACCAGAGTAGGACTCCTACCTCACTGATCACAAGCGTCCACAGGCATTCTTTAAGAGCAGGATGGGGGACCATATGGAGCTAAAATAAGCAGGATTTCTTCTACAAAATGTTATTATTTAGCAATTTCCAGAGTGGGAAAGCGCCCCTTTGAACACCCACTGCGGACGCCTGTGTCCCTTATTCAAAGGCTTTTCTTTTACAAGGGCGACTGCAATTATAGTTAAATCATTTTAATACGGATTTTTTTTTTCTTTGATTTGTTAAGTTCAGTTAATACTGATGTTTAACTCCCTGCATCATTTACGTATCTAGTGTCATAAACGAGATCGGAAATGTATATCTTATGAGGAGCATTGCTTTCCATATATCTAAATAGTATCTATTGGAGACTTTTTATGCTGTTTAACTGTAAATCTATTACACTTTTTTTCCTTTTTGTACATGTAAATATGAAATATTCGCTTCTAACACAGCTATCGATGCAGTTTATTGGCAAACTGGATATGTCTATAACTACCATCGGGTTTAAGCATCATCATCAGTGTCTTTCTCTTTCCGTCTTACTACTATACTAGAACTATTCAGCAAAATAACGACAAATAACATTAAATTCTTAACAAACCTCCTACACCATATTGCAGTTGCTCCATCCCTTAAGTAGTATGTTCACTTGTATTTTACTAGCCACATTATTGGTCTACTTAGTAGTTTATTATCTATCTATCTACATGTATATCATGACTTGCCATTCATTGGCACCCTAATAGCCACAAAATCTGTCTACCTAGTTATTTCCATTATTTCCATCGAAAGATCAATGGGCTAATGTTGTGTTCTTATTGCTAATGAAACTTTTTATAGTAGGAGCATCATTATTTCGTAACAGTATCTAAAAATTTGGTTTATTGTGAGACATAATATTTCTGTCAAGAATTAGTAACTAGAACCGAATAAGTAATAAACTTACATTTTTTATTTGGTGACCCAGAGTATTTAAAGTCTTTGGTCTTGAATGTAGTTGATGAAATCAAAATATTTATTTGAATAATGAAAGACTTACTGTAGCAGTAGAATCCGTTCCTTTTTTGAGTAGAATCAATGCAGAGTCCAGGAGAACATGGGTTGATAAGAAACTTTCTGCAACGTGCACCAATCTGAAAAAAAGAAATTTACAGCTTAGACGACATTTAGTTGCTTATTGAAAATACCAAGATATAAAGCAAGTATTATAACGTCAAGTGATTAATGTTCACGGAAACCAACAGAGAAAACTCGTTGGAAAAGAACAAATTTTTTGTTACTTTCCGACCACTTTTGCTTTGGCATATGTCAATCAAATTTTAACTTTCACAGCCAATTAGTAGCGTTCGCATGCAGGAAAACCTGCCTTTAACACGCCGGACGCTTGTATGGCGACAGGTTTTCCTCATTTGTAAACCAAGCTTTCATGAAATAGAATCGGTTACCTCATCAAAGAATGATTGACACACACTTGGCTACACAATGCTTGCCGGCCTTACCTAATGAACAAAGAGTAGTATTCATTGTCCCGTTGGAAAGCAGTTTTGGAAATTGCTAACTTTGAGTCAATTCAAACTGTAATTCTCAACTCCAGAGCATCCCATTTGTGATCTTCCTTCAACAATCTAATTGCGCTGCTGCAACTTGTAAACGTCTCTTTGTATATCTGACGAAATTGACAGAATATAGTCTATGGTGCGCAAGAGGGGAGTTGCGGTTTGATTGTGTACTTCGGTCTTCTGCAACTCTCAGTGCTCAATCTACGCTTGAAGTATGATCCCGAATACGATTATCACATACATTCTCTATGCCAAAATACGTTTATTCTTTCGAAATCTGTGAAGTTATAACGCAATACTTTGTACCTTCAGTGGTCAACTTAACTTTTAACTGCGTTTTACAATTTTTTATCGGAGTTCTACATTACGTTTGACCAGTACTGCTGCACGACTGCGTAAAATAGACCCTTATTGTGGAGCTGAAGAAGAACATTCTTGTTGTCGAAATTTGGTTTCTGAAAGGAAGAAAGCCATGTGAAACACAAGGCAGGACAGGCAGTCTAGAGGAACGAGTAATGACAGGCAAGACGGGAGGGAAACCAAGCTTCCTTAAGCATCCACAATAGTTAACGGGTGGCAAAGTATCACATTCTTCTTTGACAAGGACGTGGACAAAAAGAACTGGAAAGCCACCATCAAGGCCAATGTCTGACCCAGGTAGAGTACCCAAAAAGGGAGTACCTCTTTAGTGTATCTGTAAGCATTGGAGGTTGAACAATCTCACTCAGGTCAGCTGGGTTAAATCAGGTTTGAGTGGGTTTTTCTTTTGGCTTGTTCTATTGGCGCCATAGAGAGTTAAGATATTTTTAGAGTTAAACCCCTGTTGCGCTTCCTCAACAGTTTTGCAAAATTTAAGTTCTTTTGGTAGATATGTATTCTGTCATCTGTAATCTTTGAATCGTATTATTTTTGCATACAAATAGAGTGCAGAGGAATTCTATTTTATCCAAGCCAGTTTTAATCCTGAACTTTTTGCAATACTTCCAATATTTTATTAACTCATCAAAACATTTTTACAACCTTTCATAGTGACAGTAAACGGTACCTTAAATTTTAATCTCTTGGATCTCAGGTTTTTCCGATTTTCTACTTAAGTCTAAACTATTCAAATGAGTTGTTAGGGAGAAAAGGACTTGTGAAGCCTTTTGCCTGGGATACAATGACTTAAGTGTTCATTGCTAATAGGCCCACCACGTCATGGACCTGCCTGTTCCTTTCATAGCTTCTAGTAGTCATAAACATAAAACTTTATGCTGATTTAAATTATGATGTTCGGAACTATGCTTTTTGCGGTATAGTATTCTCTGACCTGATTTATTGTAACCCTTCCAATTAGAGTTGTTACGGTGCTGTTGCGGGTTGCAGTTGGGTGATGTCAAGCATTATTCAGATATTGATGGGTGTGTTTTTTTTCTGTATGACTTGGGTTGCAATGCGGTGATCTGCTCGTCTCGGAACCTGGAGGTCCAGGCGAGGTAGTTCACCGTAAACTTTATGCTCGGTGGAAGCGATTGATATGTTTAAAAGAGGTTTGCAGATTTGTCTTTTTCAGATGATAGCAAATGTATTGTAAATCTGTCTTTTCCGGATATATGTTTTGTTATCAGCGGTGGTAAGTGCTGTGCTTTCAAAGGCTCACATGAAAATTTCAGCAACTATGGAGAATGTAGGAACTCCCATGGGCACGCCATTACTTTATGAATTTTACTTCGAACCCTGAGTAAGAAACATTACTTACTGACTTTTTTAAAAGAAACTCAACTTGTTCTCTCGTAGGAAAAAGCAGGTCAAAAGAATTTATTTCGATTAGTCTGGAAAATCTTTCCAGTCTTTGTGTCGTTAGCTTACAAACACTTGAAAAAATCAATGTCACAATAGAGAGAAAAGCCAGTAAGGACACTAGCGCGAGCATTCCTTAAAAGACTGTTAAGAGTATTTTATCGACTGAAGTAAATTAACTTCGTTTCCATTCCGAGGCTACATTTAAGTTTCTTATTGTCGCCTTTACATAAGCTAAACCTGTTGCGATGTCGTGTCTGCCAATCTGAAATTCTTTCTTCGTAAGTTCGTTCGCAACGCAGCAATATTTTATCGTTTTCATTATCTTGCATACTATATCGCCTTAATAAAATTACTAGAGTATGTATAATATTTTAGTGCACTTATCAAAGTTGCTTTATTCACGTATCGAGAAGTTAAGTACTGTGCCTATTGCGGTATTAAATGTTACGAGAGTCATTTCTGTCTTCGTCTTGACTATGTTGTTATGCTTGAATTACCTTTTCATGAGGCTGCAATAATTATAATATGTGTGATCGAGTATGAGCGACTTAAAGGCTTTTTGCCTATATATCTTGACGAAAACAAGTAGCCTCTGGAATCAGCCCCTTTCGGCTATCTGCAATTGAAATCTATAGACAACTATAGAGATGAATATCCCTTCTGAGCTTCGTCGATTCTGTGTTAAGAATGAGAAACGTCTTCGAGAAGTTGACAGTAAATTAAGCAACCGTATGGCTTATGCTTTCTTTAAAACTAAGCAAGCTGTGTACTGACGTATATTTTGGTTGGTTAGGAAAAAAATCGTATGTTCTAAACTACCATAACAAGAGCACCGCTTTATAAATAATAGCTTTAATTAGTATGCAAGCAATTTGATGCTAATCCCCTGCGTTCCTAACGTCGCCACGATAATTACTTCATACAACCTTGTGAATCTGGATGATCCGATGTTCCCTGTAAGTAGATATGCTTAGATGATTAACATGGACATTACCAATACCCCTAGTTCTTTGTCTTTACGACGCATTTTGTCTGTATCAGTATATTATTTGTTTTATGAGGTTGATGAAAAAAATTCTAGTCTTGAAAAGGCAATCTGCTAATGTTGAAGGGGTACATGCAATCGACACCCTCTTGCGAGCGACCGCAGTGAGTGAGGACATGATCAATCGGATCAATTGGGTCACTTGTGTTGTCTACAGTGAAATGGGATGCTGAAATTTGACTACCAGCACAATACGGAGATTTCATAAAGAGTCAACTTGGGAATAACTCTGTGTTTAGCTATTTTGGTATGCTGAAACTGAATTAATGGTGAAATTTGGCGACCAAAACGATTTGGGGGTAGTTTTTTACCTAACGAGCGACGTTTGGGATAACTTTTGTGTTGCTGTTTTTTGTATACTGAATCTGATTAGATGGTGAAGTTTGGTCACCAGCACAGTTTGGGGGATATCTCATTTACATAAGGTGTTAACTTGGGGATATCTTTTGTGTTGCAGTTGTTGTATAGTGCATCTGAATGGATGAGAAAATTTGGCCTGGAGCACATTTTGAGAAAAGATTTTGTCTTTCTAGTTGCCTGAATCAAAGACGTAAATTAAACTGCCGCAAATGGACATCGAAATAACACGTTTGATAAATTGTAATTAGACTCAGTTTGCCAGCATGTTCCCAAGCTTTAGCACCGATGCGTCCTACGTCTTTAATGCAGACTTTTATGTGGAAGGTTTTGAGCCTAACAGTATTCTGATTATTTACTTATATACTATGCCATATTTTTAAAAAATCAAGTTACGACCGCAGAACTGGATGGAAATAAAGTCTTTGAAAGAAAAAGCCAGGTTGCTTAGAGAAACTGGAAGGAAACTTATTCTTGAACGTCACGCCGAAAACCTGGCAGGAAAAGAACCGAAAAAGGATGTTATAGGACTCATCGTCGCAACGCTTTTGTAAAAGAGGTTACATTGGCGATGGATTGTACTGTAGAGGTATCAGAACATATACTGTGGCTTTCACAAATTCGCTTGCATTGCAAATTTATCACGAATTGTAGAAGGGCCACCGAGATCGCCGGATATCTCCGCATTGCGCATTATAATGAATACGACGTAATGTGGGAATGTATATTCGTGCTTTCTTTTCCCAATCAAGTATCTTCCAATACATAACTTAAGAACTAAAATATTCTTGCCAACTGTGGACAATTCTGATTCTGATTCAATTTAGAATGTTAGTGAGCTCACCTAACCCCGGCCTTGAATTTGCGTTAAGTTTAGAAAGTCACGAGACAGTGGTGTTTACTGGTTAACAAAGGCATTCTCATTATGATTTCTTCTGCCTAATATTTACGTCAATAAAATTTGTGCTGAGAAATGGTTTTGAAAGCAATTCCTACCGAGTCTGAAACGAAACCTTGAAAGTAACCAATAATGAGTTGTGAATGTACACTAGTAAGTCGTTTACTCTTTCTTAAATTTCACAGTTTTTAACAAAAGGACTGCATTAATCGTGAGGCATAAAACGTTTAGGCACTTATGCGTTTGTATCCTGATAGGTGTTATAGTGAAATGCTTGGTAAGAATTTGGCCAAAGACAAACAAGCGTTGTAGATATGGTATATGCATACACTTATAGACATTCTTTCTCCTCTTTGCTTTAATAATGGTATTCAAAGCTTGATTTTAATTATAAACCTTTTAGCTTATAATGATCTGGTCTATTTATTACCTTAACTATCTATTGCTCTTTGATTTGTGCTCCATTACATTATCAAGAAGACAAGAATGTTGATTGAAGATTTCCAAGGGTATAAGTAATTGCATCCAAAGGGACAAATATAAGATTACTTTGCATTTACTGTACTCTTGGGTGCCTAATAGACGTCCCCCCCCCACTAATTAATTTTTTTAAAAATTTTCTACCCCGGACCTTCTTATTCCTCCGTACCCACCCCCCACTGTTACATGCAGTACGTTACATGTAGTATGTTGCATGCAGTATGTTGCATGCAGTATGTTGCATGCAGTATGTTGCACGCAGTATGTTGCATGCAGTATGTTGCATGCAGTATGCTACATGTAGTATGTTGCACGCAGTATGTTGCATGCAGTATGTTGCATGCTGCATGCTGTATGAGAAAAGCAGAAACTATACCAACAATTTCCAATTTCTCCAGACTTTAGTCGCGCAAGAGAAGCAAAACAATTACGATTCGTTGACTCCTCTTCAACAAAGAGTTGTTACAAACTCCTATCCTAGTAGGAAAACTGCGCTAGCGTAAACGAATAAGAATAGCGTTTTTACTGCCCTACACGTCTAGTCGTAACAAGTAGAGTCCATGAAATACAAGAGTTTAGCATTGAAATAAACTGGGCATAGAAAGTACAGGCATGTGCTAGTAAAGAATGCCTTCAGTGCTTTCACCTCGTATTGAAACTCGAGGTACTGAAATGAATTTCTCAAATTTAGAGTAAACTAACTTTTGAATAAAATACACTAGCTTCCAGTATTCACATTTAGTTCTTACACCATCAAAACCATTGAGAGCAATGTGTACTACGTGTAATAAATTGTTCGCGTAAGCTAGTCCCCTTTACACCATCACAATACACAAATTATGATGTGACGTTTTACCCCTGTGTTTGAGCAAACACTAACTAGTTATTTATTAGCCCCACTACTTCTGTAATTTAGCTGCAACAAGGAAAATTTCGCTCAAAGCTTTCTCATAACCCAATGTAAGATCTTTACACAACTTGATGCATTCATTCCCTGGCGAAAGGCCGCGAAGCGTAAAAAAAGTCATCACTCACCTGGCAACATCTAATGGTATCGACGAGAAATTTGGTAACTGATGCATTGGCCTCTCTATGGTCCAATGAGATTGAAGCCGCAGCAAGCTGTAAGACAGTGTCAATTGATTCGTTTTGAAGGAATTCGAGCGGGCAATGTTGTAAAAATCTACAACAAACTCCTCATCGGTATTAAACGAGTGCATCATGAAAATCAGTCCAATAAGAAAGTTCTAACTTGCTTACCAGGTGTAAAAAAAAGACGTCGTGAACGTTGGAATAAACTTGAACAGTATTTATCAATGCCTTTCTTTGTGTTTGGGACTTTGATATAAGTAAAACAATGGAAGTTGATAATAGTTGTCGGAGCCCCCTGGTACCTCTGTCTTGATCTTACCCCCTTTAAAAACTAAAGTACTACGTAAGTGTGTCCCCGGACCCCCGTTGAGAATAACTAATTCAGCACACTGATCTTCTCGTTTCCACCACATGACCAAAGTGGGATCTCTGGGTTTGGTCGTGCTCGTCCCCTTCATCCTCCGCATTAAGCAGACGTTTATGGATGGTCAGAACAAAAAGCAGAGGAATTCCACCTAAGGTCTCTTAAATTCTAATCTAAAGTCCCTGACAAGAAGAAGTAGTTAAAATCCCTGAGTCGAAAATTTAGTCTAACATCTCTGACAAAATTAAGTAGGTCATTTTGAGTTGGATTTTCAAGTACAGACTAGTATGCTAGCACTGAGGAAATCGGTATTCACCATCGGTATACCAGGAAGTAATTTCCTTCCATTTTTTTACTGAAAGTTTTGTGAAGTATCAAGGGACTTCGACGCGAGAAGAATGGCAGGGTTGCTATAAACAAAGAAATCGAGTTATGGGGCGATTGGGCTATTCTGTGTTCTGAACCGGATTAACAATAACAATGAAACGTCCAAACTCACTTTGAGGCAGGAAGCCATAATGACAGAACAGCCATCATGGTGACACAGTTTGGATGAGGGTGCACAAGCGTACAAGCACGTCCTCGTTAATCAGAATCTGATAAGAATCTTATACTCAGATGGAGAATTAATCAATAGTGTGACATTTCATAATCAATCGTTGCACAAACTAGTGCAGCAAAGCGGATGAGAGGGCTTGTTGTTTGACAGCCTTGATACTCATTTACAGAAATGGAAAATTTAGGAAGGACTCGGGGGGGGGGGGGGGGGGGCTGTGGCGAGAAGTAGTCTTGCTTTTAGTTTTTCTGTTTAGGGGATTGGCTAAAGTCAGTCTTCAGTTTCACGCATTGTATGTGTGAAAATATACTGTCAAATGCATAATTAAAATGTTCAAGTAGTTTGCTGGACAAAACCTGAGCCCAGGAGGTGCTTAAAATATCTCCCCTTTTTCACTTTAGTTGCTTATTAAAGAGTATCCTTGTACAAAACCTCAGCCCAGGAGGTGCTTAAAATTTCTCCCCTTTTCACTGTAGTTGCTTATTAAAGAGTATCCTTGTACAAAGTATTATTGCCTCCAAATTAAAACACCAAAATCAAGTGATGGGAAATTTATCGTACTCTTAAGTATTCTTTCAATTTCCCCTCTTTGAAACATTTGGTGGAATGTGGGTAGTACATGAACCTGTGGTAAGGTAGCAGCAGGGGCAGTCTATTACTCCGATTATGACTTCCTTGAAAATGTGGGATTTCAATTGTTATGTTTTTGCTTAACTTTCATGGACGGCAGAGCAGTTAGGAGAAGGTTGTCAGTGGGTAGACTTTTGTTGTTAAGGGATGTATTGGCATTCTTTGCGTGATTGCATATCTTAAATTTGAGATTGATTTGCAAGGGAGGGAGAGAGCCATGAAGCTTGTCCGGAACTGTCTGCATTGTTATCCCAAACCGTAACTGTTGGGAAAGTTTCAGTGCTACAATTGATTTAAGTGGGTGTGGTCACCTTGATTTCACCTTTAGTCTTGCGCAGTTTATGTTTTGTTATGTTTTATATGGTGTAATATTGTCGCTCATACACCTCCCTCCCTGCATGTACTGTTCACAGGAATCTGTTCGTCACTCCCTTGTGTTTCTACAGTTTGTTAGGACAGTTATTGCTTTCGAGAGTAATTAATATGTTACTGTTTACCACTAATTTTTTACTTTCTTGACTAGAACGCCATGACGAGGCGATCGAAAGTTTTTTAATCAAAGATGGAAAAGATGCAGAAATTTCAGGCTAATTTTGTTTCCTGGATGATCCATCAGCAGCCTGCATTTTTCAGCGGCTTGTTGCGGATTCTTAAAGGACACCTCGTAGCTTTTTAAACAAGGAAAAATATTAACAGGACAAAAGATAATTAATGAATAGATAGAGCCAGGGTTGAGGTAATGAATTTAAAGACGGAATGATATAATATTAAGCTTACAAAAAGGACATTTACCAGATAATTAGGGCCGAGGGCCCCAACACCTTCCCCCTAAGATAAATGGCCAGCACCAGGTCACATTGGTAAGAACGTCAAAGGTAAAAACACAGAAAAAACACCAACTTTAGGCTCGAACAGTGATCTTTACTTTTAACACCACTAACAGCACTCCTATATACTCTGGTATCTTATATCGATTCTGCCAGTCTTCTGTTTACAATAACATAGTCAATAAGGTTGGCCGTCTTACTATCATGCAGACACCATGTTAACTTGTTGGCCATTCTACGACCAAATTCTGTATTGGTTGTAACTAGATTGTTATAGCCTACCTGCAAAATTGCGGCAGTCTATAATCGTCCCTATTTTCCTTTCCTATACCAAATTTACCTAGGTTAGTAAACCACCTATTCCTCTTTCTACCAACCTGGGCATTAAAATTCATTAATAAAGGTATAACATTTCTACCTAGGATCCTGTGTATTCGTCATGCACCTGAAATTAAATTCCATCTGAGCCACTGTCATCTCCATCAGTCGGCTCTGTAGGGCCATATACTACTATGGCTGACACCCTGCACTTTTTGGTCGTAATACAGTCAACTAGCATTGTATTATTAATACCCAAGCAACACCTATCAGCTTCCTTATCCAACGAAAGTCCTACTCCCTGCCTATGCACTCCATCCTTCCTGACAAAGTAAGGAAACTTTATATAATCTAATTTCATATTTTCTCCCCCGGGGATACGGGTTTCTGGATCTCCTAACAACTTCAGTTCAAAACATCCGAATTCGTCAGTCATACTGTTAATATAAATGTATACGTCGTTTGCCTGGCTTTTCTTAGTCAACAGCAAGAATTCTGAAAGTGATAAATTATACATCAACTATTAGGGTATGATTTTTTGGTAGTTTGAAATCACCTAAAATTTAATGTTTTTTAGGGAATCTCCAGGTAGATAAAACTCCATGGACAATCGTGAAGTAAGATGTTATCGTTTCGAATAACCGCCCATATGAAAACGTTTAAATATAAGGTTCCCCTGCTGTGAAGATATTGCTCTTCAAATTTCTTTGGCTTAAGATTCTCATTACAAGTTTCATCAAAACTCAACAAATAGTTGTACGTTGCATAATATTCAAAGAGAAAACGACATTGTATTAAGCTTCGATAAATCAGGGGAGGGATAACACGAGAGGCGGTTTTTTAACTTTAAGGTGAAGCAGAAGGAGTAGCCCCCCTATTTATTCGAAGTAGCTTTTAAAAGAGGAGAGCGTTTCAAAGAAGAAGTTATAATTCAAAACATTGTGGTATGCTTGTAGAGCAGTACCGTAAATTATCGATTAAGTGCCCAGG
Organism: Alatinidae sp. Z8VKAUB7J3; assembly: GCA_010016025.2. NCBI lineage: Eukaryota > Metazoa > Cnidaria > Cubozoa > Carybdeida > Alatinidae > Alatinidae sp. Z8VKAUB7J3. The sequence goes on from JAAAKM020073195.1 coordinate 150,896,065, forward strand.
ACTCAAATAAGCGCCCAGTTTGGGAAAAATATTTCTCACAAGCGCCCAGGTCTGGACAGCGAAGATGTGGATGCAGAAGCTCCAGAGGTTACGCTTTTAGATGATGATGCGGAGAACGATGAAGATGTATTCATTGATTGATTAATTGATTGATTGAATGTTATGTTTTAATCTATTCTATGGAAAGATCATGTATGTTTAGTTATCTGTTTTTCCTTTACTTAATAAGCACTCAGGTCCGAATAAGTGATCAGTCCGAATAAGCGCCCACCCAAAAACTTTTGCTTTTAAATAAGCGCCTAGGGCGCTTAATCGGTCATTTACGGTATTGTATTGAACATGTCGCTGCTACTACGTAGCGTAGACAGCAATGACAGATTTGGTTTCGTGTGGACACTAAGATAAAGTGGAAGACCAAGCAGAGTATCGTGGTGCAGTTGAAAATGCAGACTGGGCCATCGAGAAAGAATGGTATGTACATGCCCCTAAGCCATTTGGATGCAGGATGGTATGTGATGTGAATGAACAATATTTTTTCAAAAATACCCTAATTCTTTGAAAACCTAACCTAAACGCAGAGGGAAACGGTTAAAAAGGCATTGTTTTAAAGGTGGGAGGATATTACAACAAAACCCCAGCAAAACCCTGATGCCATGTGATCCTTCAGCTTCCATATGGACTATCAATTTTTTTTCAAAAACAGTCATCTGATTCCCAAATATCCAAATAATCATTGAGGGCAGTATTTGAAATCAAGTAAACCTGACACACCTTATTAAACCAAAAATGACCTGTGATTGGTTGGTTGAGTTTACCTAGTGAAGAAGCATGTGGTTGCAGTGTCTTGCAATGGGATACAACCCCATCAAATTGGCTTCCTTACTTCAAATCTTTATTGATGCCTACTTTACTCAAAAATTGCTTGGGTGATTGAAATAAGATACTGGTAATGACATTTTTCTGGTAGTTGATGCAGGACCCTTCATGGCCACTCTGTGAGCAATTGCCTTGTCTGCTACTTCCTAAAACCACCACTGACTACACTGCTTAATTACTTTTATATTGATAATAATTTCGGACGCATTCGATAAAATGACTGCATATACTTACATCAATCTTTGAAGCCAACAAGTCTTGTCCAACAGCACTTGTCCTCAGTTTCAACAACTCATTGATGTCAATGTTGCTATCACCCAAATTATATGCACAGTACCTAATATTCGGAGTTATTTCATCCACTCTCTGCATATAAATCTCTTTCAAATCATCCAAGAAGGCACTAGCCAACTTCTGGTAGATGGTCCTGCATGTCAAAGTACAAAGACATGTAAGAGGACATTAAAGTGGTGAAGTTAGGTACAGCTACTCCCCTAAATTCTTCTACAAGCACTGGAGAGACAATTACGCCAGTATTAACTTGTCCTATGCAACATTACTGGTCGCCTCTCATTCTTTGCCTTCCTATACTACAATATAATATAATACAGGTGGGGCTGGACATTTAGCCAAGGACCCAGCTTGCCCTGCTAAGACAAAAAATGTTCCTTGTGTCAGAAACTAGGACATTTCAGTCGCGTTTGTAAATCATCACAGTCAAAAAGGATCATGCAAAAACTGTGTTAGCGTTGTTAGAGGAAGACAAATGGCTTATGTCAGATCTGTTGTGTTTAGAAGTGATTTTGGACAAAAGCCTAAAAAGCCCTTTATGGTCGATTTTGGACCTTCGTTTTCATTACTTAATAGCAAGGAGGTACCAGGAAGGAAAATTTGTTGCGAAGGGTAAAACCAATAACATTGTGAACTACAATGGAAACTTGATTCTTATATTTGGGGGTGTCAGTTTCTCAGTGTGTCACTTGGACAAAGAAGTTGATCACGAGTTTGTTCTTGTGGATGGTCCAAGCTTGCTGGGACGTGACATTTTTTACAAAGCTTGGATTGACACTAAGTGTGACCAGTCTTTGTTCAGGACTCAAGGATATGTTGCCTTTGAAATTTTCCTCGGTATTTTCTGGTTTAGGGGAGGCCAGATATTTTGAGCGTCATATAATGATCGATTCTGTGTCCCAAGTAATCCAGAAGTGTTGACGTCTCCCTTTTACCTTACAAGCAAAGGTTGAAGCTGAGTTGAATCGCTTGTTAGAATTAGGGGTAATAAAGCGTACTAGTGCCTCATTTTGGATTTCACCAGTACCGTATTTCCTCTAATTATAGACCCGTCTATAATTAATTGAGGGCATCAAAAGGGAGGGTCTATAATTAGAGGAGGTCTATAATTAGAGGGAGTCTTTAATTTCCAGAACAAAGTTTTCAAAAAAAAAGGTCATATAGAGTTTTTTTAAAAAACTGCGAAAGTACAGTTATACATTGACTAAACAATGATTTTCGTGGAAAGACTGTCCCAAGACGACAAAATTCACATCTGCCGCTTCCATATAGATATGGAAGGGGTCTGTAATTAAATGAAGGCACCAATAAAGGGGTCTTTAATTAGAGGGGGTCACCAGACAGATGCAACATGATCTTGTTCATTAGACGTCATATTACTTTCAACGGCCAAGGTGTGGTTATTGATAAACCAGGAACAGAACTGTCATTAAAATGTTGGTGCAGACCAATGAACGTACACTGGGGATTCTAGGAGGTCATTTACCCCTCCCCCTCCCCCTCCCATCAAGGCGCCCAAGAATAGCCATGCAGGTGAAAAGGCTATAAATCCTGCGGACGCTTATGTGAAGACAATGAACTATGGCCTTCAAAATTTCAGAGTAGATAAGGAAACGAATAGTTCTTGCCTAAGCTATTCTTTCCAATTCTCAACGGTATCTAACCGCAAAAGCGCCTAATTGAATGTAACTTTACTACTGCACATTTTGGGGGCAACAGGAGAAATGCGCCATAATAATAGCTAGCGTGTAGGAACCTTTTGTTGGAGGGTTCCGGAAAATCCCCTCCCAGAAAACTCCCTCCCGGAAAACTCCCACCGTATAACTCCCTCCCGGAAAATTCCCACCCAGGAAATCTCATACCCGGAAAACTCCCTCCCAAGAATTCCCTCCCGGAAAACTCCTACCGGATTATTCCCTCCCGGAAAATTCCCACCTAGGAAATCACCCATCTGGAAAACTTCCTCCCGAAAACTGCCACCGACACGATTTGGTTCAGAATATTACAAGTGCCCATTGTTATGATATTAGCAAGTGTGGAAGTCACGTGGCTATCTAGAAACTTCTGTATTCTAGATATTAAAGTATATACTTTATTCGATCAGTTTGTAATTAACAATTGATTTTCAATGCACGCCTGGTCGAACGAACGAAAAGTAGTTCTAACTATTATGATAAATTATCTACCGCTGGAAACAATTTGCAGCATCTTAGATAGAGACAAATCAGATAAAAGCATGCATGTTTCAATAGCCTTCAATAGCTGCAGTTCATGAGATTACGTATTTTGTGACAGGCGGTTTTTACCAATGAAAATTCTCTCCTAACAAATAGACGTTTTTCTCTTTAGACGAAATGGGAAGCATGATGGCTGATTTTATTAAATGTGTTACTTTAACAACCTCGGAAATTGACTTCTTTATTTACAACACAACCAGTTGTTACGTCATACAAAGGCCGTAATAAATCTTATGACACATAAACGAAAAATTTATAGAAGAACCCTATTTTGTTACGTACGATGCTTTCAAAGAAATTGATGAAAGACTGAATAATGCATTATGTCTGTCATAAATTTAATAAGCAGATTTAAGTTCCCACTACAAATCCACAAGAATGGCTTGCTATAGTGTAACCTACCAAGAATGGCCAGCAGGTCCGTCACCATGGACGGGCATAAGGGGGCAATGCCCTCCAAATATAATGTTGAAAATATTCCTTTTTTTGAAAATATATAAAAAAATATTGTTGAATAGAAATGCCAAAAAGAAAAGTACGCTAACATTATTGTCGATCCTTTACCAAAGAATTTAAAACAAGTAAGAAGAGAAGGCCTTTATTATTTTGTGGCAATATAACTGTTTTGATCTAACCTCCAAAGACCGGTCAATGAAAGATGTAACGAAAATGGAAATTACAGATTTGTTACAGCAGCTGTCGACGGGCCTAATGGTGACCTAACAGTTCTACTAAGCTTAGGTGTTGATGATATTTATCTATTAACGTTCTTGAAGTTTTCTCAGGAGAAATTCAACGTAGCATTTCATTCTCTCTTGGTAGTGTTGAAGACGTATAACGGACAAAGGTAATACGTCACTACCAGGTTCCAGACCTCCAACCCACGCTTTCGCGGTGTGTGCTCTGCTTTTGAGGAATCATTCTGCGAACAAGGTCTATTGCAACTTAATGATGTCCCTCCCATTCTTGAATTATAGGGGCGTTGTAAATCAATCTATTTCGTATTTTCGTCTAAGTTGTTCTGTTTCTGATATGAGTTTAAACTTGTATTCCGCATTTACGATATTTAAGGACCTAGTTAGGTTTGTTGTGCCCTGAGGATGATGTGACGAATACATTGAAAGCCAATAGAAACTTTTAAGAGGAAACTTAAAACATATTTATTTTGCCAGGCATACGGCACCTAGAAAGTTCATTATACCCAACGAATGTATTTTAAATTAAATTGTAAAGCGCTTAGAGACATCAATTTGTATTAGGCGCTATATAAGAAATATATATTATTATTTTTTTTTTTTTTTTGACGCATACTTTGAGAAATTGTGTCTATGCTCCTACAAGATCCTAACGTACCCATGTAGATGAAATACAGCAATTTCCTGCCGTGTTTTGATTAATGGTAGGTGCAATTCAAAGAACACTTTAAATCTGTACCGTAATTCGATATTCCAATTCTTTTAAGAGATGGAACAAACATGCTGCCTTATGATATCTCACTTGAAGTCTTCAGTGTACTGCATTATGTGTGTCTGTGGATGGTAATTATTTTGGTTTACGTAAAAATGATCCACCAGATTTCTTTTGTTTAATGTGCAAGTGCCAGTGGGGAGTTCATTGGTGGTCGATTTCGCAGCCCATGCCGTGGCACAGGATTGGTGTGCGACCGAAATGTAGGTTAAGCCGCAACTCTTGTGTGCATTAACTGCCACATTCGACATATCTTACTAACAGGTGGTAACGCATGATCTTCATGGCAAGTTAAGTTGTCATGCTATTTCGCTTTAAATGATGGCAGACGAGTTTCTTCATGTTCTTATATTTTGTTATAAAGTTGATTGAATTGTTTTCATACTACAGATGCTGACATACTTTGATTGCCTTAGTATCAAGTTCTGGTTTGAAAATGTCACTGCAGTATGCTCACGCCGCTATCTTCTACAGAACCATGCAATAGAGATCTTCTTACGAGATAGAAGTAAGTGGGACTACTTCTACTTCTCATAATGGTAGAATTCTCTTACACTATACTACATTATTTAAAATGTTACCATGTTTTGGGAGAGGGGGGGGGGGGGGGGCGGTGGAGAAAAGCGATTAATGTTCGTGCTGAGAAACAGGCAACTGTAAAACAGGATAAAGATCCTTCATGTCTCCCGATAGCGCCTGCTTCTTTGTATGGTCGCCTGGGGAGTAAAAAGGGAACACGAGTAAAAAAAGTGGCATCATCAGAAAACCTAAATTATAATTGGTTTTGCTTCAATGGTTTGCTAGTCTCTTTGCATCGCATTTACGACATTGGCATAGGGGGACCGTGCTCCATTGTTTTCAAACAACAAAGTCCTTTTGCCGACAAGGATGGGTCTATTAACTGGACGTTTTCATTGAGGCCACTATAAAATAGTCCTCTTCCACCCTCCAAATTCTTAGTTAAAAGTTTAACCCCACAACCAAAGCATAAAATCCACGAAACCAAAAACTAATCCTCTACTTAATGCAATTTTAGCCTGTTATCATTTCCATAAGAAAAGTCGACAGTATTAAATCCATTGGCATATAAAAGGGCAAAGAAGCACGTGTAAATATGATTCGTATGCCTTGTGGAGAACCAAGTCAATACAAGAAACCTGTCTGAATTGGGGGACACGAGGGGTCGGGAAGGACAGAACTGAGAACCCCGTAACGAGGAAGTGAAATGCGATTCTTGGTAAGGCCGAAACGTGTGCATGACTATCTCATAAACACAGAACACAGTATAACAAATCGGAAGCAACTTTTGTTATCGACAAATATGGCTTTCCTCTAGTTGCTGAACATTTCAGGGCCCTCAAAGGACTACAAGCTAATCAGGACATTGTTATTTGCAAGCCCGACAAAGGAACAGGCAAAGTATTCTTGAACAAGGCGGAATACACCAATGAAATGTAGACAATTTTAAGCAACGAAACAAACTTTGAAAACATCGGCGATCAGCTGCTGTTTGACAAAACCACAGCATTGGAACGTAAATGCAACGAAACTGTTAACTCTTACAAGGATGGGAGCTTAAGACACTCCACGAGCGTTCTGCCATAGGGCTCCACTTATTGGAAAATAAGCAATATACAGAAGCATATTTCAACAATATGTTTAAGATGCTATTTAAGGCAAGATCAGGACGAAGTAGCTGAAAAACCAACAGAGGGTCAAAAGGATGTGAAAAGATTTGCACTGCGAATACCAACGGAGACATGTATGAAAGGCAATTTGGTTCAAGAAGGACTCCAACCATGACAACTGGTACTCTCATTTAATACCTACTAATTTCATTAATAAAGATTTGCTAAGGCAAAGACAGGTGAAAAATAATAACATATTACCCCGACCTTTCGGTGTCATCTTGACACCATTTTCGAGGTACATAACGGACAACTTTGAACGATAACTTATAATACTTCTATACAATAAAGATAATCTAAGCAAAAACGTTTGCACCAACGGAGCCCGTTTGAACATTTAAGTCATGCTTGAGCATGCGAATCTATGGCATCTCTTTTACTAAGAAATCAAATCTGTTGCTGCTCCTAACAAGCGCTAGAAAATGTTCAATTAATCGATCTGGAATATTATAAATTATCGTTACACAGCTGTTCATTATCTACCTTGAAAATGGCATCAGGGTGACATCAAAACGGCGGGAAAATACGTTGTTATTTTTCAATACGTGGTATTATTTCAGCCAGTGCCGGTTTTAAAGGGATGCCGACCACAGGGCCCCGCACCTAAGATGGAAATGTGGTGGCCCCCCACAGCTAAGTGAAGCCCCCAAAATATTGACATATTCTTACAAGGACCAAATCACGCCAAATCACGTTATGGCAAAGGGTCCCCTCTTGCCAAAAACTGGTACTGATTTCAGCTCATACGCTTTTTGAGCTACCACCTTTAAAATATATATATATTACACATAAAAAATATGGAGTTACTTTTTATCCACATCCTAATTTATCCTCACAACACTTGGGTCTAGAATGTAGCTTCCCGAATGGGAATCTATTCCAAAATTTCAAGGTTTCCAGTTCAACCCCTACACCCCTCCTTACTCCCTATAAATTATGCAATCCTCTTACCTCTCTGGAGCACCATCCTGGGATCACGCTCTTGCCGATGCCGCATAGGTCGAGCGTCAGTGACGTGTTAGTAGTGGGTATGCACATGTTACCTTTTTGTGAAATGATTTTACCCTAAAAGTAATCTCTATAGTTTAATATCCAAGTTAAGACTCCATCAAATACGCTTTATTACAAACATGCATGCACATTGTGTGTTTTGATTTTGTTCAAATTTCCCTCTTAATATGCATAGCCTTAATTTTACTAGTGTCATAGCAGTAATGGTAGTAGTAGGAACAGTGGTAGCAGCAGCATTAATAGCAGTATTAGCAGACACACGTTGCCTTTCGGTCAGTTGAACATCCCACCCATGATGCCCCAGAAGTGTCGTATGGATACGGTAAGCCGTTCCAAAAATATTGCTAATACGATTGTATCAGCAATATGTATCCTCAAAGCATGTTTTGATTTAGTTAAACTTTGCCTTCAATATTCTCCTAGCCTTAAATTTTCTCCTAGTATTTTCTCATATCCTTAATTGTACAGTATCATAGTAGGGGTGGTAATAGTAGGAACAGCTGTGGCAGTACTACTACTACTGCTAACTACTCACCACAGCACCAATCCACCTAAGGCCAATACAGCTACGAACGCTCCTCTTCCACCCTAATCTACGCAAAGCCTCCCTCTTTACACCCTCCCTTGAAGTTCCAATTTCTCTTAAATCTTTCTTTACGACATCTTCCTACTCAAACTGTGGATGACCTGCTTTTCCGTTTAGCCCAAGACGTTTGGCCGAACAGGAAGATCTTTGGCAATTTGTAATAGTGTATTATTAGTAGTAAGAGTAACTGTAATGGCAGCAATAGTAGGTGTACGTTGTGTTTTGGTCCGTTGAATATCCCACTCATAATGCTCCAAAATTTCCTCTTGATACAGTAAGCTGTTCCAAAAATACTGATGATACGCCCGTGTCAGCAATCGGTATGCAAATAGTATGTTTTAATTTAATTCTGCTTTCCCTTCAATACTCCCTGGAATGTTTATTTCGATATCCACAGCCTTTGTAGTTCTTTCTTCAGAAACAGTAGTTATGCAAAATGTATTACTTTTTGACAAATCATGCATTGGTAGTTCAAAAAAATTGAATTAAAGTATGATCAAAAATAAATTAAGACCTCTATGTAATCTTATATTTAACCAACCCCTTTTATTGAGTGTTCTTATATGTACATGTAACCATAATAATATAGTATTAGTGTAATACACATAAAATATTTTTAATTACTGTATAACCTCATTTACCTCACGTTACTTCAAATGTACCTCTAAAATTATTGTACATTCAATTTCCCTTTGAATTTTTAAATAATATTACTGTTATGCAATTTTATGTTATTATTACGCAATTTTATGTTATAATAATGCTTCATAGTATCGTATCGCTAGTATCATTTTATGTGTTAACGACATGATTTTGCTTGGAAATTTTTTATTACAGAATTTGGCATACACTTGACGTTAGCCGACGATACGTCATGGTCAAAACTGGAAAACACCTAACATGATTTATCAACCGCCGAAGAATGCCCGAAAAACACATCTGATTCAACCAGACAGCTATCACCCAAATGACAACTCAAATAGCACCATCTATTGTACTACAACCATTTTCATCAACCTGACTGAACAGCGTAGACTAGATATCCACGAAGACACCATAGATGATAACCTAATTCAATATGGAAATCTAAAATCAGCTACCTCACAAACCTAGATGAAAATTTAGAACAGAACGTCCTAAATCCTAGTTTTATAAACTTAGGAATCAACTACAAAGTAAGGTCTTGAATACTACCTCAATCCATTGAACTAAAGACAATAAAAATAACGCTTAAAATACAGAAGAGAGTGGGAACGGGACGGAAGAGCCGTAATACCGGCGGTACTTTTGTAAATAAACTGCTGGGGATAGGTGATTCTGGGTCCCGCGCTTCCCATTTTGTAAAAGCAATAAAACAAGACAGTCTTTACAATAGATAAATTTTGAAGCAACAAAAACACTTGAAGGTGATAGATTAGAAAATGACATTATATTAGTTCAATCGCCTGGCATCCATTTGTTTAAGAGATATCTCCGAAAGCATTTTCAAAATTTAAGCAAAACTTTGTATGTATATTAAATTATGTTTGTGGGCCGTGTGGTTATATTGGTGTCCAAGGGGTATGAATTTTTCGTTAATTTTCAAACCCATAAATGAGACTAATATCAAGTTACGATTGTGTTTTCATAAGTAAATAGCGTAGTAGAGTTTCTAGTCACCCCATTGTTCAAGGTGGTTTCAGCAGGATGCAAAACCGGATGCCCCCCAAAATGTAGCCTTCCCCCCTAAACCTGAAGTGCTGGCTACGGGCCCGACGTTACCCCAGAACACTTGGTGCACACACTCATTTTAAGGATGCTATCTTTAGCTATATTGTGACCCGGTCACTTTGGCCATATTGTGATCCGGTCACTTTACTCACAGTATGTTACCCCCGTTACCCTCATGTTACTCCACTTGACTTAGCTTTAGCCAACTCTATAATTTCGTGTATTGCACCTGTATCCTACTGGCGTCATACTGCCGTTTTGATTTTATAGTCAAGATTGTTATGCACATCGATTTCAGGCATCATTCTGCGTCTGTTATTTGTGTATAGTGCAGCTTCACTTCCATTGTAGTAAATTCCCTACGAGTGCAAGTAACTTGTTTACTGGCGATTTCCTGACCCCTCTTGACGTATTATTTACAACTTAGCCACTACTGGCACATAACTATCCTATCTTAATCCAATATTGTATTTATTGTGACTTGATATATATAATATTGTTTTACCAAGTTCCAGTTAGTTGAATACGCTGATTATCATCTGTACAATTCACGTTACTTGGTTTCCATGCCATTGTTGGAATAAATTCATGCTTTCGACCCTGAGTGTAGTAAACAAAGTGTTGTCAATCATTTCCAGTCTGCGTCGAACGCCCCTGCCGCAAGCCACCTCTTTCAATATGTTCATGAGTGACGGGCACTTGAGGGTATGTGGGTGTGGTCACCCCCCTTCATTTTTGGAAAAAAGAGATCTGTCAAAACTCTTGGGAGAACAAGCAAAAAGAAGCAAACGGCTTTCTTTCTTATGTGGCCCATGTTTGAAATGAAGCCATGCTTGATTTTCAACAGATGTTAGGCTAATTAAAACAGGCCTGTCTCGGTTAAATTGTCCTCATTCAAAATTCTTGCTTAACATCTTCCAGAACTGTTGGAACGAAGAACACATCTGTTATTTTAATTTGATAGCAGCACCTTATTCATTGACTTTTCCTGTGTGGAAACAAGTCAGATAAATTTTAATATGTTGGAAGATCCATGGAAACTAGGGAAATAAAAAGAAAGGCTATCTCATGCTCTCGTATGTTATGCTCAAATCCAGACATTGCTTGATTCCTAACATTAGCTTGATAATAATGGGTTTTCCTTTGAAATTCCTTCCTTGAAGACTTTTCCTTCGAAGCTTTTTCCTTAACTGCTTTCAAAGGCTTTAAAGCCAAGAAAACATTTACAAGTTTCGCACTGGTAAGTAATTACAGACCATTCGCCTTCCTCTTGGATAAAATTACGAATAAACGAAAAGTGCCAAAAAGTATTCTGGGAACGTGGGAAATAAGGCATCGTGTTCCAAAGTTATGTAAAGGGTGCAAATCTGCAATTCATTGGTTGCAGTCTTATAAAAGAATTAAGACGAGTAGAAAACCATATAATAATCCACAATTAAAATTAAAACAAATTACACGGGCCATTGAACCCCGAAGCGAAATAAAATTTAAAATGAATAATCGACCAAACTGAAAGGTAACATAATTTACATTGCAATGGATCTATAGATGAATCCAAAAACAAACAGAAACTAAAATATATAAGCAAAAGAACCTTAAAGCGATCAGAAAATACTACAAATATTGTTATAATGGCAGAACAGAAACTAATAATATAATATTTAGGTTTCAGTAGATCACAAACGATGCTCTGGTCATTAGAAAGCCTAGGAGGATGACAACCTACTCCTATTTGTGGTAACCTCTGTTCGATTTACCTAGATACACTAGATGCGTACATTCCATGTTTCACAAAGCGTTCAAAATACGCTTATGACGCATATTTGACATAGTTTGTATACACTAGATGCGTACATTACATGTTGCTCAAAGCGTTCAATATACGCTCATGACGCATATTTAACATAGTTTGCATACACTAGATGTGTACATTCCATGGTGCACAAAGCGTTCAAAATAGGCTCATGACCTATATTTATCATAGATAGGATACACTAGATGTTTACCTTCCATGTTGAAGAAAGCGTTCAAAATAGGCTCATGGCGCATATTTAACATAGAGTGAATACACTAGATACGTACATTCCATGGTGCACAAAGCGTTCAAAGTAGGCTAATGACGCATATTTGACATAGTCTACATAAACTAGATGGGTACATTCCATGGTGTACAACGCGTTCAAAATAGGCTAATGACGCATATTTGACATGGTTTCATAAACTGGATGCGTACATTCCATGTTGCACAAAGCGTTCAAAATAGGCTTATGATGCATATTTGACATAGTTTGTATACACTAGATGCGTACATTCCATGGTGCACAGAGCTTCCAAAATAGGCTAATGACGCATATTTGACATACTTTGCATACACTAGATGCGTACATTTCATGGTGCAGAAACCGTTCAAAATGGGCTAAATACCCATATTTGACATAGTTTGTATACACTCGATGGGTACATTCCATGTTGCAAAGGTATTTCAAAATGGGCTAATGACCCATATTTGACATAGAATGAATACACTGGACGCGTACATTCCATGCTGTACAAAGCGTTCAAAGTAAGCTAATTACGCATACTTGACATAGTTTGGATACACTAGATGCGTACATTCCATGTTTCACAAAGCGTTCAAAATACGCTTATGACGCATATTTGACATAGTTTTCACACACTAGATGTGTACATTCCATGATGCACAAAGCGTTCAAAATAGGCTCATGACGCATATTTGACATAGTTTGGATACACTAGATGCGTACATTCCATGGTCTAGTTATATTGTACTAATAGTTATATAAAAATAAGCAGGAATTACAGATTTAATCATGTTTAAGGCTCATTATGATGCCTAAAATCTAATACGTGATTCCTGTATAGTACATTCTCTTTAATTCATGTACATTTTCAGTGTCTCTTTCTGCTAGTTTCTAAAGTCAGTTTCACATATATCAGACATTGCACTTGCTCAACAAAATTTCCAATTGACGAGAGAGATGCTAAACACAAAGACCTTTGTTCCTGTCTCATTATTGGTATCATTAAACGTTTTCGTTAGATTTCAGTTCAGCAAGCTCTAAACAAGACCAAACAATTTAATTGCAATAGAAAGGTGCAGTCATTATGCTATACAACTGATCTACAACTTGAGGTTTACTTTAAATATACTGCACAAGACAGTAACCTGAATGATAGAGCGCGTTCAACAGAATATATCATTACCGCACCTGAAGGCAGACATACAATTCACAACCTCAATACAATTTTGCAATGAAATATCCATATTCTGGGAAAGTCTTGCAAACATTCAGTAATTGATTTTTATTGATATATTCGAGGACTGCTGCTGACCTTTTTGGTTTCCTTAAAGCGCACTAAGTATTTCCCAACTTTTATTCAAGAAATAAACATTGAGCCATGTCACATTTGATAACGAATATTGTTTCACTGGACAGATTTTTAGCACCTAAAGGATTTCCGACCGTTACACAGTGCGCTGTCGTCGTTGCCAAAGTACAATTTCAGTAAAGTCTTACTGATGGCAAACACTCAAGGTATCAAACTTGAACAAGAGCTTTGGTTTCTGTGTAAAATAGACGTTTTAAAAAGCTCCCTCAAAAGTAGCCAGAAACCATTGTACTAGAAGAACCAAAGGACTTGGTTGCTGGGGTGTCGCTTCACATTAGGACATGTGATTTTTTTCTTATATATACGCTACTAAACCATATACTAGAACGGCCTTGGTTACGTGGTGGCAACGACATGCTCAGCACAGTATTTTCTGCCTATATAAGGTTCTCTAGCAAACTTCACCTTATTGCACATATTTTTTCATTTTTTGCGAAATTTCAACAAATTTTGCACTTTTCACTTATCAATTTGATAATACCAAATCGTCGGTACAAATTTAGGAAAGAAAATTTAAGCTTAAAGATATAATAATTTTGTTTTTCAAAGAAAAGTAATAAAACCGAAACATAAAAACTCGACTATAGGTCAACAAAACGCCAATATCGCAAAAAAAAAATTTTCATCATAAGAACTCGTTGTAAATTTTAGGAAAAGTCACAAAATTTCATTTCAATCCGGCCAGGCTTTAAAACGTTATGAGCTGAGATGTGTAGCCGCGGGCCTCCTAACCCCCCCCCCCCCCTTCCCCCTGTAAGATAGGGCTAAGTCAAACAGTACATAGCTATTTATGTACTAAGTACTGTACTAAGTTTGAGAATCCTTTGACTGATTAAGCATATCGACTGATGTCGTTAATCGGGTTTGTGGATGATCATATGATTCGAAATCAGAAAACGCTGCATTTCATATTATTGATGAGGTGTTAGCTTCCACATAGCATGAAAGTGATAGATTAGTTACTTGATTTTTTAAAATAAATGGTGTTTCGTTTGCCTTCGTTTGGCAGGCGATGTAATCTAAAATCCTTTCGTTGATCTTCTTGATAAATTTTGATGAACTTAGCACTGAAAATTTCAAGGGCGATTTGTACAATCCAGGAAAACGCTCCCTGAAAAACGTATTGACAGCAAATTGTTGAAAATAAAATAAATCAATACCACTATCACCCTCAAATAACAATCCCTCCTTTTTGCCACATATTTGATGATAGCCGTGCTTAGCTGCCAGCTAAATTATGATGTACCGTATGTTACATACTCATCACATTAGTGAACACCCCGCCTATTTTGGTTGAAAGCTAAATACACGTCTGTATTAAACACCCGCTCCCCCGTGACAAGTTCAACCCTGGTGCAATTTTGTTTTATCTTTACGTAGTGTGCGGGTAAATCTGAACCGGAGTAAAAAAGAGCTTTGGGCAACAAACCAATATTACACAAAAGTAAATAAAATCCCCAAGTTAAAAAAGTGATGAGAGTCCCGAGTAACAATTTTTCTGAGAGAGGACTGTTTCTTTTTTGAAAGTACAAAGTGAGTTTGTAAAGGCCTCCGGCAAAAAAAGGCACCAATAAAATGTAGATAACAGCTGTCTGAAAAAGAGAAGGATTTTCAATACCTTTGGTGATGGAAACATCTTCAAAGTAGGGAATAAATAAAGGCATGACAAAAACTAAAATCCAAATCAAATAGTGAGTCATGCCGTCAAAAAAACCTCGAAAACTCAAATCGGTGTCGCACCAATGATCTTCAAGCCATTTATTTTCTAAAAGGGTTTCTTGTTCAAGATTACGCTGGATTCCTTTGGCTTTAAGAAATTTTTTTATTTGAAAAATAGAGACTTTACCCTTGTTGGCCAGATCGTGGTTGAGATAATTTTCAGGGGGATTTTTTTTGATAAATTGATCTAAAGCCATTAATTACCACACAAAAAACCGTACAATTTGAATTTTATAGAAAATTCAGCCTGTTAGGGCAAAATTAAAAGTCATTCAAGCCTTTATTGACATCTTGACCTGAATCTTTTTTTTGGAGTTCGGTTTCGGTGTCTCCTTGAAGGCGCTTGGTACTGACATGAAAAATATCTCTTAGCGTGTCACCAAAAATAGTGATGACAGCTATAGAGGCAATTGCCACAAGAACTAAAATAATGATGTATTCAGTGGCCCCTTGACCCATCTTTTTTTGATTTTTTGGACTCATTTGCGCATTATATCCTTCTTTTGAAGTAATAATCAAAAGACTTTTCTAAAGGAGTCTTATTTTACTTATAGAAAATAAATGCTGTCTTAAGTGAAATCTTAGCATTTGGGGTTAACCTCTTTTTTAGTAAATTCAGACTTTTATTTGGGCTGAGATGTCAATAAAACAGATAATGACTTAAATATATGAAAAAATGTGTGGCTAATGTGAGATGATGGGGGGGGGGGGGGGGAAAAAAAAAAAAAAAAAAAAAAAAAAAAAAAAAAAAAAACGGGACAAAACCAAAGTGCTGCTCTCGCAACACAATGATGTTTGAAATAATATGACTCTTACAGGTGTTTTTATGCCTTTGCTTAATAAGATGTGTAATTATTTGCAGGGTTTGGTAGCATAATATCTATTTGGTCAGACATTTTGTTAGCAAAACTTTACAACATAAATTGCTCTAACAGTTTTTCAAAATAATAGAAAATATATTGCATACACAAAATCCAGGGTTTATGTTTATTCACTAAGGGGAGATTGGCTGTAAAAATCTTTTCCGTGGCTAAAATTCCTTAGTTTATGCTCATTTTCAACATGATAGTCGATACCCTGACAGTGTACTCCCTTTTCCTGATAGACCCATTTATTGCCTTAATAACATATTTTTTGCTATTTTTTCCATTGTTTTATCTGTTGTAGTACCGATTGCGCTAATTATTTTCGAATATATCCGCCTTAACATGAATGACAGTGCTGAATATTAGAAAAACACTCTTTAAAATGTGTTAAAAATGTGAATAATCAAACATTTTGTGGTAACAAACTGTAAGCAAGGAGTGATCCGGCTTAATAGTAACCGAAACTTTAAAAAACGGAATTTTAATACCAATAGAGTGAAATAATGTTCAGTTTCGTTCCGAGTGCTCTAAAGTGCGTATTGCTGCATATAGCAAGATTCTGATGATCATATATTGTTTCTTTGTCATTATTAGAGAAGCGCATCCATTTTTAGGTTTATAAAATCCCCCTCCAACGGGACAAAAAATGCGTAAAGTGAGCTTGCTTAAAGGTAATGTTACCTGTAGAGCGAAGTGTATTAGTCCATAAGCCCCGCGGGCAGCGGGCGGGGTCTGTATTCTATATTTATTCAACAAAGAGTGATAAAACTAAAAAAAAAAAAAAAAAAAAAAAAAAAAAAAAAAAAAAAAAAAAAAAAAAAAAAAAAAAAAAAAATTGCTACACGTATGCCATGTGTCCCTTATGATTCCGGGATGGTAATGGCTCTTCATGCTAAGGTTTAAAAGGCTTTATATAAGGTTCTACACTCTTCTAATATTATAAATTTTAATGCGTATAATCTTCCGGATAGTTCTGTCCAATTAGGATCTTTAATTACACAAAGATACACTAAATGAACTGTCCCCAACAATTTACTCCATCACTACTGCCGCTCCTTCGGACTCTATACTTGGCCCACCGATATTGTTAACATTGATAAATGACCTCCTCAACTGTTTCCGTTTAGAACTACCGCAAGAGTGCATATCTGTATGCCTAGATAACTATTTTCTGCTGAGAAAAGTGAAAAGCAATATGAAATATTTCTAAGGTGATATCCATGGCTTAGCCACTTTTAACGAGATAGAAACCAAGACTTTCCCATTCAACAACCTCAGAAACACTAGTCTTCCATTAGTCGTCGTGAATGACTCTCAACTCCTAGAGAGCTTTGTGGTTTGGCTTCTTGGGCTTTAACATTTGTAGGATACTTGCTAAAAATCCTATATCGAGAAATATCGCCAAGTTATACTACTTTGGGTAAAAGTAACTTTGCCGGACGGTATTCTTTACCTTCATAAATCTTCAATCTGATTCATAAATACTGTAGCAATGTCAGGTACTTCTACCTCCCTTCCAAATACCTTTAACAAACTTTGAGTCTTGAGATAGATGTTTCTTGAATTATCTGGAATCTTTGAAGTTCATCATGAGGCTGTGTTGTCTCTACCATCACTACAAGTATTTCTATGTCCCATGCAGCTAGGAGCTGTCTTTTCTTGCAGCACTCTTTGAAACTGTTTATTGCCTTACTCATTTTTTGACGAAGCTTTACCCATTTGCTGCTAAGGGGTTTTTTTTGAAAATGCAGGATTTCAACTCAGAGTAGCATACCCCGAGGTTTTTTCTCTTAGTGAATCTATATATGTATGTATGTATGTATGTATGTATGTATGTATGTATCTATGTTTGTATGTTATAGTACGTATCTCGCAGTTCATTGTATTGTTGATTGTGCTTCATTGCAATGTCCTTTGCATCTGTTTATTGTGTTCTATTAAGTATTGTTATTCGTTACTGTTCTTTATTTTACATGTTATTTTTTCATGCTATGTGCTATATTTTCTTCAATTGAGCTCCATTATTTTTATTGAAACATTTTGCATTGTCTTGAGACCCGTGGTGCATGTTTATTGTCCTCTTTTTGTTACGTGTTACCTCTGTTATGTTTCTTATTGTACTCCATTGTTTTTTATTGATTGTGCTTCATTGCAATGTTTTGCATGTTCTGTAGCCCTGTGGTGTCTTTCATTGATTGTGCTCTGTTGCGCTATGTCTATTTTTATTGTACTGTATTGTTTTCATTTGATTGATTTTTTTTATCTTATTGTACTGTATTAAATTGAGCGATATTATGCCATTATGTGCCATGTTGTAGTGGCTAGTGCATTACATTGTTATTGTACTACAGTAAACAAGTTGTCTTGTGATACAAAACTTGGAAATTGTGTTAAGTAACGAAATAATTTTTGCCTCACATTTTTGCCAGACAGCGGTAACATCAAATCGTCTGTAACGGAAACCGTAATTACAATATAGGAGAGGACTGTAATACGCCTAAGTGACACGTCTTCTTTAATGTTATTGAGGACAGAGGGGTGGCTTTTTTGTTTGGATGAATGCAACTGTTCATACATGTTTGCATTTCAAGAAAATGTTGGCTGACTGCTGAGCTACTTTTAGGAACGAGTGACTTACGTTATGCTAGGGGGTCATCCATAAAGTACGTATGCAGTAAACTCCTGGTTTTTTGACTCTCCAACCACCCCCTCCCCCTCCCCCCACTGTACGCTCCTTTACTCTTTTACATGACCTGGCTTACGTACATACGCAGCACCAAAACTGATTATAAACCCCCCCCCCCCCCCCCCCCCCACACCCCCCCCCCGCCATCCTCCCTCCCCCCCGCCCTCACCCCCCAACTGGGGCGAGGCCGCGCCTGCCGAGCCGACCCCGATCCGCCGCATTCTGAGCGATGGCACCGCGCGGCGCCTGTTGATCCTCGCTTTGGTCAACGCGACCCCGGTTGCGGTCTCCTCGACGCTGTTTTTGTTCTTTGTCGAAAGCCGTCTGGCGGCGCCGGGATGGGAAGGCCCGCTGCTGGTGCTGTTCTTCCTCGCCGCTGCTGTCTCGGCACCGGTCTGGGCCCGGCTCGCCGCGCGGTTCGGCAGCCGCAACACGCTGCTTGCGGCGATGGTGCTGGCGGTGCTGTCCTTCGGCTTTGTCCTGACCCTCGGGCCGGGGGATGTGATCCTTTTCGCGATCATCTGCGTGATTTCCGGGGCCACGATTGGCGCGGATCTGACGCTTCTTCCTGCGCTTTTTGCCCGTCGCATGGCCGATATCGCGCCCAATGGCGGGCAGGGGTTCGGCCTCTGGGCGATGGTGTCGAAATTCACCCTCGCCTTTGCCGCCGCCGTGCTCTTGCCGGTGCTCGAAGGGGCGGGCTTCATCTCCGGCGCGGCCGACAATCCGGCCCGCGCTTTGACGACCCTGACAATTCTCTACGCATTGGTGCCCTGCACCCTGAAACTCGTGGCCATCGGACTTCTGGTCACCACAAAACTCGAGGAGTGACGACTATGGAACTACTCACTTTCGCAGCCGCCGGCTTCCTTCTGGCCTGGGCTCTGTTCTATCTCAAGACCCGCAAATTCGGCTTTCTGGCGCAGGACCCTGAGGATTACGCACCGATGAAACCGGAGTTGAACATCCGCGATCACCTTAATGGCCCTTTGACCTGCGAGGGCATGATCTATGGGCCGACGGGCCGTGTCTCGTCGCGCTTCGTGGCGGATATGAATGTCTCCTGGGACGGCAATCGCGCGGTGATGCGCGAGCAGTTTCGCTATGACAGCGGCACGGTGCAGAACCGCGAATGGCACCTGGAGATCGGCAATGACGGGCGCATCAAGGCAACCGCGGCGGATGTGATCGCAGAAAATATGTCATCACCGGGGATCGAACCCGTGACCCACGCTATCGCTGAGTGCGCTCTACCAACTGAGCTAGGTGACTTCCGATGTTGACATACTCTATTTCACTAGACGCTACTTTAGCCACCGGTGGACGTCGACAACCAGCTCAACGCAATTGGAGACCAGCCTCTCTGCGGCATGTGACTTGATCAGGCAAGAACTGCCTTCCGGCCCGTCTATCTACCCAAAGCCCACTTAAGTTAGAAAGTATCATCGAGAAGAGAGGATTTGAAATGTTAGTTTTAAAAAGAACACTAGAGAAACAGAAAATATTTACGAAATTATTTACCCTAACAATCATGGACACAAGAAGGTTTTAACATACAGAAAGGAAACCAGAGAAATAGTAGGTTCGTGGCTACATACTTCTGTTCATAAAGTTTTGACGACTTGACGTATAGTCTTGAAATTTTGTAACTTTGCCTAACTATTACTAAGGATTCCTTTGACGGATTTTTTTTTTAAAACGTTTTTAAATTTCGCGATATTGGCGTTTTGTTGCACCACCATAGAATTTTTCGCCTTTCTATCGGATGGCAAATGCGAATATTGCTCAAGAGAAAGAAAGGCAGCTGGATTAATAGTTTAAAACCGTAGTTACAAAATTCATATATTCTTAAAAATAACTGAAAATAACCCAAAATTAAATTATCTTGCCTAACTACTACGTATACATGCAGAAATACAAAAAAATACTACAAACATTTAAAAAAATAGAAATATAGTACTAGAATGAAACGCTGTCCAAAGCGAATTGAAAGCTAGAAAGTATCATCCTAAAAAGAGGATTTAAAAGTAAATATTGAAGAGATACTATTGTTTTTATAAAATCTAAAAATTATACTCACTTCTTATGTCAGTTTGGTGTTGATGCAGGTCGTGAAATGGGACAATTTTGCCATGCAGCAATTTAAAGGCGTTTTCTTATCTGCGTCAAATGAAAAGATGACATTGCTATAAAATTGTAGATATCAGGGGGGCGGCGCCTGCGCTTGCCCCCCTCACCTTCGTGACTGGAAGATAAGCATATCATCTCAACTTGCACCGGAATAGTTCTCAAGCAACGAAAAAAGTAGATTGTATCTGTAAGGGGTCTCTCGACAATGTCTTTCCGGGCCGTTTGACATTCTTCAGCAACAACAATTCTACTTCCTTCATACTTTTTATACGTTTGCAAATAACTAATCGCAGTGAGTTCCCAAGTTGAATAATTGACGGTAAATGTCACTAGATTAGGTTTGAGACTGTGTTCCTGCGTGAGCGTTTCACAGCAGTTTCTTGAGAAAGCTTTGGTCTTGCATACGTGCTACATGGTCTGCCAAAAGCATGAAGTTGCCAATAGCTGTCAATGTGTACAAGCGTAAGGTATATTTCCACTCTAGTGAACAAGTTACTGTTTACTATTACGAAGGATCATAGAAAGGCTCTCGCTATTGAAACACTGCGGAAAAGCTTGACAAGACTGGTGTATATGCTACATCTGCCAGTAGCCCGAACTTGACAGTTTTTTTAAGAATATATATTTTCCCTAGAATTCGTTAATCTATGCCACTTGACCAAATTGAATAATTTAGGCCTGATAACAACACCATTCCCTTTTTAACATATTCTTATATTCTCGGCTCGGCGCATCAGTTCTGATTGAGTATAGAATTGAAGCCTTAATAGCCAGGGATAGACTGCCCGCATGCTAAAGCCTGATGTGTTAACTGCAGGGGCGTATATTGTGGGTGTGCTAGGTGTGCGCCGCACACCCTACGAAATTTAAGCTTATTCCAAGATTTATGTATATTATAAATTTCCCCCGATTTCTATTTGTTGATTCCATCAAAGAGCCCATTTTGCAACGAGAACCAAACTTTTTATTACATTTCCCTCTTAAATTGCGTCAATGGCCACCAAGTCGTGCAGAGGGTTTGCAGCACGTCTTGGGCTATTGTTAAGAAACAAGGAACCAATCACGAGCTCCATACAAACAAAGAAATCGGGTATTTCGTGTTCACCTTTTTTGGAATCTCTCTAAATAGAAATTGGTGTTGCTATTTCATACTCATATGTATCTGTATTAATTTATGGAGAGGTTAGCTCGAAAATAAGCCTGTACAAAGACAAGAATAACAGTAGAATATGATCAATTTAATGATATTAAACTCAAATTTTGTCACCGATTATTACGGGCGTATAAACAGTCTTGATCAGACTATTACCCCAAACCACTATATGGAGTAATCCACAAAGCAAAGTAACGCAGTGTGTTGCTAAAACCTAATAAACACACAAATTATAGACAAATTTGCGTCAAATAAAATTTAAGATTATATTCTCAGTTTAAGGTATTTAATTCCTATTGCACAATAAATAAATTCCGCTAGGAAGTGCTGATCAAACATTTTAAAATTTCACCCCATTTTCCTTATTGGTCGAAATTAAAATGTAAAGCGGGCCTAAGTCAACCAATGAAATTCATTCTTAGCTAAAGACATAACAAGAGAATTTTACATTTTTACCGACGGGAAAACAACCCGACGGGTTAATCCGATCAGAATTTATGATAAAAAGAATCTGTACAAAAAACTTAAAAAGTTAAACTTAGGTAAACTTGAAAACTCGAAGTTACTTTTTTTTTATTGTTGTCAGTGGTCTTTAGATAGATAACAGCAAGAGAATCTTATTCTCTTAAACTTACAATATCTTCTAAGAAATTTACATTTGTTCCAATACTCCCCCACTTCCAGTACTCATAGGCAGATTTTTCTTGCCTACTAAATGGCCAATGGAAAGTAACAAAAACAGATTCTACTTCTGTTTCTCAAATTTTAGAATAATATTAAATATATTTTCAAGTAAAAAACTACAAATATCATCAACACAACATAATTCACTAATCCATAAAGGCTTTACGTCCTGAAAAGGGGGAAGAATACGAATACTCGTAAAACACTAATAAGAATTAAGTAAAAAATTATAATAATTCAATAAGAGAAAGAGAGGGAAGGATAGACTGTTTTAAAATAAACACCAATTAATATTTTGTAAGAGCTTAATAGAAGATAGTTAAAAAGAAAATAAACATATATTTTATTCAGTTTAATTCTGCTTACGGAAATTGAAATCTGTTTGGGCACCTAAAGGCTTTCTGCCCCACTTTTTCTACTCATAGAAAAATATGCTTTGTTTCTGATTTCTTTGGATTTTCTTTTTAAGTTTTGTTAAGTCTTCGATTTTTGTTTCTGTTATTCGCGGTTTAGAATTTGTATAACTTACGAGAAAGTAACTTTTTAATTTAACGCTATTCTCGTAAGACTTTCAATCTTTGGTTTTCAACTTTTTAAAGTTAAAACAATTTCAAATAGACTTAAGTGAAGCTTAAGAATAGGTAGAAAGCTTTTGAAAATTTGTTTAAAAATTTAAAATTTTTATGGAGAAATATAATTTAAGCTCAATCAAAGCCAATATAAACACTGTACTTTCATGCAAAATGAATTATAAGATTTTATTCAGATTTTATGGTTTTTCGATCAGTATATTGAGCTTATTTCCTCTGGAACTTCGCCACTTCCTTGCCTAGCAAAGGCTCTTTTTGCTGGTTTTTTTTTGTTGCCCCCTTCAGCTCACTGCTTCTGCTTCCTCTCTTTGCCTCCGTTTTTCTGCTTGTCTCTTCCTTTGGGATATTTTTTCTGGATTTATGTTTTTCAGTGACCCCAACAATGTCAATGATTACTGAATTATCTTATAAGCATAGGGACTGCGAACTTTTGATATAAAGAACATATATTTAAAATAATACTATACAAGATAGAGTTTTTTGTAAACATACAAAAAGATGTGATTTTGAATTTCAAAATAATAATGCTAAATGGTTAGAGCTATCAAAGATTAAGCATTGCTAGAAATTAAAATTTTTAAACATATTGAATTTGCAGAATCTTTTGGCAACAGCTACGATGAAATTTTTCTGGATTCTGATTTGGAATTCAATTCAGAGGATGTCAAAATTAAGTGTGTTTATGCAGGAACAAAACAGGTTTACAGGTGGTGGCGCTTCGCATCACCCCAACACCTTGTTGTGCGGCAGTTGCAATAACCTGTCGCGGCTGTGGTATTTCACCGTTACGCGGCGTGGCGATGGCCATGTTACCCGGCGAGTCGAGGACGTTAGTAATGCACTGCACCACCGCCGGCTTGTCAGCCGCCGCCAGCACCGCCAGATTACTTTCCTGCAAGCTGGCCGCGGTTACGCCAAATGCGCCGATGCGGCCCTGCTGCTGCAGGGTCTGGAAAGCCGGCACCACATGTTCCACATAGCTGGTCCACGGTACGGTGATCCGTTTTTGCAGATCTCCCGGCAGTTCACCCGACCACCCGTCAGGCACCACAAATCCGTGCAGCAGAAAAACATCTATGTAGCTTAACCCCATGCGCGCACAACTTTCGTCCAGCGATGCTGACAAGCGAGGCAACACCTGCTCGGCTGCCACGTCACCCAGCATACACTTGGTGGAGACATGCACGCCTTGCGGATAACCCCCGGCAAACGCTTCACCCATCACCCGTTCAGCTTCACCGTCGCCGTACATGGGCGCCATGTCAAAAAAGTTAATGCCGGCATCCACAGCCGCGCGAACCGTGGCCACCGCTTCGTCGCGGCTGGTATCACCCCAAACCTGACCAATGCCGCCACCACCCAATGTCAACACACTGCTGTCAAACAGTTGCCCCAGAGGTGTTTTGTTCACCTGTCAGCCTGGGCAGCTTTGTTCGCTGCGATGGCCTGAATCTGTGCCTGCGAAGGCCGTTTTGCCGCTTCAGGGCTGATCACTTCGGATACTGCCAGTTTCTTATGCGGCTGTACGTCCAGGTCATCAAGCTGCAGCTCACCGGCCATTACCGCCTGCTTCCAAGCCTGGTGTTCGGGCTCAAGCGCATGAAATTCCGGCATGACCTCGCGGGAAAACAATTCCAGGCTGCTGCAAATATCCTCGTGGCTGGTATTGCCAGACTGGTTCAACAGAATAATCTGATCAATATTGTAATGGAAGGTCTATTATTGCACACTTTGGTCCCTTTCAGGAAATACTGGAAAGCTGAAATTTGCTTTTTTCCAGCGTTGCCATCAAAGTTGGTTCCAGACATAACGAAAGCTTGTCACGACTCTCCATATTCTGGGCATTTGGCTTCCGGAAAAACGTACGAGAAGCTTAAAAATCATGTTTGGTTTCCGAATATGTATTCGGTCGCAAAGATGTACTTAGTATCCTGTGAAAAGTATCTGCGTCAGAAGGCTATGAATTGTACTCCCGATTCTCCGCTTCAAAGTTTACCGATCCCGTCAGCAATATTGGAAATGGTTATAGATTAGTTGGTCTATTGGCTAAAACAAATAGGAATCATGTGTATGTTTCAGCCGCCATCTTTATTTGATACCCTAGTGGACGCAAAGGCCGAAACATTTATAGAGGCGTTTGTAGAAGAATATTATCTTATTTTTGGTTTTCCATTAATTTGTTTTCTGATAACAGGACGCATTTAAAAAAACAAAGATATCGCTGATTTCTGCGCAAGAATAAATATTGAGTACCGTTTTTCTTCGAGTGAGCATCTCCCAAAGTCTTTTCAAAAAGCTCCTTTGTTTATTTCTGATTCAGCTCCATGTAGCCTTCGTTCTTCACATAATATCTGCATTCCTCCTATTCCTACTATGCGGTCAGACTTAAGTCCCCTCATTGCTTTTCACCAGGTCATGAATGCTCTACCTTCTTCAGTACAGAGATGCCACTCGTTTGGGACTTCTGAAAGGATTCTTAAGGACCATTTAGTTAAGAATCAAACATAATAGCATTTCGTTTTTACTTATTTTTTTCCTTTTACTAGGAATGAGTTGGTGTCTCCTGAGCGTTTATTTCATGGTGTAGGGTTTTCTTCTCTGTATTTTGACTCCCAGGCCTCAGGTATGTTCTCTTTTTAACCATGCATGCTATTTGGCTATTGTTCTCTTTTGTTTTTGGTTGTTACTTGTATTTTATTTTTTTTGTATCCCCCTTGCTATCTGGCATGTTCAGTTGACATCTGAGTCCCTATTGAGCTTCTAGTCACCATTGGCTCAATCTTTGTTCACCTCAACTGTAAATAAGTCTGTAGTGGCTGCCTGAACTGTCACAGAGTGGCAATATTGTAACAACAAAAAAGTTTTGCCAATCTCTTCTTCAAGACCATGGCAGATTGAATTTTACGTTGTTGCCTCTAGTGAAGCTCAGGATAGAATGGGCAAATACTTGTTTCACTACCTTAGAGTTCCGCAGCTTCCGATTTGCTATAACATCACCTCTCTTTCATCTGTATGTCAGGGTAGGCAACTTCAAAGTTAGTAGGTATTGTTCATACAAAGTATGATCCAAAGTGGCGACAAGTTTTGTTGCCCTTTTCTGTGGCTTTAGCATCCTTGTGTATGGATACTAAAGCCAAGAGCTATATAGTTTCTTTACACCATATGCTTTTCTTGTGATAAACATGTGCTACACAAGCCCAAGGGCTGAGTTAGCTTTAGAAGCCTTTACTCACATATGGCTATGAAATCGCAAATTAGTGTCAATAGCTCCTAGGTCCTTTTCTTCACTAATCGCTTCTAGTTGTCCACTTTTAATATATCAAGTGTACTTTGGGTTATGATGTGCAAGATGCAAAACTTCTGCATTTTAAATTACTAATTGCATAGCCCAAACAGTAGAACATGTTTCCAGACTATTTAAATTTTGTAGGTAAAATAATAGGTAAAAGATTTCTTCGGTTTCAAGAATGCCAAACAGTTCAGAGTCCTCAGAATATAAGGTACATAGGTTTTTCAGGCTAGTTGTGCAATGATTTATATATATGCTGATTAGAGTTGGTTCAAGAATGTTTCCTTATTTAACACCACTCATGACAGGTGACATGGTTGCATAGGTAATGTTGCCATCATTTTAATACATTACAACCTTGCAAGACCTTCCAGACAAAAATGCAAGAATCAACAGAAAAATATCCCCCACTACTTGATAGGCTCTTATTTTCAGATTCAGGTCCAAAAAAGAATCTGACTTACTTATTCAGCGTCGAAAAGAAAGCAACTTGACAGTACCGTACAGAGTGACAGATAAT
Organism: Alatinidae sp. Z8VKAUB7J3; assembly: GCA_010016025.2. Lineage (NCBI taxonomy): Eukaryota > Metazoa > Cnidaria > Cubozoa > Carybdeida > Alatinidae > Alatinidae sp. Z8VKAUB7J3. Next base: position 150,922,979 of record JAAAKM020073195.1, read on the forward strand.
CCGCAGAAACTTTCCCCCGCGGAATGGGACCGTGTTGTTGCCGTCTTTGTTCAAGGCCAAACCTGGCAATTTAAAGGTTGGCCGTGGAACGGTGACCCAACGTCCATCTTTGTACATGTCAAGGCCTTTCATATAAAGTTTGATGACATGCCCCTTGATGCTAACGTTGGTAAATGGGCTGTAACCCTAATTAATTTATCAAGAAACAAGCGGCACTTAGATAGAGCAGCGATGCTTGATTTTTGGGAAGCGCTAGATAAACATATTTTGAAGAATAAACCCAGTCTACGGTTTTAGAAGTGATCTGAAGATCGGCGAAAAGCACGAATTAGTTTTTAGCTCTTTGGTGTGTATTATGGATTATTTTCGGTTGTCAATAAATATTAATATTTTGTTTCATTACCATTAAAAGAAAACAGTGGTTTCCAATGAGTTTTCTAAATTGTTTTATTGGCATTAGTTTATCTTTGCTTTTTAGTCAACATCTAACTGCTCCATTTTGCGTTAAAGCAAATATTTTTTTTTGAAGTCCAGAAAAATCATTGTATTGGCTACTGGTGATAGTATTAATAAATGTACTATTTAGTTTCCTTATTATTAAAAGAAAAGGTGATTAGTATTATCATCGTCAATAGGTGATAGGTGCACATAGCCAAAATTTAGGGTAGGAGAGTGGAGACTAAGTCGAGTATCTATTTTAATACGTGTTTTGCACAATCACCCCGGGGGGGGGGGAAGTGCTTCTTGTGTGCAGGTATTGGTTCTCTACTTCTTAGAACTGTAGTTGATTTCTTTTTTCCTTTGAAGATGGAATACTAAAATTGCCCCTGCTTTAAAATAAAAAAAAAAAAAACTCATGAATTCAATTTAGTAAAATAATTTAGATCAATTTTGGTTTTGAAGAAGTCAGCATTTTTGCTTGATTGTGGTATTAAACAGTGGTAAAGTGTGGTTCTGAAGTGTAAGCGCTCCAAAAGACCAAGGAGGATTTATTAGATGTTTTCCAGAGGAATTGTCCATGAACTGTTTTGAATACCCGTGTAACTAGCATTTCAAACATTAAACTGTACAAAAGTGCGGTTCCATCCCAGCTTTCTAAGGCTATAATGAGAGAAAGGTTGAGATGGCCAAGACATGTTCTGCGGATGAAGGATCACAGATTGCCAAAAATCGTCCTTTTTGGCCAACCATCTAGGACCAAACGAAAAACAGGTCGTTCCCAATTTGGGTAGGAGGAGGTCGTAAGTAGGGATTTAAGGAATATTGGGACTTCATGGGAAGGTCTAAAGACGGAAGTTCTAAATAAATTGGGATGGAGGAGCTTGCGTAGCTGTGTTGGCCTCAAGCGACTTGGCACTGCAATAGGTTATTAATAGTAGTAGCAGTAATTTTTTGTTCTATTCCATCGCAGAAAAAAATTCCTTTCTAAATTTGGATTTTTGGAACTAAACTCATTCAGGAGTTAGCCGTTCATTTATGTAGACTTGAAAATCATACCTTTGCATCCAGAGCTTTCTTGATAGACACTCTTCTTTGAATCTTCGCTTCACCCTTTTCAATTTGAGCCATAATCCTTTCAATGTCCTAAAATAACAAACAGCGTTTAGTACAATACGGTTGGAGGCCAGTTTGGGAACCACCAATACATAAAACCGACCTTTATGATGAAACTGAAGAAACTGTTCAAAAGTGGGGCTATAAAATCATCCCAGGGACTAAGTATGTCACTTAAAAATCTGCTATTGCATCTCTACGAATTCCAGCCGTTAAAGAAAGCTGGTACCAGCTGCTGTATAATTTAGGCACTAAAAGAATTCGTTCCTTTCTTTGGTCGCGTAAGTACATCACTTAAAAATCTGCTATTGCATCTTTACGAATTTCAGCCGTTAAAGAAAGCTGGTACCAGCTGCTGTGTAATTTTAGGCACTCAAAGAATTCGTTCCTTTCTTTGCCTCGGGGATGTAGCCGGTCGCCCCGTTGACCACCAAACCGGTGCTCGGGCGGCCCGTGAAGGTCACCGCGAAGTCGTACGAGTCGACATCGACGTTGTCGCCGGCAAAGATCTCCTGGCCGCTGGCCGGAACCGTCCCCGGAGGCACGTTGGCTTCCGCCGTCGTGGTCTCGACCGTCACGTCGATGGTCCCGGCGAAGCTCGCCGGCGGCGTCACGCCGAAGCTGTCAACCAAGGCCTGGACCTGCACAAGGGTCAAGCCCGAGGTGTCGAACGTCCAGACCTGACCGACGTTGGTCAAAGGCGCACCGGCCGGGTTGCTGAAGTCCAACGAACCGGCGCTCAAGGTCACGCTGATCTGCGTCACGCTCTCCGAGCCGTCGGGAGCGTCGGTCCCGCCCTGGGATTCGAAGGGCGCCACGCCCGGCGTCCCGCCGGTCGTCGAATCGCCGCCCAGGTCGATATCGAGATCGAGGTTGACCGTCTGCCCTTGAACGCCGGAGACCGGCGCGGCCTGGGTCACCTCGGAGCCGTCGACCACGGCGTCCACCGGAACGTCGTGAGTCGTCGGCGTGTTGGAAGCCGGCGTGCCCGTCGTCGGATTGACCGCCGTCGCCTCGACCGTGACCCCGTTGAGGTCCACGTCGCTGTTCAGTGGCGGCGTGAGCAGCAGATCGCCGTCGAAGTCCGTGACGTTCGATCCTGCAACGAAGGTGATCGTCAACACGCCCGTCGCAGCGTTGTAGTCCGCCGTGTCGACGATCGTCAGCGCTTCGATCTGCGAAACGTCGACCGTCCAGCCGTCACCGGACGTCGGCAGGTTCTCCACCACGACCTGGGTCAGGATATCGGTCGAGCCGGGGGCAACGTCCGCTTGGATCGTCACCGGGGACTCTACATCCTCGGGGATGTAGCCGGTCGCCCCGTTGACCACCAGACCGGTGCTCGGGCGGCCCGTGAAGGTCACCGCGAAGTCGTACGAGTCGACATCGACGTTGTCGCCGGCAAAGATCTATATGAGCCCCTGTGTAAAGCCAATGAAGAAAAAACGAAATTTGGGAGAGATTAGCAAAGAACATCGCAAATTGCTTGAGAGTGCCCCAGCATATTATTCATTCCTTAGAGATAGGACCCCTAATTCAAGAAAAAAGGATAAGAGAGATGATATGGTGTCATCACAAAAGACTCCAAAAAATAGTGCATCAAAAATAAAAGGTAGATCCATTGATGGATTTGAAAGACAGAGTAAATGTTCTTTATTTTATGATAGCAGAAGAAAGTTTGAGCCTGGTTTAGAAAAGCCTCATGAAAATACAACTCCTAATTCAGTACAGAGGTATCAATGCGAACTCAAGACACCAATGTCATCTAGGTCTAGTATAAATAATGTGAGTGATTTGAACATCCAAAATAAGAGTAAAGAGCAAGGAAAAAAACATGAAAATAACAGTTTTAGAAATACACCTGAAAAACTTCATGAAGCAAAAACTCCAAAATCAGGACTACCCTCCCAATGGGAGGATAAGACACCAATACTGACGATACCAATTGCACATAGTATAAATGATGTGTCAGGCTTAGGCACTCAGGGTAAGTCTAGAGAAAAAGGGAAAGAGAACACAAACGATTGTGCAAGAAATGCTGAAGAACTATCGGGTATCTTGAAAGGAGTTGTTGCATATGTTGACGTCAGAGGGGGAGCTGATAATAGAAGTGAAGCTTTTAGGATTTTATTAAAGGATCTTTTTATGTTATATTTCGTTGCAGCTACTTTTTTTAAAAGAAATGCGCGTGAAGGCCATTTATTAAAAATAGAACGTCTAAAATCAATCAAACAGATTTTGTTCACAATCAAACAGATCGTGATACATCAATAGCTACGAGCCTGAGAAAATTTGCCTTATTTTAGAAAATAGGGGGAAACATCCCCTAAAAGTCATAGAATCTTCGGTGCTCAGGCAAAGAGAGGGGGAGGGTACTGGCAGCAACTGTTTGTGGCTTAGTGCTTCAGACTATAGCTTTTGGACCCATACCATATGATCTCTTGGCTCTTAGCTCTTCTCGCCTCGTCACAAGTGCCATATGAGCTCTTAGCTCTTGTTCTATTTCGGCACCTACTAACATTTTAATTCACTTATAAAAAGCTTAGCCATTATTAGATTATGCTACGAAAGTAGTAAGAAACCCCTTGCTGATTGAGATAAAAAGTGAAAGAGAAAGCATGTCCTAAAAAGGAATAAAAACAGCACAAACGATCGCTTGTATTAGAGAATTTTCAGGAAGTTTTAAGAATTTTGTAAGAACTTTTCAACATTAATAGTTTTATTGTTCAATTGGGATTGTAGTATGGAATGAATTTCTCTCCTTTAAATTCATGATTGCTCCTAGTTTCTCATGAATTTGATAGAGAAATAATGTTTACCCAATTTATTGCTAGCGCCACCGAAGGTCTAAAGACCAGATCGAGCGAAGTAAAATTTAAATATTTGTTACCCATTACCAAAGATTTTTGAACTAGTTTTGCCAAATTTTCAAAGTAAATCACGTAATATTAATTTTACAATTCACGAAGGTGTTGCAAAATCTAAATTAAGGGATTTAAAATAATATACTCCAACCGCTGCCTAGGACCAACATAGCTGAGCACGCTTGTCTGCCACCACTAATCTGTTCAATTCTTCACTCCTTACCCCGTCCTCTGAAGTTCCAATTTCCTTTAAATCCTTCTTTATGAAAGCAATCGTATGGTGATACAAAACAGATACCTGAAGCTATGCTAATAAGCAAGCTCTTTTTGACTCGCTCTGTGCAGCACAGAGGACACTCGTATGATGTACTGGAACGAGCACCCGATAATATCCCACCAAGTGAGTCGTCTTAGTTAAACAATGAGTATGTTTTTGATCCTCACAAAAAGTATATGCCCGAGTTTTTGCTAACAAGCCGTGCTATTATTTTTATTATAATGGAGACTAATGACTGGAATGGAGATCTTTTTTATTGTTCAAAATTGTTTGTACTAGACTTATTTAAAGTTTGTGGGCAATCTTCCAGGAGGTAATTTGATGGGGGGCAATTCACCGGGGGACAATTTTCCGGGGGGCAATTCACCTTGTACCCAAGTGGGAGCTTAGGGAACAAAGTCGAACTACGAAAATGCGCAAGAGACAACCTTGCGGTAATAATTTTGCTTATCTTCTGATAGGTCACATGTCGATGGAAATGGCAAACACACGGATCACCAGGTAGAAAAGGGAATTTCATAAACTTTCTAGAGTTATTGCAGATGTTGGTCATTTTCATAAACGTTCTTCGTGAAGGCATTTCAGAATAGTTCTGTGTGGGCTAGGTAGGTATACTTAGGTATCTTCAGCTGCCTCGACAGCAGGCCACAAATCTTCGGAAGTTCAGTAATTTTGTGAAATTGAAGAAAATGAGGATTTAAGTAACATTCTAACGCCTTCCTCGAACCATTTGAAAGTGTAACAGACATCACAATCTCGAATGGAAGAAGAACTAATGATCTAGGAAGGTTTTACGTGGTCTGACGTGTTTTCCATCCAAAGTTAAGATCAGTTTGAAAACGATGTCTTCCAAAACAGTCAAATTTTTGGAATAGCCAAAATTTGAGTTAGAGCTACATATGACAGGCACAAAATATGTTCACCCTAAGTTTGTGTGTTCCTTTTCATTAAGAAAATAACAACGAAATGTCTACTGCACTATTTGCTTTTATCTCTACTAGAAACTTACATGCACCATTCATCGGCATGAGAAGGCTACACGGACAATGATTAATTTCTTGACATTTTTTTGTTTGAAAGCGAACAACGGGGACTTGCATATTATCAAAATCGAACGTGCTTACTTTTTGAGTGGTCCACTGCCAATTTGGCAAGTGCGATTCAATAGCGTTACTATAAGCTGTACGTAAGCACTAGTTATGAACTAACGTCACAATAGAAATAAAACATGACTGGACAGTACTCAATAGCACGGACTACTTGAATATAGTCCGTGGCAATAGCAACATGGTTTATCGAAATACACAATTATATCGTTCGGCACTGTTCGGGCCCTATTGTAGAAAGCACTATTTAGAACAATTTAAGAGCTCCCACAAAATTCCCGTCCTCTTACTGATTAATGTCTTAAAGCTACAATTTCGCACACCTACAATTACGCGCTTTAGTAAAGTAAGTCGGACGCATTTTATAATATGAACCGAATTTTAATTAATCAGAAAGCGTGTCATAAAACCAGCTTCATTCAACCCAAATAAAAAAAATTCATATAATAACACATCCTCCATGGAATCATGAGTAGATCAATATAATAAATTGAGCTTTTAGCATCCTTTCGTGCTTTTTCATTAGATCGAGCATCTATTTTTCTGTCAATTTGTTTACAGCTAGGGCGACCCTAGCTGTAGTAAAGTGCGTTTTCAATTCAGCCACTTTCTGCCATAAAACAACAATTTTGTTGAATAAAAGAATAAAAGTAAAAGAAAACACAAAATCCAAGGCAGACTATCGGTTTTCAATGGTCTAAAACGCAAAACAAAAACGTTTTTTAGTGCCCCTTAGCGACAAACCACTGAAAAGTGGTATTTTCTGATTTTTTTCCACAAAACATTTTTCTTCGACAGAGGGTCACAATATTAAAAAACGTTAATTCAAGGTTGTCCTATTTATCACAGTCTAAAACTAGAACATGGATGTTTTTAGCTCCCTACCTTGAATAAGGGCTGTAAAATTGACAGTATCGTTTCTCTGAGTTCTATGGTTATTCACAAATCACTACCTAATAATCATACAAAGTACTGCAATGAATACCAAGATTTTAGACAAAGACAGTGTAAGTTAGGCTTATATTAGGTTTAAATTCGACTGTTAATTTAGGTTTATTTAGAATGACCTGGTCAAGTTACATTTATATTAGGTTTACTTAGATCTGCTAACTTTGGTTAGATTAATTTAAGTTGCATTGATTTATATATAAATTAGGTTAATTTAGCCCAGTTGACACAGTACTGTGAATGAACCTAATGTGAAGCTAGTTTAACCATTCACTAGCAGAATGGTGCTGAAATAGGCCGGCCATGCAAGTTGTCGAGTCGGATCGGGCAGGCTGCCATTGCCACGCGAGTCTCCGCTGTTGCGTTTCATGCAACGGAGGAGCCAACAATAGGCGAATGCCAGCGACAGCAGCGTAGGGATCGCCAGCCACCCTGCAAAGGTGCCGATCGGGTTGGTGAAATGGCCATCGGCGACGATCAGGATGTTCTGCGGATTGCCGACCGGCGACATCATGCTGGCGACGGTTACGGTGATGCACAATGCGGTCAATGGCACGACAGGCCCAATACCGAACGCCAGCGCGATCGCCAGCGCGATCGGGACGCCGATAACCGCAGCAGCATCGTTGGTCAGCACCATCGACGTCAGGCCGGTGATCATCATGAAGAAGAGCAACGCGCCGGACATTCCGCCTTTGGATGCCGAAATTCGCGCGCTGATCCGATGGGGCAGTCCGGAATCGTAGAGGGTAGAGGCAACCGAAAAGACACCAAAAAGGTAGAAAATGACGTTCCAGTCGACCGCTTTGAACGCTGCGATCGGCGAGATCTGTCCGAGGGCGAGGAGCACAAGCGCGCCTGCAACCATGATCTGCCAGATGCGAATACTGGCAGGCAGCCATTGCCTTGCGGCAATTGCCACAAAGAACATGATGGCAATGATCAGACTGAGGTTCATGAGCCATGCCCCGACTGAACGGTTACAGACAGTCGGCAAATCTTTTCGCGATCGGCAGAATGGCCGTCCGCGCAAAAAACTCTGTTTCTCTTGTCTCCGGCACGAAGGTTGCCGAAGGGTCTCGAATTTCGGTTTCGGCTCGACTGGCCTCGATACGGGCGGGGCCGGATTGGGTGAACCGGCCCCTTACCTTCTTGCTAGTTGGCGTACACAGCGGTTTCAAAAGCTTCGTAAGTCCGCATGTACGGTTCTTCCACAAACGGCAGAGATTGCGTGAAGATGACGGCGGCAACATCCGATGCAGGGTCCACCCAATAATGGGTGTTGCTTTTATAGTAACTAAATAAATGCAAAAAGCACGTATATCGGAAAATACAGATTAACTTTAATCAGTAGTATTGTAGCGGATGGGGGAAGGAGACTGAGGCCTCAAAAGTACGTTTTAGACTCAGGTTATGTTCATAGCGATTTAGAACCAGTGATTAATCTATTATATCCCACTGAAAGGGAAATTTTAGAGTTAATAGTGCAATATGGGTGCTGTGGGGGTAGTTCTTCTATTGCAAAAACGCCCATTTAAATGAAAAATGATAGTTTTCAAAATTGATCCATTGAAAGCTGTACTTTATCCTGAAAACGCCATAATATCAGGGATAATCCTATTTTGCTGTGGAAAGCAAACTCTTTTTTACAAAACAAAATAACAGTACAGTCGCTAATTACTTCAAAGAGGGTAAAAAGTTAGACAGAAAATGGGTTAATAATTGGGAAGCGACTTGATCAGATAATTGCACGCTGTAAAATCCCAAAAAAAGTTTCATACATGTATTTAGATTCTTAAAAAATGTCCTACTTTTGCCAGAAATCCCAAAAACCATGGGGAAATTAAACATTTTGAAAATTTTCAGGGGGGGCCGGGCCCGAAGGTCCCCCCCTGCGTACGTGCCAGCTTGTATGATATGCTCCCTTACCTAATATTCTTCTAATATGTTTCTCTGACTCTCATTCCTAATAAAATATACCAAAGTAAGATAAAAATATGATCTTATAGAAGCAAATTTGGGCTATATATTTGCACATTAGAGGGATGAGAGGTAAAGTATTGGGGTCTGCATGCCTAATGTGTTAGGTATAATTATTATGCATATTATAAAGTTAGAAGTGTATTCTCACTTCAAACTGTCCAAATACTTTACCCCCCACCCCCAACCCTAATGTGAAAAATATAAAGCCCAAACTATATATTTGCCATAGATTCTGTCACTTCTCTGTGCCTTGTCTCAGGCTAAGCTGAAAGAAACTAACGAAAAAACCAGTTCAATCATGGGGGTTTTTCACGCACGGGCCGGCGCACCGCCCTGTATGGCGCAATCGGCGATCTGCAGGCTCAGGCCTGGATGACCGGAACCGAACCCGGATTGTTCGAACAGGTCCGCGGTTCGGCCTTATTTGCAACCGTTAGCGACGGGTCGGTGGTTCCGGAGGCGTAAAATCGCCGAATTTCGTGAAATTCCAGACCAATAGGTGTACAAAATACCACGCAGTTTTCGCCCGCGGGACCTTTGAATCATTTGATGACGCCCCGCCGGCGCTCAAGGTTTGAGAGTGTGATGGAAGAAGTTCCTAATAGCCTCGATGAGGCCGCCTATGATGCCGGCTCGATCAAGGTCCTGCGCGGCTTGGAAGCTGTCCGCAAACGGCCGGGCATGTATATCGGCGATACCGATGACGGATCGGGCCTGCACCACATGGTCTACGAGGTCGTCGACAACGCAATCGACGAGGCCCTTGCCGGACATTGCGACCGGATCGACGTAACCCTCAATGCCGACGGGTCGGCCACCATTTCCGACAATGGTAGGGGCATTCCCGTCGATATTCACGCCGAAGAAGGCAAAAGCGCCGCCGAGGTCATCATGACCCAGCTGCACGCCGGCGGTAAGTTCGACCAGAATTCATACAAGGTCTCCGGTGGCCTGCATGGCGTTGGCGTCAGCGTCGTCAATGCGCTGTCATCGAGTCTGAGTTTGACGATTTTCCGAGACGAAAAGGAATGGGCAGTCCGTTTCGCCCATGGCGAGGCCGAAGCACCATTGGCCGAGGTCGGCCCGGCCAACGGTCAAAGCGGGACGATCGTTACTTTCCTGCCTTCGACCGACACGTTTTCGATGGTCGAGTTCGATTTCGGCACGCTGGAGCACCGACTGCGTGAGTTGGCCTTTCTAAACTCGGGCGTTCGCCTAATTCTCAGCGATATGCGCGGGGTGGAGAAGAACAGCGTCGAGCTCCACTACGAGGGCGGATTGGAAGCCTTTGCAGGCTATGTCGACCGAAAGAAATCCGTTCTGTTCGAACCGTACCATGAGTTTGGTCTCTTCAGTGCCATTTCGGCTACCCACAGCGCAAACAAGTTTTATATCCGACGTTTTGATGCGCCAAACGACACCCCCACTTCCGCCTGATTCCAGTGTGACCAAATTACGAACAAACTCTCCTGAAAATAAATAATACAAACTAGAAAAATGTCTTTATCATGAATAATGATATGGCATCAAATGGAAATATAGTTTTGAAGAATGAAGAGTTATTTCTATATTTTTTTTTGCAAAAAATAATCCATTATCATGGGCGCCAGCACGGGGGGCATGGCCCCCCTGGAAATTTCGGACTATACAGTAATTATAAAGAAACCAAAGGAAAGATAGCAGAATAGGGAAAAATCAAGGAAAAATGTATTGCGCCAAGTTGGCTGCCTGCCAATAGATTCTGACCCTTAATAAGGAAAATATAAGTTCTAGCTTGTGAATCAGTGACCCCTTTCCAGTTTTCCACAAACATTTTTTTCTACATGATTCGAAAAAAAAAATCCTCACAGTAATGAATGGTAAGTAACTGACGATCCTTGTCAATAAAGAAAGCATAAGAACCTAAATATTGATAAGATTGAATTAAACTATACATGTAGTACGCCGTCAACTTTTCCTTGCATTGCAAGAGTATCCTTGAGCTGATATATGAAGATATATGAACTGTATGATATATGAACTATATGATATATGAACTATAACCAGAAAAGTTTCCCCTGAACGGATACGTTTTTTTGTGTTTTATTATCATCCATTTTTTCCCAGGAGTGTTTGTATCTATCTAGTTGTCACATTGAAAAAGATTTAGTTTTTTACAGTTATGAAGCATAAAAGCGTCGAATATATTGGTTTTTGGTATTCAAAATTAGATTAAAAATATTGAAGTAACAATTTTTATTGGAATTTCTTAATTTTAGTTTCAATGTTTTACTTTTAACAAACTGCTTTGATAATACGTTACTTTTCACAAGCAATTGAGTATAAAGGCATTAAATATTTTGGTGTGACCACTAGAATCAGGTAATTATCGATGACAATGGTAGAATAATTTATTACATTGCCCAGTCATTATAAATACTGCTTTTATCACTTCGGACACTTTATTGATTGACGGCAATTTTGTAGCACACGTATTGTGTGATTCCCGCTGGCCAATCAACGACCACTTTTAGTGGCTTGTCGATTGTTTACAGTTCTTTGTTAGGCTCTCCCGTTATTTTTATTCAGTTCTAAACAGGGTTGTCAACCACTAACGTCCAAAAAGAGTGCAAATCAAACAAAGAGTGATTTTCACTGAAGTCCAAACATTTTCACGCACACGGTTGTCAAGGCTTGCGCATCATGTCTCAGGTTTAAAAGAGTGCGTGTCAAATGAAAAGGGTGCAAATTGCTAAGCCTGTTCCTTGGGTTAATCTGACGAAGTTACCAACTACTGACATTCAAAGTGAATGAAAACTAAAACCCAAAAAAGAGTGATTTTCCGCTTTTCCACGTCCCCTCTGAGGTGAAAAAGAGTGTATTTCGAGAACTGTACAAGTTGACAATCCTGGTTCTACAGTCTTTTTCTGCAATTCAACTTATTTACGAGGAATATTTTTTTTTCCAATAAATTACCTTTCGTGTATTATGGATTGGATGTTTTTGAAAAAATTAAAAGGCAGGGACACTTGGTAGCTGATATAAGTGATATAAACAGAGATGAATCAATGGGATGGCTTTAGGGACACGTGCCCCACCCGGAGGGTCAAAAGTTGCACTTAATACAGGGGTTGTTTTTTAATTATAGCCTCATATCTGGAAGTGAGAACACGCTTTATTATACAACATTCACAATATCAATAAATAAAATTTTTTAGGTTAAGCTAGCAGTAAGCATGTTTTATGGTTTTATTTGTAGTTAAAATTGTTACTAGCGAACTGGCTTGGTCCATCACCCCTCGTAAGTACAACCTTGACACCAGGTCCCTTCGTTTATCTCGCTTGTTACGATTAATACCTTGGGCCTTAGGCTATTGCGCAATGTATATTCCAAAAATCCAGTCTTAAGTTCTCCCAAAGAGAAACCAGGCTGTAACTCTACTCTTACCACTGGTAATGGCTCCCTTTTCCGGAATTTGAAAGACAAAAATGAAAAGGGCAGGAATGGTAAACATTTGGATGGCTTCTTTCAAAAGTTTCAGAACCACATCCGAGATCCGAATCCCGCTAATAGTTGCAGTGGTAACAAAGAGGTAAGTGCATTAATAGATTCACGAATTGATTGTATTATTATTCTGACTAAAAACCAAGTTAACTAAGGTGAGCAAGTACTCATTCAAAAGTAATCTTACACTTCTGAAAATTAAAAAAATGGAAATCTTTTTATCAAAGGGGGATATGGATTCGACAAGGTTATCTTACTAGCTTGTGTAAGTATGTACGATATTCCTTATTATGTATTCTACTATACCCTATGCCCAATATTTTAAACCTTAGCGACGGGCATTGCCAAATATGACAGTAATGAATAAAATCTAGGAGCTCAAAGCTTCAGTGATTAGATTTGCAAGGTTTCGAAACCCTTTTTTCTAAATTTGAGTTTCGTAGCCCTTATCAGTACAAGATCAAGCCCTCTCTTTTTCTTTCTTGTTGGAAACTCCCCAATTGACTGGGTTAAAGATTAACTTAAGACCTGAGCAAGGATTCCTTCGAAAGTGACTCATAATTTTACGAGGTACTGTTTAAACGAATTTTTATTGTGGCAAGAGATGGCGCTACTATGGTCCAAACTAATTACTGCAGGAGGAGATTCAGCTAAAAGATAACGTATTTGATTATTTTAATTAACTTGTCACAAAGACCTTATGTGTGAACTTTCATATCTTTGGTTCCTTGACATATATTAATAAAACCTCTCATTTTCATCGAATCTAACTGTATGCTTATTTAGCTTGATTGTGACTGCTTGTTGCACCAAAGTAACAAAAGCGAGTCAGTGTTTATTTTGAAACTAAATATTGGTTTCTATCAATTTATATAAAATAAAGCTTTTCGTTGCTCCTTACTTTCAATGGAGAAAACCTTTTTTTTTTATTTCTTATTGTTTTTCAAAACAAGCCGAGAAATCTCCTTTTCGTCTCAGTGGATGATTTCCCACAGAAATATTCCCCCGCCATGAAGAATTCATCTTGAGGAAAACTCCCCCAAGGAAAATTCCTCCCACCCGAAAAAATTTCCAGGGGAAAATTTTCTCCACGCTGAATATTTTCCCGGGACAACTCTCCGGATCGTTTAAACAGCAAATTAAACACCAAAAGAGGAAGTAAGACAAAAAAAAAAGAATTCCATATATGAACTCAGGAGGATTCCCTTTCTGGAAAGTTTCTCTTCAAAATTTCCCCCCAAAATTTTTTCAATGAAAAAAACTCTCCCCGTGGGATTCCTTCCCCCCACAGAAAGTCCCTTCTAAAAATTTCCCCTGATTTCCTAACAACAAATAATATGCGTAAAAAAGGGTTAAAACACATAACTTACAACTTTTTCCCCAAGGGCTGTGGCTATGCCATCCCAAGAGGCATAGCTATTGGACCATTGAACTATGCGGAACGAAATGGCTATCTTAAGATTGAATGTTTTTGGGAAATGGGGCGTTGAAAGAGATGGGTAGTTGTCTTCAAAATTTTTCCATAGGCAGCGCAATAGTACTGCCTAAGCAAAGAGCGATGTGGGCACAATGTATAATTTTTTTTTTGGTCTTAGGCCAGGAGGCTTCATTTCGAAGGACTTGTCGTAGAAACTTTGAAAAAGGCTCATTCGATTTGAACTTGAAATGGTTAATGCCCTTTTCAATAGTCATAATTAATTGGAATGCAACTGGACCCCCTTCCACGCCCACCATTTTCTTAAGCTCATTGAATCAAAATTTTAATATAGCCACTTTACTCAACAACGTTTAGAGGTCCCTAAATTATGTATTTGAGGATGACCACCCCTCTAAAGCTCTCAGAGTAAGTTAAAACATGACTTGGGGGTATTTAAGGTTTATATAGAAAGGGTGATCGTATAAAGTCCAAAATAGTTGCCCATCATCATGGCAAAGGTAAAACTAAATACCATCAGTTTTCCCTGAACAACCCAGGTGACGACCAACAACAACCCAAAATATAGGAAGAAAATGGGAAATGCTGGTCGGTTGGCCAGGCTGAATACGGTCAACAAGCTCATTGCCCGACCTTGAGTTCGAAAATGTTTGCCAAATTCAAATGCTTGACCGACACCTTGGCGCCGTACTGTTCGCGAAAATGGTCTTCAATTCCAGGAAATACCTCAACCGTTATTTTGGCCCGTGTTTGGTCTCCCTGCTGGTTAAGAACAAAGGGCTCTTCGAATTGTAGGGGTAAGTCTTCACCCTCCAGTTGAAGTTCCAAAATCCGCTCTCTCAGCACATCGAAATCCTCATTGAGAATGGGTTTCCCCTCATGGATCAACAGAACCCAATCAATGACCTTCTCCACATCGGTTAACAAGTGAGAGGAAATGATGACTGTTGGTTGGTA
>JAAAKM020073195.1:150937596-150975907 GCA_010016025.2 Alatinidae sp. Z8VKAUB7J3
CGATAGGGTCCAGTGCGCTGGCCGGCTCGTCCATAATTAACAATTTCGGTCGGTGACAGACCGCCAGGACGACCGCCAGTTTCTGCTGGTTGCCGGGCGAGAGCTTGGCGACCCGTTGGTGAACTTCCAACTCAAAGGCTTCGCAGAGCTGGGCTTCCAAATCTCGATCCCAAGAAGTGTAGAAAGAAGCGATATAGCGAAGATGTTGCTGGACCGTCATCCAAGAGAGTAAGCGGTTCTCTTGGTGAACAACACCGATGTTGTTGAATTCACTGGGTCCCAGTTGGTCGACCGGAGTTTCAAACGTGAGACATTGTCCACTGGTCGGCAGGTAAAACCCGGTCATCAAGCGCATAAGTGTCGTTTTTCCAGACCCGTTCCTCCCGAGTAAACCAATGACCCGGCCAACTGGGATTTTTAAGTCGAAATTGCGCAATGCTTCGGTTTGGTCGAAACGTTTACTCAGATTTCGGCATTCACAAGTCCATTTCATCGCTGTACCTTTGTATATGAGGCCGATAATTCCCTAGAAATATATGGTATTTCCATCTTCAAAAAGTTTTGATAAAAGTGTTTCTAATCCGTAGTCTAGATTGTCTGTTTGGAGGATAAAAATTAGCAAAAATAGGATTTCTTACCGTTTAGCTACTACAAAAACACTTTTTAATGTATCTAATATTTTTGTTCATTATCTCTCCATTTTACAGGATTCTGAACTCCCTTTTTGTCAAGTCTGTTAATTGAATCACTGTTTTGTCGATGTTCAGTATGAATACCTAATTTTGTCGTGCTATGCTAAGGACTCAAAAGACTTTTTCTTTGAGAACACGTTTCTTTGTTGATAAAGGAAAGACATTTATCTGATGCTTAAATGGGTGTCGTACACCATGCCCAGCAATTCCTAATTAGAATCAGTGTCAGTAATATCCGCTTGTTGTTAATGCTTTTTTTTTTTTATTATTATTATTCAGCTCAATAAAGCTCTACAGTTTTAGCACTAATGCTTTTCAACTCATATATGGACCGTAACAAAGTATCAAAATATGATGTTTCTTAGTTTCCTTTTTTTGTTTAATTTAAAGCCTATTTCCAATGAAATTTTAAGCCAATTAGATTTTTCATGGACTTTCTCATTGGTTGAAGAATTCTACGGGAACGTTCTGGTTGGCTCAAATTAGGCCTAGATAAATCTTTGTATTAGTAGAATCTCATTTTGAATGAACCTGTACTAAGGTTCAGTTTTTTTATATCACACATACAAAATATTATAGAAGCGGAGATATAGAAGCAGATAATAAAAAAAAGGCCAGCAAAAATCACCTAATCCTAAAATGTCGGATAAGACAGTTGGGTAAGACTAGTTCACAAAATCCTTACCCGTGAGTTTTTTAAGGCGTATTTTCAACTCCCCTTTCCAAAGTGCCGTTGGGATAGGGTCTAAACGTGAGTGGAATTAGTGAAATTTTCCTTTTTTTAATTCTATTCTCTGTTACAAGATTTTTTATTTTTAACGCCCTTAAACTTTTGCTCCCAAAAAGCACTTGCAGGCGATCCTGGCTATGATATTGCTCGTTTTGCAAATAATACCAAAAATAAGATAGATCTTATTGTAATTGGAGCAAGGGGAAGGGGATCTGCTAAGGAATTATTCTTGGGAAGCGTTTCAAACTATGTTTTACATAAATCAAAAAAACCAGTTTTGGTTGTAAAATAATCATTGATCTATCAATGCTGAAAATCATTTTTGGAAATAGCTACCTTAATTTATAATTCAAATCGTTGTCGTATCCATATGACTGACAGTGTACCTTTGTATCTAATTGGTCTACCAAAAGATGAGCCGGCTGGTGAATTGCTCTTGTCAAAATTTGGTGGTGCCCTAGAAAAAGCAAAAAATGTTCTTCCAGAAATTATTGAAGCAAAAATTTCTGTCAAATCCCAAAACACAGAAGGTACAAAAACACATTATGACGTAACCGCTAAAATAGTGACTGCAAAAAATCAATTGATATATTCAGAATCAGATTGGGACATTTTAAAAATCTCAGACAAACTATGTCGTAAATTAGAAGACAATCTGACCAAACATGATTCCAAGCGTCAGCGCTCAAGTATTCGTAAAAAAGACGCAGGTTGATTTCAATTATCGGTGTTGGAAGAGTTGGCTCTTCTATTGCATTTCTTTGTGTATCTAGTGGATTAGATGATATTGTATTGATTGATAGAACTAAGGATGATGCCATTGGAGAATCATTAGATCTTGCAAATGCCATTCCTTCGACATCTAAATTCTCAATTGATGCAAGCGATGACTTTTCAAAAATATCTGGATCAGATATCGTTGTTGTAACTGCAAGTACTGGAGTCTATATGCAAAGCAGAACTGAAAATTTATCCCAACAAGTATCTATGATAAAAGATATTGGAGCAAAAATCAATCAGTATTGTCCCAATGCAATAGTTCTGATAATTTCAAACCCTCTTGATGTAATGACTTATTTTTTTCAAAAAGAAACCGGATTTTCGAGATTCAAAGTAATTGGCAAATAAAAGTTTGATTTTGACTCTTTCTCTCACTAGAAAAATCTAAAACCTACTGCGTCTTCGGCGAATAAACTTTTAATGTTAATTTAAATAATGGTTATCATTCCTGAGTCAGCGTTAATATAAATAATGATTATCATTCCTGAGTCAGCGTTAACGGCAAGTTTTTCTAACGAGATAGCGTTTTTTTAAATGCATCTCTAAGATTTTAGGCACTATGGGGTTTCTCTGTACTAGGTTGCATCGATTGTTGAAACCATTATCTTCAAGTGTGTTCAGGCTCAGAGCATGCAGTGAACCAAAATTAAAATTCTTCAAAGAATATTGTAAGAAAATTGGAATTCTAGAAATGCGGTTTGGTAAATGGGATCAAAGCGGAATCGAAAACTTAAAAACTAAAAGAAAATATACCCTTCTGGCAGGTATGCAGTGCCCAAAATCCTTTACTATTTATGCAGAAGTGTAGTGGCGTTTTAAAGAACAGTGATAAGCACTTCTAGGCATAAAATTTTCACCGAAATAATTACGTGCATGAATGGACTCACTTAGACGTATTAATATGCAGCTCCCGGTAGGGCTGAAATCAGCGAAATTGTCAAGACTGATATTTGGAACGACATAATTAATAAGTAAATCCCTATCAAAGCTTTTGAATCACTGGCCAAAATTTACATAAAATTGCAGAGTCTTTGGGTAATGTCATCCATCCTATGATGAGTTCTTTTTGGCAATGAAGTACTTCTAACATACACGTGATTTCTCTTTTCAATAAATCAGGAAGAAAATTGTTCTAGAAAATGACTTCCTCCCTCTCCCCTGTCCATGAAAGTAAACACAAAAGTATTATTAGTCTTATTGTTAATACAAGACTTAGCATCTTCTTATTCATCATGAGTCCTACTCCCTGTCTATTTACCCCATTCGGTTTGCCTAATTAAACAAACTCTGTTTCACCTCATTTCATGCTTCCTATCCCTTGGATATGCGTTTCTGAAACTCCTGACAAGTCCAGTGCAACTTCTCTTGATCAACTAGCCGACCAGGAAGGTCTAGACCCTAATAATTATACCCTTAACGACGCGGGCTACGTCGTGCGAAAGGATCAGTTGGGGACTATAGATGAATTACCTTATAAACTGATTGACGCCGAAGGTAATCCCATCGTACAAACGATCGGCGATATTAATCCTGATTTCCGTATGGGTTTCGCCAATGTGCTTAATTATAAAGGATTGACGCTTTACACGCTCTTCGATTGGAAGAAAGGCGGCGACGTTTACAATATGACCAAACAATGGCTTTATCGCGACTACCGGCATGCCGACGTAAGCGAACACGCCAATATCGCGGCTAATTTTTACGGTAGCAACGGCCTCTACAACGTGTTGGTACCCAATAATCATTTTGTAGAAGACGGCAGTTTTTTTATGCTCCGAGAAGCTTCTATCGCTTATGAATTTAATCCAGACAAATTGCGCGGATTAGCGGGGGGATTGATCAAAGGGCTTCGTCTCAGCGCTATTGGCCGAAACATTTTCACCTTAACAAAATATACCGGTTTTCATCCCGATGTAGCCAGCTCGCCTCGCAGTGAAAATACATTGACCAATCGCTATGAAAACGCGTCGGGCAGCGATGAAAAAACGCCTTTTGGCGATCCCAGCGTCTTTGCAGTAGACGGTTTTAATTATCCGGCGACGCGTAATTTTACATTGAGCGTGCAACTCACTTTTTAGATGGCAAACGCCGAGATGGCAGGCGTTTTTGAAACGCCCGCCATCTAGCGCCTAACAAACAAAACTATTACCATGAAAAATATCAATCTAGCTAAATACTTTTTATTCTCTATTATATTTCTTTTTTCTATCGCCTGCGACGATTTAAATACCGTAAACAACAACAATCCTTCCCGGGACGAGTTGTTAAATACCGGCGCCGACCTGCAAACAGTTTTACAAGGCGGATATATTACTTTTTGGCAAGCCGTTCACGACGTTCATCCCGTAATGGCCTTGATGGTAGCGGCCTAATTTTATAGCTTCTGAAACTGACCTGAAAAATAAAACTTATCATCATTCCCAAAAGATTCTATCTATGCTCTTTGACAACCTCGATACACTTACACTCTATTTATTTAAATACTGAGATCAGAAATAATAGTAGCAGCATCTCGAAAAGTTTGAACTTAATGCCCACAGTCGTTCTCTATATATTACTAAGGTGTCTTATTGGCAATCATTTAACACAATACCATTTGATTCATTTTTAAAGCTACATTTAGTTTTAAAGTATAATAGGCCAATTGCATAATTGTAGGGGGTTGACACGCATAATATCCCTAAAGACATAGTTGCTGGACCGTTCTACTATGCTGAACAAAACTTCTGCCTCAAAATTTGACTGGATGCGTTTTGAAAATTAAAGGGCTTGAGAGAAGGCGCCTTGCCTTCCAATATCTTGCGACTCTTAAAAAGGGCAACAAACACTCGTGCTATAATTGGAAGGCAAGGGAGAGGGCTTCCTCCTCTATATATCTAGTGAAAACATTTTAAACAAGTAAAAGCAAAGTGAAAACATTTTAAACGTATTTTGTTTTCAGTAAAGTGCAAATAATGGTCTTGTCTTGAGAAGGCATGGGGGTTGTCAACCCTACTCATTTTAATTATTGCTGGCTTTGAATTTGACTTTATTATTTACTCTATTTTTTAAACAAACAAAATACGATTAAAATGTGTTAACTTTTTCAACTTAAATAAATAAAAAATTATTAGAAATCTAAGGAATATATGTCAGTATATGTATACTAAACTGACAATCCACAGTCAATTTCTCTTCAGTAAAATGCAAAATATGTGCTGGTCTTGAGAAGGTATGGGGTTTGTCAAAGACATGATTTCCAGACCTTTCAACTATGCTGAACAAAACGGCTATCTCAAAATTTTGATTAGATATGTTTTGTGAATTGATGGGCACAGGGGGCTCGTTACCCTCCAATCACTTTCGACTAATAAAAAGTGTATGAGCCCTTTCAATTTCCAATCTCGCTGCGAGATCCACCCGGACGACCTGGCCGCCCTCGGCATCGAGGACGGGAGCTTCGTCCGGCTGACGACGCGGCGCAACAGCATCCGCGTGAAGGCGCTCGCGTCGAAGCGCACGTCCAAGGGCAGCGTGTTCATCCCGTTCAGCTACCGCGAGGCGGCGGCCAACCTGCTGACCACCGACGAGCTCGACCCGTTCGGCAAGATCCCGTCGTTCAAGTACGCCGCGGTCCGCGTCGAGCAGGCCTAGCGCGCGCGATCCAAGATGAAACGTGGCCGGCCGCATGCGCGACCGGCCACGGGGTTCGTAGCTTCCGAAGCGTTACTTCGGGCCCTCGCCGCAGGGGTTGCAGTAGTCGGGGCAGCCGCAGCAGCCGGCGACGAAGCCACCCGCGATGGCGATCACGGCGACGAGCGCGATGGTGCGAAGCTTGGACATGTGTCTCTCCCTCGAGAGCGCCAGGGTCCACGAGGGACACGCCAGCGCTTCCAACCATGAGAAGGCCGCGGGCCCATTCCCGCGGCGCAAGCGGTCCTTGTACTGCACGGGAAGCCCCCGCGGAAGCCTTTCGACCCCGGGAGCAGCGTCCCTTCACCGACGCTTTACGCAAAACGGTAGACTCGCACGCATGCCCCGCGCGCTCCGCCGTTCCCGATGGTGCTGGCTGCTCCTGGGAGTGCTGCCGTTCGTGATCGCGGTCGCGCCCGCGCAGGCCAAGGACCGGAAGGGCGAGAAGGTCGAGCGCTATCCGCCGAGCTTCCGACTCGCCGTGAAGGAAGCCATCGACACGGGTGTCACGCGGCTCAAGGCGCTGCAGGCCCTGCCCGGTCACTGGGGCGATCCGAAGCACGACCAGGCGATGGGCCACACCGCCCTGCCCCTGCTCGCCCTCCTCAAGGCTGGCGTCTCGCCGGACGATCCGCACGTGAAGCGTGCGCTCGGCGCGTTGAAGACCATGAAGATGCAGCGCGTGTACAGCGTCGCGGTCTACCTGATGGTCATCCAGGCGCTGTCTCCTTTCTTCTTCAAAATTACCGAAGTTTCACCTGCATTCAAAAAGCCACTCTGGAGACACTGCAGATATAGTATGTTTTTGCAGATATTTTTTTTTGCAGATATAGTATAACCTGTAGCATTTAGTGTCTTTTGATTTAGCTCTACTTTCACTTCCGAAGCAATAATTCAACATTTACTTGCCCTCCTCAACTCCAACCCCCAGACCGTTCCTTGTATATTACAGATACTCTATTTCGGTGACATGGATACATCTGGCGTTCTTTCATTTACCTATCCCCTTCCTCTAAGTCAAATTTTAGGTTCATTTTAACCACCCCCATAATTGATCCCTCAATCTTTTGTTTAGGATCCTATTAGTCAAAGGACTGACGGACAAGTTACAAGCTGGTTAGGCACAGAAAATTTATGGCTTCCCTTCGCCTTCCCACTATAAAACTTGTCATCCTTTTGACCCACAAACGATCTCTGAAAGTTTCGAGCACATCAGACACTCAAGATAGAACAAGACCAATTTTTTCCACGGTGCATTTTAGATGATTTACGGCCCTCGCCTCAGTGTCTATGGGGATATTATCATCCCCAGAAACATATTTAATGTTAACCTTTGTTGACTCGATGTCATCGGATTAATGGTGAAGCGGATACAAAATAAGGACACGAGAGGGAGGTTACCCTCCAATCACTTTTGACCCTTAAAATGACAGAAGAATTTTCGGTTTCCAATCGAATAAGCCCCCTCCCATGTTCCTACACCCAATTTGCATAGGGAATAGCCAGGTGAAAAGGTATGACATGCTAGGCACGTAGCTTTATACTTCGGCAGCGTTGGCGCTGCCGATGATCGTTTTACGCAAATATCTCAAGCAGAATCATAGAATTACTGCAATTGCTAAAACAATTAGGTATTTCCGTGATGGGAGGATATTGGATTAGGTAGTAAAGTATAAACGAACAAAAATATTAACTTAGAAAATAGAAACTTATCGACATCTTTTCAAACATCATAGCTATTCAACTGGCTGCAAAGTCAACTTAGTCCCTTCTTTCGATACTATTTTGTTGCTGTTTTTTCAACGCTGAGGAATACTTGATCGCTTGATCGATAGCGAAGAAACAAAACCAAAGTGCTGCTCTTGCAACACTTTAGTCAGCGAAACCGGACAAAGGTTGCCGCAGCACTTCACGTTGTTCGGGCAACGTGTCTAGTTATGCATTGCAATTATGACGGCAAAGCAGAAAATACTTTGACTTTTAACTATTTTTCTTGATTACATTCTATGCTACCGTTTTCCACCGGAAGATTCTTGGGCATTGAATCAAACTCTATCATTAGGAAAAACTGATAAAGTTACAAAATATGAATTTCCTTGAGTAGATAATAAATCAGAAATGAAGACTTACGCAATGTTTGTCCTGCATTTTGTCAGAATAAAAATTATCAATAAGAAGCTAATTTTACATTATTAATTTTATAGACTTTAGTTCCACTACTAGCTCAATTTATCAGGATAGCAGAGTAACAACAGGGGTTTAGAGCCCTTTTATCAGTCTAAGCCCTTAAAAATTGCAATAGTCTTTAATTTAGTATTGAATGAGTAATCCCTCAAATTTCTTTGACCTTACCTTGTCTAAGTATGGGGCCGGGAAAAAAAATACATGGAAGACATATTGTTCTGTACTAAGTCAATGGCATTATTGCATTATCCGTGATGCATTGTATAATGTTAATCCCGCAGCTTTTTCTTTTAAACCTTACTACCCCTACCCCCCCACCTAATAATGGCAGCTTAAATCAGAATAGCCTAATAGTTGAGTATGTTCTCTTTCAATGTCATAAAGAAACCAAGACATCCTCAAAAGAATGTGTCCTTATCCTTTGTGTTGCCTTTAAATACCTTTGTTTGCTATTCAACTTCAAAAAGAAAATCTTATCTTGCCATAAAATTTGTCAACTCATTTCAGTACAGTCAAGGAAGATACATTTGATCAATTTTGTTTATAATCCAAGAAAACATGTTTGCACACTTAGAAAATCGCCCGCATCAAAAAATGTAGAAACTCTATTAAATGTTTTAGACACACTGAAAAGAGAATGCAATAGTACATATTTACTGGTAGGTAGGTAAGGTAAAGGATGCGGCACTAGACCCTTAAGGTCCGAACTGGCAGTGCTGAACTCCGTCTCAAGGTTCTTCAGCCAGGAAGTGCAATGCGGGGATGGGGGCCAGCCATCCTATGTTTTCGTACACTCTTCCTATTTACCTTACCCAGATTTTTCTAGGTACCATTTTAGAGCCGGATCAGCTCTGGCTGAGCTTACAGAGCCACGCCACTGCCCTCGTTCCAAACCGAATAATTGGTTACAGTAGGATTCGAACCCTCGCCCTGTCGGACAAAGGATTCTAAATCCAGCGCACCAATCCACTCGGTTAGGATATTATCTGTGCATAAAGAGGTATCTCTTTTTAAGTGTAAACGCGACTTCCCTCTGGAGAAACGGATTTTTCGTATCTAATTCAAACACAAATAAGCTGAATATTCATACTAATGGAAGCCGTTTTTTTTCGTCGAACGATGTGAAATCCGGCTGCCAGAGCAGAATTAACGAGTCCAAAACCTAGTTACAATTTAAAGCTCTAAAGTTTCTTTTCAGTAACATAAAAGGAGGAAGTATTTGTTTGTGTATTTTGGAAATTAAACAATATATTGATATTTGATGCAATCGGACAAGTTCTTAATTATAAGCGCACTACATGAACAAATAATAGTATAAGCAATATAAAATGCATCCTACTATTGTGTTTCTTACCATAAGCAGTAGCAACTGCTAAATTCAAACACGATGTTGATCGCCAGAAAAGCAGATTGTTCCAAAGTAGAAATAAATTCAATATTCGCCAAAGGAAGACGTTTTTTTTTTATTAAGTAGACGGGGAATCCGGCTGCCGAACCGAAATTCAACTAGGAGAGTTGTCGGTCAAGTGTTAATCCTAAAACTTGGTCGTCCGCCTGAGACTTTGGCTCTCAAGTCTTTATTTCATTTTTATTTTTAGACGTTAGAGAATTATTCGTACTTTTGTGCTTGCCCAACAACACTCAAGAAGTTTGCTCTGTTTGAGAAAAACCGGTCAACCGTCTGAGAAATAATTAGCTTTGTCTCAATAAATGAACTACGATGCTAGTATTCCACCACAAACATCAAAAACAAGAAGAACGTTGGGAATTCTTTTCGTAGAACAGTGGAAATCTAATTTTAATGTATATCTTGGCCCTATGTTCCAGGGCCGTCCTCAGGAAAACATAAACATAGAAAAGAAGATAAACTTACAATAGCAAACGACCAATAAAACTAAAATGGAAATTTTTTCAAATAGTCCTAGTATCCTTACTTCAGTGAAGTTTAACCAGGACTCAACCGAAAAAAAACTGCCTAAAAGGGGAGAAAGGACATGAATAGGCATGAACCGAGCTTATGTCAAAAGTAAGTGTATGATATTTGAGGAATTTAGTTTGAGGTGGACAGGGAGCCTGATGATATTGTTTAAAATCAATCAGGGATATGAATATAACAATTATAAACTACTTGTGTGCGGACAAACTATCGTTGATGCCATGCTTAAAGGTGTATCTTATAGTTTCATACTGTCGAGGGAATTGCAAAGAGTGTATCAAGCCATCTTCGAGGGTAGAATCTGTAGCAATTTGGACGATCAAAGTATCTTTGAATACATTTGCAATGTATTTTCGATATGCTCCGCTGTGTTGGTCGATAATGGTCGACCACTGTATACAAACAGGGCTGCATTTGGCACTTGTCAGTTATTCGAAACACATTCAAGAATTACGCAGTGTAATATCTAAAAATAACCATTTTGCCCCTCTGGAATCGGTTATCATATGCTTATTTTGAATGACAAAATATCCGATGTGGCTATATTTAAACTAAATATTTAACATATAGTTTTGGTTAGGGGTTAGGTTCGGTTGTGTTTCCCTAATTTTGGTTCTTAAGTGTTATTTTATCATAATTTTTGTTATATTTCAATACGATTGAAGAGCATGCCTTTAAATTGACATAGAAATAAATTGATACATAGAATAGAACATTAATTTTATAAAGAAAATATTTATAATAAATAGAAACAGAAATATATAATTGAAATCCCAATTGTCAAAAACCCAGTGCTAGAGACTAAGAGTTCCGCACTTTCAACAATAAAGGAAAATTATTTTTCCTTGATTAGTTTCTTTTATTTATTAATTTATGAGCTTACGCTCTGGATTAATTTATTGAGTTTCACTGCACCCATTTTGTATTTTGATTTGTTCCTGCATCTTCTCCTTGATGTTAATCCTGTAACTAATACACTTAGGTAAGCTTTGATCAATACAACAAACTAAATCAATTCTAAATATAATACTAAATATGACAAAATCAACAACTGTTATGATAACATTATGGTAATATCAATTAGGCTTGCCTACGCTGGCAATCAAATGGCCGAGCATGGAAGAGATTTAAAACCTATACCATACATATTACAGATACAGTTTACATTTCAGGATCTGTATACAAGATAACAATAGACTACAAACCATTTTCAAAATGTTGGATGATAGTTTAGAGTGAAATTTATGTTTTCCAGTCTTCTAGCTTGTAGACTGTCCGTTAAAGGTACGTTTGAATTTCTACTGCATTCTTCCAAGGACTTAAAAATTTGATATTTCATCTGAACACACAAATGTACAAGAAAAAAAAACATACCGCCGTCTACATTAATTCTTGGCTCCAATTTCAGAGGGTGGCAATCAGGTTCAGGCTTAGCAGATGCGTCTGTAGAAAAACTCTTCTCTTGCAAAACATCTTCTTTCGGTAACAAAAAAGGATCTGTACTTCCAAACAGATTTCCATCTTCATTTGGTAGTGCATCTTCAAGATCTAAAGATATTTTAAAGCTAATTTACTAAGAGATTTTAGAACAATGATTTAGTGATGCGTAAAAAAGTTAAAAATAAAAATTTTCATTTCTAAAAGAAAACTTTCCAAAAAAGTTATAAAAAAAATTATCCAGTTAAAATCAGTAAACAATAACTGACTAGTCAAAACATAATCAAATATTCCTAATAAACTAACGCAGCAGACAAGCCATGTGTGATAATTCAAAATCAATACAATTGTCCACTTAAAATCAGTACACTATAATCAGTATGTCCGTTTAAAATCAGTAAAATATAATATAGCTATATAAATAACGAACTAAAGCTGTAGCTATTCTTGCTTACTAGCAGTAACATTAAAAACTTTACAAATGAAGGTCACTACGACTACGACTGCTACGACTGAAGCTTTAACTATATTAATCAAACTCTCCGACTCACACACTTTATCCATACTCATACTTTCTGCGTTACTGTAAAGAAAAGTTCGTAAAATAAAATCATCTGAACTATACTCAACTGACTCTAGGGTTCTGTGTTCAGATCTTGTTCAGTGGGAGTGCTGTTTGGTGTTGTAAACGAGACCAAGGTGGAGGAAGTGGTTTGGGTAGACACTGAGGGGGGGGGAGAACGAAAATATGTGCGAGGGAATTTTGCATGGCATGTAAATGCCATTGGCATGGCATGCCTTTGGTACGCGAGAGAAGTCGGACGCGTCCGAGAGAGCTCCAGAAGAACCGAAATTACTGAATTTTTTTACTAGAATACACTTGACTATTTAGTTAAGGCCCGAGTTCGAAGGTGCTCGAATCCTTTAATCCAAATTATCTGGTAAGATAAATTCTGCCAATTATTTGGGGAATTGGAGTACTACTATTTCTTCGAATAGGATGAGAGAAAGAAGAATAAAGAGTTTCCAAAGGGAGCTAAGAGAACTTGGAATAACCAATGTGATTAGACTCAAATTTATCGATGCAACTCGAAACAGGAACTTTACTAATTATTTTGCTTAGCAAGAGTAAACGCCCCTTGGATCTTGGGTAAAGTATAACTTGAACAAGCAAAATGTCATTAAATGAATTCCGCTAGTCTGTAGATGGAATTCCTGATTCCCAACCTATCCCTAGCTCAACTAATAACACAGATGCATTTTGGGAAGACATGAGGTGTGTGTGTGTGTGGGGGGGGAGTATTCACCCTCCAATCAGTCTGAATCTTAAAAAGGACATTTAAACTTTTGATTACCAGTCCAATGATACCTCTGCGAAGTTTATATGATTGCCCGTTTTAAGTACACCTTATATACCCCCAGGAAATAACTTAGAACCCTTGCCCTGAGGGCTGTCATCCTCAAAGACATAATTCCCAGACCTTTCAACTATGTTGAACCGCATGGCTCTCTCAAAATTTTGATTGGATGTGCTTAAGGAAATAGTGGGCGTGCGAGGGTGTTTCGTGGCACTCCAATCACTTCTGACTATTAAAAAAAGAACTAGGCATTTCAATATCCAAACCAATGAGCTTTTTTTAAAGTTTCTAAGCCAACAAATGGGCATCTCAAAACTTCTATCAGAAGCATTTTCAGAAAAAAAAAAGATGTGGGGGTGGGGTATCCACCCTCTGATCACTCTGAATCTTTAAAAAGGCACTGGAACAACTGATTTTCAATGAAATAAGTCCATTCTGGATTTTTAATGATCACTCTTTCTATATAAACCTTAAATGTCCCCAGGGCATAACTTACAGCTCTTCCCCTGAGGGTTGTGGGGGGATGTCATTCTCTAAGACATAATTTCTGGATATTTCAACTATTTTGAACAAAATGACTATCTCAAAATTTTGACTGAATGTGTTTGGGGAAATGGTGGGCGTAGGAGGGGGGTTAGTAGCCCTCAGTCGCTTTTGACTGTTAAATAGGGCACCTGCACTTTCGACTTCAATTTCAAATTGAATGAGCCCTTTTTGAAGTTCTATGACGACTCCTTTGATACAGTGTGCCCTGGTCTAAACAAAATAAAAATAATAATATATTGTGCTCACATCAGTCTTTAATTAGGCAGCAATATAGCACTGCCTATAATAATCGTTGTCTAGCAAAGCAGCAGTTCGGGCTGATATAGGTTAAGCTTAAATTCCTAAGTAGAGATGTTCAAAACTTTGGCGTGTTAGCTCAGTCAGTAGAGAGCTGGTCTAGCAACATGAAGGTTAATGGTTCGAGCCTAGGCCCTGCTTTACCACTAGGAACAGGGGATACTTTTGATCTTTGGTGTCAGACCGAAGACAGTTTGGTGACTTGGAACTTTCACGGATCGCCCTCTTTGGCTAGAAGATCACGTGTTTTGTTGGAGTGATGTTAGGGAGCCTGGAAATGGGCTAAAAAAAAAGTATTAAATCCGCTTTGAAACCACACTAGCTAACCATGACCAAAAAAAGAAAAAAAATACAAAATTAAGCAAAAAAGACAAAACCACACGAGGAAAATTTTCAGCCGGTGAATGAAGTTTTTTGTTCCTGTTGAGTTGCGGCCGTAAGTCTTTGGGTCAAGGAGAGCCTGTTGAAGAAAATGTAGGAAGCACGAGCTCTTCAAAATGGGAGCCACAAAAGGCAAAAGTACTTTTTTCGACCGGCTCGAAATTTATACCCCAAAGTCTCTGGGCTAAGGGGAACCCCTGGAAAAATAAAAGGAACGAATTGGTTCCCGAAAAAAAGGACAATTTTTTGTTTTAGCTGGGGTACGAGGAACCCTAAATATTAGATCCAAAAATGTTGAGAAAAATTCTCGAAAAACCTCTTATCTTCGATTGGCTTGAAACTTTCAAGAATATTTGCCGAGACTAAGAGGACCACTCATTTTCTAGGGAGGGAAAAATTGTTAGGGGGCCAGGAAATAGACCAAAAATTTGTTGTCCCAGATAAGTTTGTAGCTTAAGGCAATACACCCCTTGGCCAAGGTGAATCTAATGTAAAAAAGCTATTAGTTTGGGGGCAAGGTCCTTCAAAATGGGACCCAAAAGGCCAAACAATTTTCTGATGGGCTCTAAACTTATATCCTTAATTTCTTACGTCAAGAAGACCCCAACAAGAAGTAGAGAAGAAAAAAAGAAGAAAAAGGACATGAGTTCCTAGAAAAAGGGCCAAAAATTGAATTTTCTGCTCAGTCTAAAACTTGCTTTCAGAGGTCTTATAGGTCAAAAGCATGTCATATTTGTTTGTGGGAGAGAGGAGAAAGGTCGGATGGCAAGGAAATGGAACAAAGGATTTTTTTTTCACTGATGAGTTTGAAACTTGCAGCCATAAGCTGCTGGACCAAGAGGAGTGGCTGTAAAAAAAAATGGAGGAGTGCAGTCCCTCCAAAAATAGGACCCCAAATAGGAATAGGGCCACCGCCCCCTAATCCCTCTAAAAACGTCTATTTTCTATATATTTCAGTGGAATAGAATCAAAACGAAAATTTATGACAACAAAAATGTCCTTTTAAACTGGAAAAATTGAATTCAAATTATCAGATGTAATTTATCTTAGAAATGTTTTTTTTCTGTAATCGATATCTTTATCATGATTTTCTTGTTCTTTTTGTTGAAATATTTTTATTTATTTTTTTTGTTGAAACGTTTATTTCCTGTAATCATTATCATGATTTTCTTTTGGTTGTTGTCATTTTTCTGGTGAATATTTTGACAAATGAAGACCACACTGTTCAAAACACATATTGTTTTCAGTTAAGAGTAAATGAGAGCCAAGCCTTATAGAGGCGTTGAGAGGAAGGAGAGATAGCTTTGCTTTTATTTGCTTTAAGTAAAAAACTGTGGGTTATCTGATGATAGTAAAGAGCTGAGTTGAAACTTAGAATACAAAAGAAACAAATATGGCTTCGTTGCGTGTGCAACATGGTAATATCGGCAAAATATCCCAAATAAACCAACTCATAATCTTTCGCCATATTTGTAGAATTTTGAAACAACAGTTCTTTCCTGACAATAAGAACAAGATTGCTTTAAAAGGACAATCAGAGGCTTAATGCCCGTCGAGATATAAAATAAGAGCTCTGAGTCACGAGGTCCATCTAAATATCAAAATTCATTAAGATCCGATCACCCACTCGTAAGTTAAAAATACCTCAATTTTTCTAATTTTTTCTCTCCCATCAGCCCCCAGATGGTCGAATCAGGGAAAACGACTTTAGCGGATGCCGATTTTCGAGGCTCGCGCAATTGGCTGTTTGTTGAGATCGAAACCGACGAAGGCGTGACCGGGGTCGGCGAATGTTCCGGCTGGCCACGGGTCGTTGAGGGCGCTGTCCAGGATCTGAGCCACCTTCTGATCGGCAGGAACCCGGAACATATCGACCGGATTTGGGGACAGTTGTATCGGAGCATGCTGGGCCACGGTCTGACGGGAACCGTCGGATCCGGGGCGCTGAGCGGCATCGAGATGGCGCTTTGGGACATCAAGGGTAAGGTCCTTGGCGCGCCGGTTTGGCAGCTGCTAGGTGGGGCCATCCGGGAAACGGTCCCCGTCTATGGCCACGCTCATACCGCGGATGAAGCACAGGCACTGATCGAGCTGGGCGTGGGCGCGATCAAGACACCATTCACCGGTATCGTCGATCTCGACCGGGTGGCCATGCTGCGGGACGCAATCGGTCCCGATGTCGACCTTGCAGTCGATGCGCATGGCCCAAGTTGGATGAGCGCAGCCGATGCCATCCTGATTGGTCGAGAATTAGAGGCGTTCGATCTGCTGTTCTACGAGGACCCGGTTGCCCCGGAGAACCTCGACGCATTCGCTCGCGTGCGGGATGCGGTCGCGGTACCGCTAGCCGCTGGCGAGCGGGTCGGCACAATCCATGGGTGTCGAGAACTGATTGAGCGCCAGTTGGTCGATGTCATTCAGCCGGACACCGGCCGCGCCGGTGGCATCACGCAAATGCGCAAGATCGCTGGGATGGCCGAGGCCCATGGGATCATGCTGGCGCCCCACTCCGGCTCGTTGGGCCCCGTCGCGGAATTCGCCGCCCTCCACATCATGGCAACCGTTCCGAACGCCCTTCTGCTGGAGCGCATCGAATTCGACTGGCCAGGGCGCTACGAGGTCATCGCGCCAGTTCTCAAAGTGACAGACGGGGCGATTGGCCTCCCGCAAACACCGGGTCTTGGCGTCGAGCTGGTCAAGGATGCGATTGCCCAACACCCTTCGATGATGTCTTGGTAGCTACCAGACACTAGCCACGATGTGGAATTAAGAATCGGCTGGTGATGGGGTGCACTACATTCATTACATATGGTGTGGAAGGCACCGATCAAGACCAAGATAAAGCATTCCTTATATTGAGCTTATTCTGTTATGAAATGTTTAGCCCCTTTTATTTGGATTTCACCGCATCTTGTTTCTGACAGGTGTCATCCAGAGCAGGAATTTGTTTATAGGGCCTTTCAAAATCTTTAACACTTCTCAAGGAATAGAAAAGTCATTTGTTGAACAAAATATTTATTTATTCTATTTGCATCGTTAATATTAATCTCTTTCGCCTCCCCTGAGACTTCATAAATTTGGGAGAGGTTCTGAGCACGAAAACCCATTAGGTTGGCCCCTGTTAAGGAGATAGAGAAAGCACCAGCTTTCTACCATGATAACATTGTCAGAATTATATTTCTTTATTGAATTTGTTCTGTAAGGTTGTCAAAAATGTTTCTTTGTCTATCACTTTGCATTATAAAAGTGTTGAAAAAAAAATGAAAAAAACAACCACTTGTTGTAACGCAGTATACCAAGCGGGGTTCTGTCGAGACTCCAAGTGCGTTTTTGTTTCCTTTTATTGAAAGAAAACATAAAAGCAAAACAATAAATAGTTATTGTTACCTCATCCGGGAAGAATTCAAAATCAAGGCTAAATTGGTTGTTAGAGTTGCGGCAGCATCACAAAGACCTTCTTCTGAGAACCTCTGGGGACCCCAATTGGTATGTTAAGGGCCAATGAAGGAATATTTGCCAATGAATTGAAGAAATATATATTATAAGGTAAAAAATAAAGCACTTTTTTGAGCTATTTTGTAATCAAAGAGAGACTGAATCTGGTTAAATCAAATCTTGAGCCTAATGGGGGGTTCAGAAAGTTCGGTCACAGGTGAACAGCCAATGGCTCCTACTAGCAAATTAGCTGGCAGCAAACCGCATTACATGGTCCAAACAGGTCTCCAAGATCCTTGATGCCGACTTATCTCTCGCTCTTTTGTAACTGCAAAAACACCCTGCGCCTTGGCTACCCTACTTTTTACACTTTCACTACATTATTCCCTTTTTTACTAACAACACTACTAAGGTAAATAAAACTATCAAATTTATCAATTTTCCAATTTCCAAGCATCACCACTTTACTATTATTTACTCTTAGTCAAAGCGACTTAGTCTTCTTGAAATTTGGTTTTCAAGCCTACTCTTGCATTTGAGCTCTCAACACCGTCAAAAGCTCATTCATTTCGCTTCCATTTTCATACTAATAGCCTTCAATCATCTGTGTAAGCCAGATCTAAGAGAGTTCTACCTTCCAACTTTATTTAATCTAATATAGCCTTTACTGAGTTCCCTATGACAAAGCGTATCAAAAAATCGATTTAGGTAGAGATAGGACACAGCCCTGCTTAACTAATTGTTTCTCACCGAATTAACTACTTATCTAACTTTTTGCCTTAACCACAGCAATATCATTCTCGTATAGACACTAATCATTTTAATGTACTCTTCTGGTATACCATGCATAAATAGAACCTTCTCTAAAGGTTTTATGTCAGCTAAATCGAACGCCTGGTCATAATCTATAAACAGTTTTAGATAAGGGTTCAGGTGATTTATGCACGGTTCAATTACTAACAAGGGATTCCGCATATGGCCGAAGCATAGTCTCCACTTCCTAGAGCAATACCGTTCTTCTCTTACAACTTTATATACACCACCTCTTAGTCTGAAAAGTATCAATTTATTCCAAGTTATCGGAAGTTTTTCAGTGACTGTTTGTTCAAAACTCTATTGATTAATTCTAGACAATGATTTATTTTGAAACATGTCCTGTTTTGATATTATATTAATTGCTTGCCATCCAATTATTTTTTTTGTAATTCAAAGTATTTGCTTTTCTCTCATTCAATATTCTTCACCGCCATTTGATCAATATTTTCTATCATTGCTTTTATTCTCATATTCTCATCTTCCACTCTTTGAAAATAATCACCAAGGGAGAGGAAAAATTAGAAAAAATGAGGTATTTATAACTTACGAGTGGGTGATCGGATCTTAATGAATTTTGATAATTAGAAGGACATCGTGACTCAGAGCTCTTATTTTAAATCCCGACCGGCATTAAGCCTCTGATTTTCATTTTAAATCAATCTATTGATTCCTAGAATTTTGCTTGAGCTCATACCACATGAGCTCTTGGCTCTTCCGGCCTCGTCACAAGTGCCATACAAGCTCTTAGCTCTTGTTTAGTTACAAGAAAAAAATTCATAGAAAAGATCTCAATCCCTTTGAAATTCTTTACTCAATAATTCTAATTTCATTATCTTCAAATGTGTATGCTTCTTGCAAGTCTTTAAGTGTATTATATGTAAAAAAAAGTAAATAAAAAAATAAAAACATTTCCCTACTTCTTAAACTTGGTCGAATGATATCACTAAGTCGCTATAATGAACTGACCTAAATAGCAAGGTTTGTTTAACCACTCTTTTAAAACAAGGTAAAACCATATAACATAGAAGAAATAGCTAGGCGCTTTGAGCTCAATTTCCTCTTAAGTAAAGTGCCCCCAAAAGATTGATAAGCTAATGTGCCAACAAATCCTTAGAAATGAGTGATAAGAAAAGCTCTTACGAACATTGGTTGCGTACAAAGTATAATCGAGCAAAGTGACCACAGAAAAACAATTGACAGAAAATTGCTGCATTGTGTTGGCATTTATGTTTTGGAAAGATGTATCCTTCTCAACGTAGAAGTGTTGCCAAAGTACAAAGCGACGTGTCTCTCGTTTCTGACTTCTTTTTTTTTCAATTCATGAAGGCATAGTTTTTTACCTCTCAACTATGCTGAAGTAAATAGTTATCTCAAAAATTATACCGGATGGCTTTGGGGAAAAATGGGCTTGGGAGGGGGGCTAATTTCATTTCAATTTGTTTGGTTATTTAAGGACGTAATGAGATGGCTTGATTTCCGTTCAATTTATTTGTCTTTTGTTTTTCTTTGTTTATTTGCCAAAGAAATAAAATTAACGGTAAAATTTATATTTGATATAGTCAATAAATCAATATCTCTTTGAAGTTCAAGGTAAATAATAGAGCGTAAAATTAAAAAAAAAAAGTACCTCTGAGAAAGAGCGGCTTTTCTTTTTGTGAAAACAATTTGTTTTAGAAAAATACTTTCTTCTTCGGTAGCCACAAAGAAATGACACATCAAGATCTCTTGAATAGCGGTATTTTGTACCTTTGTTACTCTGTAAGCTTTGTCTAGACAAAGCCGTCCCCAGTTATCAACTATAAGGAACACTCCCCTAACTAGAAAAGCAGTCATAGAAAAATTACCGTTTTCTTATAAAAACGTAGTAATTCTTTGCCAACGCCCTCTATTTAATCAGAAACTAGCAGTACATTCGACAAAAAATAATGATATTGAATAAAAATTAAATTTTTTGTTCCAGTTGAGAACAGTTGGAGTAGTTAGGTGAGACGAAAAAAACATGACGAAAAAAACTACAGATTCCTACAAATTCCGATAAATTGGAATTATTGAAAATTCGAATAAGCAGGAAAGCTGGAAATTCGAAACTTATAAAATTTTATTTCTTTTAATACTAGAAAAAAAAGAAAAAAATTTAGAAATGCTAACTATTACATAAATTTAAATATGTAAAGCTACACCATTAACTTCAAGATACTTCGGTTCATTTCAAGGGTAAACTCAATATAAATCCAAAGTCTTCTTAAAAAGATCAAGAAACAAAAAAAAGTGTTTGCATAACTACGTTCTTTCAAACTTTTACACTTTTACATTATTTCCGCCTGAAAAAAAAAAAACAAAAAATCAAGTGAAGTATTTCTGTCGGACAATTCTGTTTTACTTTTAAGAAAACCAAATCAGGGAAAATAGCTATTTTTAATTAATGGGCTATAATTAATTATGAATAATTGATTATAACTAAATTATAATTAATTACAATTATAATATCATCGGCTATTTTAAAGGAAAAATTTCAGTTAACAGCTGTTTTCCTCTCTCTAGCTTTGGGTCTCTCTAACTCCCAGTCTCTCTCCCTTTCGACTTTGGTTTCTCTAGGTCTCGGTCTCTCTCGCTATTGGTATTTGTCTCACCTGTTCACGGTTTCTTTTGCTCTCTCTCTCTCACCTTTGGTCTCTCTCGACCCTGGTCTCTCTTGCTCTTGGTCTCTCTCACTCTCGACCTCTCTCGCTCTAATTCTCTCATGTTCTCATTCTCGGTCTCTTTCACCCTCTTTCGCTCTTGGTCTCTCTCTCTCTCTCACTCTCAGTCTCTCTCACTCTCGGTCTCTCTCACTCTTTCTCCTGATGCAATCTTCATGGATCAGTGACATTATTATGGCCTCAGTAAAAGTAATGGGTCCTAATCCGGTGTAGGACAGGAACCAGTATATCTTTCCAATTATAAACCAAGTCCTTAAGCTGGCCTAGAACCGCACAGCAAGAAGTTTCTGGGACCTTCTGTATGAATAGAGAGGCTTTGACAAATCCCGGTCCAATCTTGGTTACAACATAGTTTCCCATATTGGCGATGGATCTCCCACACATGGATCTTCAATCCATAAGAGTCAAAATCCTGCAAGGGCAATCTTAAACCTATTACCATTGCCTTATTATATATTTCTACAACAATATATTTTAATGGAAAGACACCCCATAATAGATTACTTTTCTAGGAAGTGGTTTCTCAAAAGAAGCAGAAAAAGGAATAACGCTCAGAAAACTATTCATCGATCGAGATCCGTGCAAACGTTGTGTCGTTTACGAGGCTATAATTTCTTTGAGAAGCACCGCTTCTCAAGTTCACCTTGTAATATAGTTTTCAGTTAAGGTTCTGGTTCAGCAAACAGTGAAAGTTCTACCTTGGCGCCATTATGAAGCGAAACAAGCAGGATGTCCCTTCCGGGATAGAGACGGAGGAATGAGCTTATGACAGAACAGAAACCCTCCACTCGCCCCTCGTCTCCGTTAAAAAATTATAAAAAAATGACCCAAAAAGGTTTTCCAAATCTTTTTTCAAATGTTTATACTGAAGCTATTTAAAATATTTTTAAATTTTAGAAACCTAAAAAAAAAAAATTACTTCGTTGCTTATCTAAATGCCTCTATGTTTCCAATTAAAAATAATAAAAACTGTTTTCTTATCAAATGAAAGTAAATAGTGACTTAAAAATTTGAAACGAACAAATATTATTCGGTGTATATAGAGTGCTGTCATCCCCACCATCGTCAACTCCTCGCTGTTT
The DNA here is from genome assembly GCA_010016025.2 of Alatinidae sp. Z8VKAUB7J3. NCBI lineage: Eukaryota > Metazoa > Cnidaria > Cubozoa > Carybdeida > Alatinidae > Alatinidae sp. Z8VKAUB7J3. Next base: position 150,959,642 of record JAAAKM020073195.1, read on the forward strand.
GCGTAGAAGTTTAGTTAATGCTTTCCCAACTGTTTTATAATGTAACAAATATAGCCAGTTGATGCCTGAGAGTGTTTTATTTAGCCTACTGGTTGCCTCTCAGAAGAATTTGAAATTAAAATTTAAGTGTTAAATACAGTTTGAAAAGTTTTTACGTAAAAATACCAACAAGTGCTTGAATTCTTGACTTTAGGGCTCTCGGATATCCTGAATTCGATTGGTGTAATTTTTCATGAATGTCACCTTCTGTGTTTATGGCATTTTCCCCTATGTTCTGATATTTTTCATATTGTTATATGCTTAATATCTTTTGTTGCGCAACTTTAAGTTTAGTGAGGTTTAAATGTTGGAACTAGGATATTTTCAGGTTCTTTTGATAAATATATTGTCATCATAATTCTGTTTTCTAGGCTTCTGGTTCTATTACTAAGGGTCACTCTTTACTTGGGGTTAGTTACATTGAACGGTTTGACTATTAGTAGAATCAATTTGAAAATGAATAAGTTAAAATTAAATTGAAAAAGCCTAATTATATTTATGTTTTTTCAAAGATGGCCTAAAGAATTGAGACAGATGTTTGGAGCCGCTGTTTTGCGTACCTAACAAGCGAAAAACCATAATTGCTTCGAATGGTACTGTTCTGCTTTGTTTCAGCTTGATAAAATACATTACTGGTGAACCTAGCATAAACTTACAGTTTTTATGCTAGGGAATGTAATTGGGGCAATACTTCTTTATCACCAATGTTCGTTATCTTTAAAGATCACCATACATGGACAGAACCATATTTGACCACCGTCATCACTGTAGCTTCCAAAACTCTAACTTTGGTTTGCAGACTTATATTCCTATTCTTCTAAACTTTTTTCAACAGTGAAAAAACACCCTGAGCTTTGGCTATTCTACTTTTAATATCTTCCCTGCTCCCACCGTCTTTACTAATAATTCTACCAGGGTACGACTTGATCAATTTTTTTGTTACCCAACGTCACCTTTTCATCTTCACTTGTTCCTAGCTTTAGTAAAGGTCTTCTTAATATCAATTTTCAAACCTATTCTAGCACCCTGATCTCACACAATCTAAGACCAGGAAAGTTTTCCATCCCCTGATTCTGCGTCCTCCCATTACCTTTTCTGTGCTTTTTAAAGCAAAGTTGGTCAAGTTGATCCATATAAATGAGGATAGGACACAACCCTAATAAACTCCTGATTTAATACGAAACCAGCTACTAACCTCATTTCCTACTTAACCGTAATAATGAAGTTCTCTTACACAGCACTGATCACTTTAACTTAATTATCTGGCATACGAAACAAGGATAGCACTTTTGCTATCATCTGAATCAAACGCTGGTTCATAATTTACAAAACTGAGGACTGAAGGGGTTTGATGACTTTGGCATTCATAACCGTTATATTTAAAATAACCCATTACTGCACTATCAGCACCTAGGGCCTTATTATGTTTTAATCCTTTTAATACCGTCACTAACTGCTTTTAACAAAATAAATCTTCCAACTGCTGCAAAAAGTTTTCAACTGCTGCAAAATTGCAGCAGTCTGTAACCATTACTGTTTTCTTTTCCTACACCATATTTACATATCCTAGGATACCATCTATCCCTATTTCTACCGACCTGGGTATTAAATCTCTTAATACAAATACCATATTTTTAACCGGGACCATGTCTATTTGTCCCTGTAGCTGTAAATAAAATTCATCTGAGTCACTAGTATCTCCATTAGTCTGTTCTACAATGGCATATACTAAGACTGATACCCTGCACTTTTACATCAGATTAATTCAGTTTACCTTTGCTTCTTCGCTGACAAGTGATAAAACACATTTTATTTTGCTAAAATAGAAGTTTCTTGATAAGAGACGACCCTTAGACCAACTGGAAATTGAAGAAAATCCAAATGATAAGAACTTTCACTTTATGGTTGTGCAAAATAATTTGACTTAAGAAAAAAAAAACAGGAACAATTTATAAATTATATTCTTCTGCATCAAAGAAAACAATTGTTGATATGTATGGTCAGGTCATAGAATTAAATAGTCAGAAATAATCCATACATATGTCAGTCCATAAATAGTTTAAGGTTTGTAGGCAATAGACAAATGCCATAGAATTGTGCGTTTATTTAGTTTCAGCTTGTTTTAACATATATGAATATATGAATTGTTAATATATATGAATTGAATGTTATATGATAGAATATATATGAGTTGTAAACATATATGAATTGTTAATATATATGAGGTCGAGGGTTTAACGGTTGTTTACACGATCTCTTGCCAGGTTGTTCCCAAACGAACATCCGGAAAAGTTAAAATAACTTAAAAAATAACTAAATTTAATAATTTAGTAAATAACTAGATTTGCAAGCAGACTGTTGATCGCTGGTTATAAACATGACAAAAAATTAGCCAACAAGTTGTGCAGACAAGTACAAGGGAAGATCCTTTCGGGGATCAATTTATTTCTGTGAATGTAACGCCAGGTTTGATTTTCAATTGAGGGAACTTAGGCCAAATACTAGAAACTAACCTTCTGAGAAACAAATTGACTCAATAATCAAGTTGAGGGGGGGACTATAAGCAAAAAACAGGCAAATTTTAAAGCTACTGTAAAGTTCCATAGTTATTACCCCAGTATTTATTCTAAAACAACGTTGATGCATCTGAACCATAATTTTTAATCAAACTAAATAATAACTATATATATATACAGTATTTTGAGAAATGTAATATTTTTTACGAAAGTAAAACAGTTCAAAATAGGGATGATACCTTTTTATTAACGTATCATGGCGGTAACCTGTTTTAAAAACGGCCGATTTTCTTCTACCATCTTTTGCAAATTGTTAATTGAGTATTTAAAGGCGGTTTGCTTAATGCCATGAGGAATCTTTAGAGGTTCCTGTGGCAATCGGTTCATAAAAGTGTTGAGTTTTCCTTTTTCCGTTTCCTTAAGTTGGTTGAGTCGAATAATTTCTTCAATTATTTTTGACAACTCGACCTGAGCTTTAATGACGTCCTGCTGAATTCCTTTACCAACGCTATATTTTGTTTGCGCGATAGAAACAAACTGCTCCAAAAGTTTTTTATTTTGCTTGGAAATTTCAATGGACGCTTTGATGAAGCAAAGCTCAAAGTAGGATCTTTTAATTTCTTTAATAACTTGGAGCTCTAACTCGCCATAGTTTTGCTTGACCATTTCCACGTTCTTGTCGGCTATTTTTGTTTTCAATCCTAGTTTTCCAGGATAGGGAAATTTTTGAGTTAATGTGATTCGTTTTTGCGTGAAGGGCTCTTGCGAAAAAGAAAAAGAATCGGTGGGAAGGTTCATTAAACCAAACTGAATTACAGGGTCTTCCAAAGCTCCCGCTTGGCTCGGAATTTCCTTAAAAATGTTAATTTTTTGCTTGGCTTCCAGCAGTTGAGGGTTTTTTGCTAACGCTTCAAAAATGAAATTATTTAAAGTCGTTCGGAATAAATTTATTTCCTCTCCCCAGACGGGAGTACCCCAGCCCGCTAGTAGCAAAGCTAGCGCGAGACACAATCGTTTCATGATTTCCTCGAAAAAATGGATACAAAACGACGCAAGAATTCGCTTTCAAAGCCAACTAAAGGGAGTCCCTAATAATTCGAAATTTTAACTTGAGGCAACTCGCTCGCCCTTTGTTTACAAAGGCGGCCCGAAGCCATGATCGATTTTGAGAGATCTCCTAAATTGATTTTTTAGGCAAAATTAGCCATAAAAGGCAAATTCAGGCGATACGAGACCTTTAGAAAAGAAATTTTTTATCGAGGAGGATCGACTATTCTAACACGAAAGGATTTCGACCTTAATTCAGTTTTATTGCTAAAACTGAAATTATAGCTCATAAATTTAAATGAATAAATGCCGAATACATTCATATATTTCGATATATTTATGCTGAATTTATTTGCAATTTTATGAATTTATAGCTGACTAATGAGCCGCGTTTATAGCTCAGTATTACAGCTATAACTAGTAGCCTTATGGGTTACCCAAATTCGATGTCAGAAAATAAGAAAATTGAGTTCCACAGCCCACTAGGGAGGAAAAAAAGCAAGAATCAGTCCTTTGTATTTATTCACAATCTATTTAGCTATATTGGAGTTTACATTCCCTCCGATAGTGGATTAAAGGAGCCCCGTGATAAATCTTAGAAATTGCAGCCGAAAATACCCTTCTCCTAGCAAAAATCATTACCCCCTCCTCAAGTTCAAACGCATTTGCCTGTATCACGTGTTATGAATAACGAGTGTTTCCCCGCCTATCAGAAATCTTATCCTCAGTTTCCATATATTGTGTTTTGCATAAAACTGTGTGGAATTAGTGGTTTGCTGACAATCTTTTACCAGCCTTTTTACGGAAAAACACAAATCAGCGTTGAATTTTTTCCAAGCAAGCGTAAAATCGTGGCCAGGAAACTAGTGAATTGCTAATTGTCAATAACGGATTGTATTGAAAAATTGACTACTTACGTGAGACTTCGTGGCAATTCGTGGGATTTATCTAATTATTTCAAAGTACTATATACGTATATACGTTTAAAAGCAGCAAATGGACTAAAACTCATCTTATTTTCGTTTCCTCCAATTTTTGTTGTATCTTCCTCCCTGGTACAAGAACAGTGATATGGTAACAAATTTCGGGACTCCATGTTTTCTACAGTAATTTAATGTGTTATCAGAAGTTTTTTTTCTGTGTGTTTGTTTTCTACTCCGCTGTTTCAAGTGGGTCACGAATAAATTATTATTATTATTATTATAAGGTAAGGTTGGTAACAAGTTTTTTACGCCGGACCACTCGATCTTGTCGACGTCGATCTCCTCCAGGCGCGCGATCAGCGCCAGCGGCACCGCCTTCGGGCAGTTGTCGCCGGCCTTGAACACAAGCATGGCGATCTGGTCGTCGCTGGACTTGGCCCGCGCCGCCTTCGCCTCCAGGCGTTCCTTCTCGATCACGCTCTCGCCGGTGGAGGCGGCAATGCCATTGGGATCCAGGATCATGATCACGCTGCCGTCGCCCAGGATGGTGTTGCCGGAGAACATGGTGATGTTGCGCAGGATCGGCGCCACCGGCTTGACCACGATCTCCTCGGTGTCGAACACGCGGTCGACCACGATGCCGAACACGTTTGCGCCGACGCGGGTGACCACGATGAAGTGGTCGGAGCTGCCGTGCAGGGTCTTTTCGCCTTTGCCGCCGCCGTTCGCGGCGACTTTGAGCGATCGGCCGGAGTCGGCATCCGTAGCGTCTGCGGCATCTGCGGTATCTGCGGCATCGTCTTCCAGGCCCAGTTCGCGGGCCGGGGTATCGCCGCCGAGACCCAGGATGTCGCGCAGCGAGACCAGCGGCAGAATGCGGTCGCGCAGGCGCAGGACAGGGGCCTGGTTGATCATCTCGATGCGGTGCTCGGAATTTGCGGACACGCGCACCAGTTCCACGACGCTGAGTTGCGGCATGGCAAACCGCTCGCCGCCACACTCGACGATCAGCGCCGACACGATGGCCAGGGTCAGCGGGATCTTGATGATGAACTGGCTGCCGTTGCCCTCGGTCGAGTTCAGCTCGATGGTGCCGCCGATCTGCTCGATGTTCGTGCGCACCACGTCCATGCCGACGCCGCGGCCGGACACGCTGGTGACGCTCTGGGCAGTGGAGAAGCCGGCCCGGAAGATGAACTGCTGGATCTGCTGATCGCTCATGCCTTCCAGCGCCTCTTCCGAGGACAGGCCGTTGTCGACGATCTTCTTCTTGATCTTCTCAAGGTTGAGGCCGCGACCGTCGTCGCTGATCTCAATGATGATTCCCTGGATAGGTGCATGAGGTCACTCGTCTTGATGTCTCTTCTCCAGCTCTCAAACGTGAGGTTAAAAGTATGAAAAAATGAGTCGCTATCCCAAGGGAATTCGCATTTTCAGTCTCACGGGCATCAGGTTCCTGGCGAGCCTGCTCAATCTGCTCCTGAGTCCAAAAGGGTGGGGCTTGCCCGAGGTTAGCCAAACGATGCCAGAGGGTTTGTCCGCTGACAATCTGATCTTCACCGACGGGAGGGTACAAACATGAAAACCTTACTGTTGGCCAATAGTCACCATGGCGCAAATATTCAAGAGCACTCAAACTGCCGATGCCCACTAAAATACCTAAACCCAGACTGATCAACTTTTGTTTCGCTGATTTTTTAAGCAATAAAGTCCAAAGAGGATATAAAAAATAAAACAGCAAGCCATCATAACGAGCCCACGGAATTAAAGCAGTCAACAGAAATAAAACTCTCCCACGCGGGCGACTTTGCACTAGCAAACTCAAAATCATCAGATGCAGAGACAAAAACAAAAGATCGGGCAAAGGTTGGGCTCCATACCGTCTGAGGGAAGCTTGAAAAGCCACCAATAATCCCACCGGAATCCAAGGGATCTCTAATAAAAAAGCTAACCTCATAGCAGCCAACGCACACACCAAGCCCAACAAAGCATTGAAGCTGATGATCTTGAAATCAGCACCCAAAAAGCCCCAGATCCAAGAAAATAAAAGAGGATTGTAATTGTTTGTCGCTAGCCAGAGATCTTGATCGACAAAGGCTTTGGCCGACTGCCAATAATAATAGACATCATGATCCCAAACGACCAAACCCGAAGCAACGTATATCCCCCACAGAAAAACTATGAGAGAAAAAACAATAAAAAAGAATCTGTGTTGTATTGAGGAGCTTACTGTTAAACAAATTCCCACATGGCATCTGAATTTCAGATGCCATGTGAGGTGGAAAACGATTGGTACTGCTGCAAGAAATCAAGAAAAGAAGTGTCAAGATGATGAATGTGGACGGGGTGCTGCACGAGTTTTCGTCGAGCTCCCGAAAAATCGGTGGAAGTAGAAACTCTACTTGCCAGGTTTATATAAGCACTGCTAAGTTTGGAAAATTGAGCTGAAATTTCTGTTCAGAAGACAAAGGTTCTAATGGGAATCTACACGTTAAATGCGAATTGTCTGGTCGTTATTGTACTGTTTTTAGAAGAACCAGTTGGTTCTCGATTCTCATCCATACTCCCTCAGCATGCTCCCTGCCGTGCAAATAGGTGTAATAGTGATACCTTTCGTTTTAAACTCACGATTTTACAGTAATAGCAGGCCCGACATTTTACTTGACATTTTAACACTAAACCTTCAAATGAAGGAACGAGGAGGGGCGGCTTGCCCACACTACTTCCAGACTGATCTTCAAGACTGAACATTCAATTTCCTAAAAGAATTTGGATTCTGACTAAAGCATAGTCAAAATGAGCTAGCTGGAAGTGTAAGAATATCATGTCTTGAACTCGTGTAAAGATGTGAGTTATTTGTTCAGGAAGCCGTGTCCAAAGGACTTTCCAATGCTTATCAATATTTTAAGCCGTTACCACGCAACTTTTAAAGATGTAAAAGTAATATTTTATTTGCATTGCTTTGTTTTATCTCAAGATTAAATTGGAAGTTCAAGAACGAATTCCATTCCGCCCTTGGATTGAGCGATAAGAAAGCCGGACTTCTTAAAGGAAGCCAAATTCTGTCGGTCTGTCGGTCCCGGTTTTGCTAGTTTTGTCACTTTCAGATAAGCTAGGACCATGAAATTTGGCAGGCGTATCAGGGACCAGACCACATTAAATTATAAATAGTCACTTTCTCAATTCGACCATCTTGGGGAGTGGGAGGACGGTTAATTCGGAAAAATTAGAAAAAATGAGGTATTTTTAACTTACGAACTGGTGATCGGATCTTAATGAAATTTGATATTTAGAAGGATATCGTGTCTCAGAGCTCTTATTTTAAATCCCGACTGGATCTGGTGACATTGGGTGAAAAAGGCTGTATTTCAAGAACAGTCAATATATATTTATTTTCATTTTCTAGGTAAGCAAACAAAATAGTTATTAAGGAGAATTAAAACTATTCACAATATAATAAAATGATATTATAAATAACACTTATTCGGATCAATGAGAGGGACGAAACTATTTACGTTGAAAGGGGAATTTGGTCATCCTAATGAGGTTCTCTGGTTGTTTATTCTAATCAGAGATGCGGTTCGGCGTCCAAAAGCCTCTTCCTTTTCTGCAGTTTTATGTCTCTACAAACTTTACCAAAAGCTTCAGTGCATATCCCCACCAAACTCCGGTGCAACACCTACAAACTCTTCTCGTGCCCCTGGGCGAACGACGCAAACCATATTTTTGGAAACAGTGCTGTATGTAATCAAACAGCTGTTATGAGCGATCAATGGTAATAATAACCCAAACTATAAATATGCAATATACGTAAATTTACCAAGTTTAAATCTATCCATCACAAGCTATTAAATCAGTAGACTTGTAATATTTCATGAAAAGGTGCAAAATACACCCCCTATCTTCCCCTCCCTCAAAATTATCTAACATGTGAGAAAATCATGAATGCCCAAAAACCCTAAACGGAATTTTCTCGCCCTCACAACGAAAAATACAAAATCTTTAAATTTTTGGTCAAACAGTTTGTGGTAACGAACTATAGTAATGAGCCAACCGGCTCAATAGTAACCGAAACTCTAAAACACGGAATTTTGATACCAATGGTTACATCAAAAGAATCATATTTCAGTGCTAATATATAAATATATAGTTTTCATCAATTTTAGTCTTACCCATCAAAAGTTACGAGCCTGAGAAAATTTGCCTCATTTTAGAAAATAGGGAGTAACACCCCCTAAAAATAATAGAATTTTATCAAAAATCACACCATCAGATTCAACGTATCAGAGAACTCTACTGTAGAAGTTTCAAGATCCTATCTACAAAAATGTGGAATTTTGTATTTTTTGCCAGAAGACAGATTACAAGGGAGAGGAAAAATTAGAAAAAATGAGGTATTCATAATGTATGACCGGGTGATCAGATCTTAATGAATTTTGATGTTTAGAAGGACATCGTGACCCAGAGTTCTTATTTTAAATGCCGAGCTGCATTAAGCATCTGATTTTCCTTTAAAATCAATCTATTGATTCTTAGAATTTTGCTAGAGCTCATACCATATGAGCTCTTGGCTCTTCCAGCTTCGTCACAAGTGCCATATGAGCTGTTAGCTCTTGTTTGAGGTTGTTTTGTTCTCTTTTATTTGTTTATTATTTGGCAAGTTCCGGTTTATATCCTTTAAGAAAAATTAGTTTCGTTTTTTGTTCAAGATTTGTTGTACATTTGAATTTTATTTAAAATTAAAGTTTTTTTATTTAATTTTTATTATTGCAGTCAGCCATGGGAGATTGCAATACGAAACAACTCCCTGTTGATGACGTCCCGGATGTTTTTGAAACCCTCAGAGGAGAAAATGGTTCAAAGGTATAATTTTGTTCATTATTAAAAGTTTTCAAACTTTTATTTTTGTAAGCATTTTTATCATTATGTCATTTGAGTCTTCATGTTTTCGAACATCCTTGTTATCATGTCATGTTGTCAAATACTGTTCTCAGAAAGAGAATATTTTAAACCCAAAACTCATTATCATACTTTCTATTATATCCATATGATAGATCCATCCAAATTTCACATTACCATAGGAGTAGCCAAAATTTTGTATAGTTGGGGTAATTCTTCTGATAATGATTAAAATGGTTTCAAAATGTCAACCTATTTTGTCTTGTTGCCTCTTTAGTGACCATAGGCAGTGATGTTGCAAAAAACCATGAAGAACCAATGTTTACATATTCATATTTTGAAGTTCAAATATTTTGTGTTGAGCCCCATCAAATTGACCAGACATTGCACTTGCATAGTCACAAGACTGCAAAGCTAGTTTATCAAGAAGAATTCCTCTGCTTGACAATGTTCCTATTATACTTTCTGTCATACCCTGCTATGCGCACCGATCTCGAATATTGAATCCAGTGTCGATGGGTTTTCATAATTGATAATGGCAATGACTGTAGGGGCTCTGGATCCGCTGCTGGCAAGAAAAGTCTTTATCTGGCTTGATTCCTGATCAGTAATTTCAATGAAGACGAGATCAAATTTCTTCTGGAGAACTGCGGTGTGAGGCCATGCATTTTCAACACTACATCCAATTCGGTTTAACTGCTGCAACAGATCATCCGCGGTACGATCCCTTTGATGGATCACCAACGTATGCAGATCTCTCAGTTCCTGGATGAAATCACTCATGGATCATACCGTAGATTGAATGACCTTCTGGGTCCTGAAGTTTCGGTCGTGAATTTCAGGATATACCAAATAAGGATCTGGCTTGATCGCGCGGCGGACTTTGGTCTCGATGACGAATTCACCGTTTTCATTGACCCGTGCGATACGTGATTGCAGACACGTATGGTTGTTGTCCGGGTCGATTTTGATCTGCCCTTGCGGGGCATCAAACGTAGAGCCAAGCAAGGCTTCGCGCAGACCTTCTGTGTCCATCTCGCCAACTTCTTCTAAGGCGATGGCGAACATGTGCAACTGACAATAGGCAGCTTCGCAGCAACTGGTAACATCGCGAAGAGTGCCGAACTTCTTTTCGTAAGCCTGCAGAAATTTGCGGTTGGCAGGCGAATTGATGGTGCGAAAATATGGTGCCGCGGTAATATGCCCGGCGGCCGCTTCGGGTCCGATGGCCGAAATCTCGGCCTCATTGGCGGTCAGGCTGGCGATTGGGCAATTGAGTGCATCACCGTCAGCCGCGTGGTAAGCGTTGTAGAAGTCGATGCACATTTGCCCAACCACCGTTGAAAAGATCGCATCGGGTTTCATTTCAATGATCTCGCGCGCAATACCCGCAAACCCTTTGGCGTCAGTGTCAAAACCCAAATAGCGTTCGCCCAAAACGTCCCCACCGCCCTGGCGCCAAACGTTGCGCATCACACGGTTAGATTCGCGTGGCTCTGCATTTGCCATTTGTTTGATTCCTCCAGTAGAACACGTAAGCTAAATATCAGTTCGCAGCAAGAACAATTTGGGCAGAGACCATGTTGCTCATCCCTTAAAATTAAGCCCACTTGAGTCTGGACTGTACTAAGAATAATCTGAGATAGAGCTTTACTTCCAACTGTCTGGAGTGTGATACCTCCCCAGTTATTGTATGATGTTTTCCAACATTTTTTTTAAGAGTTTCACAAAAGTGCCTTTATTCCAGTTAGGAGGTATAGCCTTGTCATCCCACACATTACCAAGCAGCTTAAGTAGTGGGCCAGCAAGAGCTTTTTCCATATTTCAACAGCTCCAGAGGGACTCCATCACATCCAGCTGCTCTCCCATTTTTTCGTGACTTCAGGCTATCACAACTTCTTGAAAGAGGATGGGACCCAAATAGATATCCAAGTTGTATAGGGTCACTGTATGGAATGCCTATCATATGAGACAGGAGAAATACGTTAATTGTTAAATATTTCACAAAGATCCAAGTAGTTGGTCATAATCGTCCAATTTTTGAAATAACCTTTGCCTCTAGTCCTTTGGAAAACGAAGGCGCCCCAATTGTACCATGGGTACTCTTTAAAGATTAAATTATACATAAATAGATGAGGTCATTTAGTTTCACCAATTTCTAGAGTCCCCAAATGGAAGTTTGAACCAGTTGAAACTTGCTTGGAGCTTATCCCAGACGAAAAGTCAAATTATCTTCTTGGTCAAGTACAAACTATCTTCAAGCAAAAATGACAACACGCTTCATGAATATCCTGCCACTACTTACAGATAGTTCACTGAAAAGAAGCAAGGCAGCTGCAGCTTTGGTTGTTCCTGGATATTCATTACATATATCCTCTTGGCTTCCAAATGATAATCTTTAAACGCCCATGAAAAAGAAGGCGACTCTACACAAAGAAATAAATACAAAGTATAAATGGACTTGCCATAACTTGCAAGGGAGGTATTATGTAACAAGACATTTTAGAGGAGAATGAACGAAGGACAGGGAAAAAATTTAACGCATTGTAGATAGTGTCTTTAGGTCTATCATACATGCTGAGCTCCATTGCTTGGTTTCTACCAAGGTCACATCCCTTTCTGAGCGAGTTTGATTCCAGTTTCAGGAAAAAGCAAAGTTTCATGTGTTGCAAGCTTTTAACGAACCGCTTAAAAAACAATATACTTTGTGTATACAAAATCATCATGAATAATGTATCTTGTTGTACCATACTTTGTAGTCAAAACTTTTTAGAATTTTTGTTACTTTTGACAAGGGTATCTCTTTACTTACAGTTTGTCCTGGCAAGCTGTTTGACCCAAGGTTCTAAGAAAGGAGAAGGAGAACTACTACTAATACCTCCTTCAAAACTCTTTTTTATGTTCATGTTCATTAGTCACAGAACAATGCTTCGAGAGTGATATTCTTGAAATATGTTATTCACGCTTTGTCTTGCAGCAATTCAACTTATATATCCAGTATGAGAAAAAACAAAAGATATTGATTTGGTAAAAGCACGTTAGATTCTATGAATATTAAAATAGATGACGAGGTTATGATATATAAAAGAAAATATATAAGTGTCTATACCACGAGTAAAGCCCTAGCCAAATTATTCCTTAACTTTGGAATACCAAACACTGTAATAAGGGATGACGGGATTAATTTTGTCTCAAAAGTAACTAAAGATCTAATGCCTTTCCTCTACATCCACAAAATAGTAACAACCCCATCTTTAGTTACTTTTGAGACAAAATTAATCCCGTCATCCCTTATTACAGTGTTTGGTATAAATACTAAAATTTTAAAATACAAAGGTAATATTTATTCGAATCAAATTGTTTTCTACAATACAGATGCCACTTGGCTGTGGTTACTCTTCTGGCTTACTAAGAGATGCTAATCGGCTGAGGAAATTCAAAAGGTATTAAGTCAAAGTATAAATTTTGATGAGAGGAGAGAATTGCTGAATAATTTTTTTAACTTTATAGGACGAATTATATGTAATAGATTACCAAAGATTGTGCTTTTGCCCATCTGCTTAGGGCCAAACAGGAAGCAGTTTGTCCCCCCCCCCAATGAGGTTGGATGATGTCATAAGGAAGGATTTAAGGAAATTTAGGAACCTAATAGGGGTGGTCAAGAAGTGAGGCTTTGAGTAGATTAGGGTGTGAAGCAGTGTGCATACAGTAACCAAGATTTTTAGTTAACTCAAATTACAGCTTGGATGAATCTAATGGTTTGTCTTTGTGGAGCTCCAGAATTTATGTTTGAAGTTGTTTTCATTGTTGTTTAGTGAACAGCTGCAGTTGGATGATCAGTTGCTTCTCAGTCAAGTTTATACTCCTCCAAGAACTACTGAGCATCCAGCTTTTGTTTAAAAATGTCAACAGATTCAGCTGTAACTGTGTCTTCAGAGAGTTTGTTCCAATAATTGACTATTCTTGAGGTAAATAAGTGAGTGTAGACTCAATTGTCAGGGTAGACTACTTGACAAGTTTTAGTTGGTGACCTCTGGCTCTTAAATTATGCATCAATGATTTATATAATATAAAATTGCAACACAGAATGTTTATAATATTGAAAGAATACCAAGATGTAGGTAGTGCTGATATGAACCAATCAGACTGTTTGTAGTATTTTCTGATTGGCTAAATAGGGCAACTCATTAATCTGTGCTGTAACTAAGGGGAACCAATTCTCTGAAAAATTTTGACTTAAGGCCCCTGCTTGGCATAAAGAGCATAGCAACTTTTCTCCTCCATGTGGACCAATCTGCTGCTATGAAGGGGGAGGGGAGGAGGCTTATCAACAGCAATGTCAGCTATGTTGAAAAACTTCAGTAGGCTGCCCGTCTACCTGATCTGAGGTCTTCCCTGAAGGCTTGATCAACCATGGGATCTGGAGTCAAAACTGTATATAATTCTAGTAGGGGCTATTAGTGTGCAAGGGGATGCCTAAACCATCCGAGAGTTTGTGGGGAGGTTTGAGTTGGGAGTGGCACTTGATGAGTAAAGTTACTCCCTTTCTATGTACCCCTTACTGCCTGCCTGAGGAAATAAATTCTATATCATCTAATTTCATGCTTCCTACCCCTGGGATATGACTTTCTTAAACTCCAAATTAGTCTAGTTCGGATCGTTTGATCGTCAGTCAAAATATCGATGCAATAGTAATTTTTAACGTCTTTGCTTTTGCAAGTGTTATCTGCAATTATGAGCAAGTTTTAAAATCAGCTTATAAAAGAGCTTTAGCAAAGGTCTTATAGTGTATGGTATACCAGGTAGATACATTTAAGTGGTTAGTGCTATGTATGAGAACATCATTGCAACACTTAAGGTAGGAAATGAGGTTGAAAGCTACTTTTACGTTAAATCAGGAGTTAAGAAGGTGTGCGACCTGCTTCCCTAAACGGAAAGCAGGTCGTCTTCGGTTGTGGTGGGAGGATGTCATAAATAATGGTTTTTAAGGGGAATGGGAACTCCCTGGGGGAGTGTAAAGAAGGGCGCTTTGAAGAGGTAGCAGTTATGCCATTGACGCTTTAAAATGAGCCATAGAGGCTACTCTTTTCTTCCTTTAATGATTAAGGATGACGAGGAAGTTAAGTGGGGACCTCTTATGGGCAAGTTGTAGGTCATAGTTATATGCTGAGTACCAGACAAATCTAATACAATGATTCCCCGAGTTTTTGCATGCATTTCTTCGGTTATTCCATTTTCTAAAAGTTCTGAATCTCGATCTAGAGATTGCATTGTCAATTCATATAGGTTCATGTAGGATTTATCAAAGGATAAATTTTAGAGTAGAATTGTATCTACTTTACATACAAAAGATGAAAGTCCGAACATTTCAAAGGAGAATTTTTCCATGATCCTAGGGCACTAGCATTTTTTATGAAAGCCAAAGTAACTTTTGAAGTAGTTTCACCATTGGTAAATGACGAATCGGTGTAGGTACTTGTACCCTTAGCAATATGCCGTTGATTCATGATTGTATTAGGATTGAGCACCTTCATCCTCTACCTTTTCTTACTTTTGGGGCCTATTTGCACCCATTTAAGGGTGCAGCCAAGGGCGAGCTTCCGAGCTAGAATGCGCGCTTGTAATTCACCCGGCGGATTGAATTGTCATGACAGTAAACCCGGCGCCCGGCCGTCATGCGGTTGCGGCAAGTACCGACAGCTACACCTGGCCCGGCCAGTCAGCCATCAGTGAGGCGTGGCTGGTCGACGAAAATCGTCATGTCGATCGGCTCCTGGGGCTGATTGACATGGATGGCACGCAGCGTGATCAGATTACCTCGCTGGCCAGTTCACTGGTGGTGCGGGTGCGGGCCAATCAAGACGATCGCAGCCCCGTCGATGCGTTTATGCAGCAATACGACCTGTCGTCAGACGAGGGCGTGTTGCTCATGTGTCTTGCCGAAGCGCTGCTGCGCATTCCCGATGCCGACACGGCCGATGCACTTATCGCCGATAAGCTCGGCGAAGCCGATTGGGAGTCGCACCTGGGTGAAAGCGATTCTCTGCTGGTCAACGCCTCCACCTGGGGATTGATGCTCACCGGCAAGGTGGTGCGCACAGACAACCTGCGCGGCAGCTTTATGTCCGGCCTCAAACGTTTGATCACGCGCAGCGGCGAGCCGGTCATTCGCCAGGCCGTTCGCCAGGCCATGCGCATCATGGGGCACCAGTATGTGATGGGCCGCGACATCGGCGAGGCCTTGAAGCGCGCCGACGAAAAGGACAACCGCGCCTATCGCTACTCCTTCGACATGCTGGGAGAGGCGGCGCTGACGGCGGCCGACGCGCAGCGCTATTTTGAGGCTTACCAGGCCGCCATCGAACGCCTCGGTGAGCATGACAATGGCGATATCTGGTCGGCGCACAGTATTTCCGTGAAGCTATCGGCCATCCATCCGCGCTACGAGTTTGCCAACGCCGATCGGGTGCGCGCTGAAATGACGCCTCGGCTGCTGAAGCTGGCCCAGGCCGCAAAGGCCGCTGGCATTGGCATGACCATCGATGCTGAGGAAGCCGATCGCCTAAGGCCAGCCCGGCACTTGGCGCGCGTGTCAATGTCGAAGGGACGATCAACGTTCTGGAGGCTGCCAGGACCGCCGGAATCAAACGCACGGCCTATGCCAGTTCGGTTGCGGCGCTGGGCATGCCGCCGGGCGGCGAATACCTCGGAACGCTCTACGGCGCGTACAAGGCCGCGAACGAACACACGGCAGCCGTCTACTGGCAGGATTGGCAGGTGCCCTCAGTCGGGATCCGGCCGAACATTGTCTACGGGGTCGGGCGGGACCAGGGTGTCAGTTC
>JAAAKM020073195.1:150975917-151009746 GCA_010016025.2 Alatinidae sp. Z8VKAUB7J3
GGAAGCCGCCGTCGATATCGCGGTCGCCGAAATCAACGCGGCGGGCGGCATCAACGGCAAGCAGATCAAGCTGGTCAAGTTCGACACCGGTTCCGATCCCAAGCAGGCGGTGGTCGCCACCCGCAAGTTCGCGCAGGACGACGGCGCGCTGGCGATCATCGGACCGTTTTCCTCCGGCGAGGCGGCGGCCGCGTTCATCGCCGCTGTTGCCCGCGACGGAAGCGGCGCACCGGTTTTCAATCTCAATGGCACCTGCGAAACCGTCGAGACGGCGATCGGAATCCTGTCCCGGCTGGTCCCCGGCTGCCAAGTCACCGCGGCAGGCGATCCATTCCCGTTTCCCCCGGACCTTGACGACGGACCGATCCGCGCCGTCCTCGGCACGTATCCCTCGGTATCGCCGGAACAAGGCATTGCCCGAACACATCGCGCGTTTGCCCGACTGATCGAGGAGGGGCGCCTGGGGGCGGTTGGCTGACGGCTTCGCGCCGCTCCACCCACACTGTTGGCGCCTCACGCCAGCCCGCGTTCCTCAAGCACCTTGCGCGCGACACGGAAACACTCAAGCGATTGCGGCACGCCGCAATAGATGCCGACCACGTGGATGATGGCGCGGATCTCGTCCTTGCTGACGCCGTTGTTCAGCGCGCCGCGGCAATGGATTTCCGATTCCGTCATCTTGCCCAGTGCGCCGATCATCGCCAGGTTCATCATCGATCGCGTCTTCTTAATTTTTAATTCGGTGGCATGTGAAATAGCTTTTTTCGGCTACCCGATAATTCAGTGTTGTCTTCTTGCACTAGAGTTTCATTTTTCCCGCTAGTGATGGGTATAGTCTGGGTTTTAAATTGAACAATGGCGTCATATGCTTCTGATAAATCAAGTATCACCTCGGTTTTCAATTTCTTGGATGGGGCTTCTATTCGTTGAGTAAAAATTTCGTCGTCCACTGCCCTTACCAAATTGGCAAGGAAAGAGTCATCATTCCTTGTAGAATTGTTGGATATTCCAGAGTAGTGGGTCGTTCATATGTGTATTAGTTTTTTTTTGCTACGATAAGCTAATTTCGATACTTGAAATGGAACACGAAAGGCAAAAAGTGCAGACAGGCTTAGGACCATGAACTTTTTTGAACAGCTTCAGATTTGAAATCACAGCTTAAGATTAACTATAAATCTTTTAATTTATGTCGTATGACCAAAGATAATATGACTTGGCCAATACTTAGCTAATTTTTATGAAAATTAAGTTTGTAATAAACCCACTAAACGAAAGGAAAACAGTGTTAAACATGACATTTAATTTGCTAAATTCTAAGAAAAATGAGATGTTTATTTAGGCTGGTTAATGGTTTAGCTTAGGTATTCGAAGTAGGGAATCTAAAGATTATATAATAAATGAAGTAGATATTTGAAGTTATAATTATTAGGGCCCAATACAACACGAACAGACTCGAACTTGGCTAGTCTTTTTTTCAAACTTTAAAAAAAAGGCTCTAAGCGAATCGGAATGAAATTTAAAAAATATTTAGAAAAGAATAAAAATAGGAAAGAGAAAGTCCTTACTTGCAGAACTAAAATAGTGGTAAAGGAGCGTCCGCAAATCTACAAGAATCCATGCTTAAGCGCGCAAAAAGGGGCTCAGAATTTGAACCGAGGTTTAACAACACGCTGAAGGGACGAGGTTTTCTAAGAAATTCATGCTTTGGAGCTGAAATTTTTGAAAATTAGACTTTAAATCCGCAGGCGCAGCGCGTTCAGCTTGATGAAGCCGGCGGCGTCTTTCTGATCGTAGGCGCCCTGGTCGTCCTCGAAGGTTACCAACTGGTCTGAATAGAGCGACTTGTCGGATTCGCGTCCGGTAACGATGACGTTGCCCTTGTAGAGCTTGAGACGCACCTTGCCCTCGACGTCGCGTTGGCTGAGGTCGAGCGCCGCCTGCAGCATCTCGCGCTCTGGCGAGAACCAGAAGCCGTTATAGATGAGCTCGGCGTAGCGCGGCATAAGGTCGTCTTTCAGGTGGGCCGCACCGCGGTCGAGCGTGATCGATTCCATCGCCCGGTGGGCGGCGAGCAAGATGGTGCCGCCGGGCGTTTCATAGACGCCGCGCGATTTCATGCCGACGAAACGGTTTTCCACCAGGTCAAGTCGGCCGATGCCGTTATCGCGGCCCAAATCGTTGAGCTTGGCGAAAAGCGTCGCCGGGGACATCTTTTCGCCGTCGAGCGCAACGGCGTCGCCGTTTTCGAACTCGATCTCGATATTCGTCGCCTGGTCTGGCGCCTCTTCGGGAGAAACGGTGCGCTGGTAGACATAGGCCGGGGGCTCGTCCCAGGGATCCTCCAGCACCTTACCTTCCGACGAGGAATGCAGCATGTTGGCATCGACCGAAAAAGGCGCCTCGCCGCGCTTGTCCTTGGGGATCGGGATCTGGTGCTTTTCGGCGAATTCGATCAGGTCGGTGCGCGATTTCAGGCTCCAGTCGCGCCACGGAGCGATGATCTTGATGTCGGGGTTGAGGGCGTAGGCCGACAGCTCGAAGCGCACCTGGTCGTTGCCCTTGCCGGTGGCGCCGTGGGCGATGGCGTCGGCGCCGGTTTCGCGGGCGATCTCGATCAGGCGCTTGGAGATCAGCGGCCGGGCAATCGATGTACCGAGCAGGTAAACGCCCTCATAGACGGCGTTGGCGCGGAACATCGGAAAAACGAAGTCGGCAATGAATTCCTCTCGCAGGTCCTCGATATAGATCTCGCGGATTATCTAATCAAACAGTTCGTGGTAATGGACTGTAAGTAAAGAGCGACTTGGCCCAATAGTAACTAAAACTAAAAAAAAACCAGAATTTTGATGACAATAGATATATCAAAGGAATTGACTTTTTATGCTGCTTCCAAATATATAAAATTCATCAAGTTTAGTGTTACACATCAAAAGTTACGTGCCTGAGAAAATTTGACTGATTTTCGAAAAGGGGGGAAAACATCCCCCAAAAGTCAAGAAGCCTTATCGAAAATTCCACCATCAGTTTCAGCGTATTAGAGAATATTATTGTAGAATTTCCAAGCTCTTCTCTTTAAAAATGTGCAATTTTGTATTTTTTGCCAGGAGAGACCACGGATGCGTGTTTGTATGTTTTTGTTTGTTTGTATGTGTGTGTGTATGTTCTTCCCAGGAGTGATCCTATCAAGTCATTGGTCCTAGAAAATTGGGAGAGGGCTTATTTGAACGGAAAATAAAAGTTTTTGTTCCCTTTTTAGGTGGTACGATTGCTGCCTATGAGCCACAAAGTATGAGGGTTCTAATTACATTTTTTTCTTGCAAAATATTTTTCTGTTGTTCATTAATTTGTAAAAATTTCAGAATGTTTGCACTGGGGGGAAATCACTGTCATTTGAACACTTCATTGCACATAGAAGTTGAAAAAGTGAATAAATGAAAAGTGGTCTCAGTTTTAAACCATTATTTAAGAAAGGTTATTATAGATAACCTGTCTAAGGTTGTGTATTTTACATACGGTGTCACATTGTAAGATTTCATGAGGCCCATTCACAATTAGATTTTACGAATACCGATTTAGCTAACGTCCAGAACTTGATTAAGCCCAAATTGAAGTTCAATCGACTTGAACTTAGTTAAGGATGAACCAATCAGAATTTTGTAAGATTTTGTGACTGGCTGATACCCAGCCTGCAAACTGCAAACAAAAATAAATGAAAAAGTGGAATAAAAAAGAAGTGAAATGTTAGAAAGAGCTAGCGGAGCTCCTAAGAATTTGAGATCCAAATGTTGCCTTTATTCGTTACTAATAGCCCTTTGTTTTATTTTTAGGCATGCGTGAAATGGATTTGATATCAAAACACTTGCATTTTAGCCATTACGTAAAACTTTCGTCATATGTGGAATCTCTTCGACCATGGTCCTTCAGTGCCTCCCTTATACCAGTTCTTCTAGGAATTGCAATAGCATACAAAAGTACTGGAGCATTTAGTATCGTAGCTCTATTGCTAACAGGTCTTTGTGCTATATCAGTTCACGGAGCGGGAAACATAGTAAACACATATTTTGACTATATTAAAGGAATTGATAGCAAAAAGAGTGATGACAGAACATTGGTAGATCAAATACTATCAATCGATGAAATTGTAGCCCTTGGGGCTTTCCTATATGGGTGTGGCTGCATCGGATTCGTCCTTCTTACAGCTTTGTCCCCAGCTAAGGTGGTTCATTTGGCTTTAGTATATTTTGGAGGTTTATCAAGTTCCTTCTTATATACAGGCGGTATAGGACTCAAATACATAGCGCTTGGGGATGTACTCATACTTATCATATTTGGACCCGTGACAGTCTTATTTTCATATTTGGCACAAGTAGGTCAAATAGAGCTTGCCACCATTTATTATGCCATACCACTGGCTTTAAATACCGAAGCAATACTACATAGTAACAACACGAGAGATGTCAAGACTGATTCAAAAGCAGGTATAGTCACTTTGGCTATATTAATTGGTCCTGGTGCTTCGATCCTTCTATTTGCTCTGCTATTATTTATTCCCTATATTATATTTATGGTTGTGAGTGTGCATACGTGTCGTTGGTTCTTGCTACCTGTGCTTACAATGCCATATGCTTTCAAATTAGAACGCGAGTTCCGTCAAGTGAGTATGCAAGATATACCTCAGAAAACAGCAAAATTAAATTTTATTTTCGGAATTTTGTATGTCTTAGCCATTCTCATGTCTGGTATGTTGAATTAATGAAGATATTAGACTATTTTATGATTGCAGTGCTGCCTATGACATAGAAGTTAAAATATTAGCCATAGTTTTTTTCTTGAAATCAACGAAAATTATTTTGTCCAACTTGAGAAAATCAAGAGCTCCTAAATTTTAACAAGGATTTCAAGAATCCTCCAAAAAATTAACGATGCCACAATAAACCTTAAAAAGATGTGGTTTTTGAAAATTACTCAGTTTGGTAAGTCTGCTTACAAACAGATTTTCTCACTAAAATTAGAATTTCACTAGAACAATCCAGCTCAAACCAGCCACTAAAGTGACATTATGAGATGGTCATGCCATCTGGAACAAAAAGTTTCATTTGCAACTTCAAGGACACTGTTAAATTTTCAGCCTTGGAATATCTATTGATTCTGTTCAAATCTTGCCGAGCATAAGCAAAAATATCAGAAATTAAGGCTGTACCGTATTCAATTAATCTGTTTTAATTATTGGTCGTCGTACAACCGTTGAACGATGAGGGTACTACCAACAGTGCACATTAACAAAATGAAAAGGTTCACCTTGGGGAGCAATAAGCTCCCGAACCACCATGATCAAGGGCAACATGGCTAGCGAGTGGAAACAAGTATACTTTAAAGCAATAAGACTCTTTGACAGAGACGGAGCACATGTCATGTCATTCTAAGCGAGGATTCACATATTCGACAGGTTGAAGCAAAGGCATTGACCTCTGAAATTAAAATGTGATGTTTTAAGGTCATTAGTGATGAAAGACTTCAATAGACCTATGAGTAAAGTTAACTCATTTAATATAATCCTGGAACTAAACAGGAATGATTCAAGAGAAAAAAAATTGTATGTATGGAATTTGTTCTACTTTCTGATTCTTAGTATTGGGAAGGCCTACTACACTATGAATGTGCAAGCAGGCCGAGACATTATTGGTGCTCGTCTTGTTCCAATTTAAGATTATCTTTTGTGATAAACTGACTTATAGTACTCATACCACAAAATCTGGCAGAGACATATCTAAGACAAAAACAGGACCTTCAGCCTCTCTTAATGAATTTTGATATTTAGAAGGACATCTTGACTCAGAGCTCTTATTTTAAATCCTGACCGGCATTAAGCCTCTGATTTTCCTTTTAAATCAGTCTATTGATTCTTAGAATTTTACTAGAGCTTATGGCATATGAGCTCTTGGTTGTTGGCTCTTCCCGCCTCGTCACAAGTGACATATGAGCTCTTAGCTCTTGCTTTATTCCCCTTTCCTCTGAAATGACCCTTTCCAAAGTATTTGTTTTGATTATATTTTTCATATAAAAAAGGAAAACCTTTAATTGCACCTCGTTCAATTTTGTTCGTTTTTGTAAAACAAAAATTTGTATTGTTACTTTACGTTTACGGCCATGAAAGTACCTTAGCTTTTGTTACTATTTTCTTAATTTTAGATCCATTTCTTTCAAAAGCAGAGAAACATTAACTAGGAAAAAAAACTTTTAGTTAAAGCAATCAAAATATTTTTTTAATACAGCACAAATGATATGTCATTTGTGAAATTTAATTTGGGCAGAACACAATGTTTATTCTTAAGAACTTCAAAACGATTCGACCGCACTGTTTATTGTAATTTATATTTGTTTTCCGTTTGATTTTTAGGTTAACAGTATTTTTTTTAGGTTTGGCGTCTTATAAAGGCTAATTTATGCTCGTCATAAGTTTTAATGGAACTCTTAAGTTTTCTCGGAAAAACTGAGTTTCAATTTAATTCTCTTTTCAGGTCGATCTGACTGAGTTTACTGAAATAAACAATTTATTGCCAAGTAAACGTTAACGCTTAGTAAACAAGTAAACATTTTAATACTTAAGTATATAAAATGTACTTAGGCAGATTCTTCATTTTCAAGCATATAAGTAGAAATATCTTAGGTTATAATTTGGTCAAGCAAGACACTTACACAGGACCTTCGGTCTGCCTGGCCCTTGTCCCTCCATTAGAAGAAAGTACACAAGAATTTCGTTGAAAGGGAAGTAGGAGGGTTAAAGTCAAACGGCATTAAAAGGGTTAAGATAGCTGACATTTTGACGGTGATTTTTGCGGACTTGATTGAGTTTAACACTGAATTTGGATGATGTCCCGTTTGTCTTGTGTTCATTTTCTTTTTGTTTATTAGACGATTTTCTCAAAATAAACCATAAGTGATATGTATTTAGTGTTAGTATTCCCTTGAGATACTTATAATTAGCTAAGAAATGTATTTCTGATCCTGATTTACCCTGAAATTTCAATGCATCAAGTTTTACCTGATATATTTATTACCCTCTTTGCGGAAACATCCACTATCATTTTTTTGGTGTGTGTTGGTCATCAATATAAGTAGTATCTAACAAAATATGGATGGTATATTCAAAAGTTTATCAATTTAAACGTTCAAATGTTTCTCGAGTTTAAATAACTTGAGACAAAGAAGCTGGGCTAAATTAAAAAAGCAACGGGTTGGAACCCTTCTCCCCGTTGAAACTTTTGTCTGACTCGTAAAAAAAGTAACAACAATGCATATAAACAAATTTTTATATTTTTTTGAAAAAAAAAGAATACACAAAAAAAAGTGAACTGACTCTAAAAGGGCTGAAACCTCTAAAAGTTTGCTTTCATGTCTGAATTTTCTGACTTTCAGTTTGACGTCAAATAACTGAGTTACACTCCACTGAGTTTGACACCCCATATACCCATAACATGTTTTGATTTAGTTCAACATTCCTTGAAAGACTCACCTTAATACCCCTCGTATTTTAGGAAAATGGTAGTCAAACATGCATATTTTTCTCAATAAAATATACTATATGTAAACAATGAACAAGATGCCTAGCTTACAGCCCTTGCCCTGAGTCCTCGGGGCCGAGGGGTTGAAATTCCCAACCGCATAATTACTGAACCTTTCAACAATGCTTTGTTTTTGGGAAATTCTGGGTGTGGGGGGAGGGGCTGGCTGCTCTAAAATCACTTTTGACTCTTAAAAAGGGCACTATAAATTCTAATTTGAAATCAACTGAGCCCCATTTGAAGTTTATACAACAGTCCATACATTGTCTAAAGGCATATGTTAAATATCCCAAGAAAAGCTAAGAGCATTAAGTTGAAACTTTCAGAGAATGTTGAGGGGGATGTTGAACCCAATCAGAATACATGTACAGCCAGGTTTTTAAAATGTTCTCATTAATAGTTGGAACTTAAAACGACCAGAAATTACCGTCAGTTAACAAAAAATAAAATAAAAAAAAAACAAAGATAAAAATAAATAATCATATCAAACATACAGATACTTGATTCTGACATAGATTACTAAATAAATCCTAAGACAAATAGAAACTAAAGGGAATAATTAAGCAAAGCTTGAAATGAACAGAAATTACTACATTACCCACCCCCCATTACTGCTAAACTTTCAAAAGCTCTAGCGTTATTTGCACTTACCGAAACTCAACTATGTTTTAAACATTATTCTTTAATAATTGTCATACTCAAAAAGCAGGAATGTCTGTAACATAAAGGTCTTGAAGTCTTTGAGTCTTGAATTGCTCAGATTTCCAGACATTAGTATAACCATACATTAAGCATTCAGTTTATTCCATTAATTCTTTAAAGTCAGCATGAATATTATGGAAATTTTTTTTCACTATTTCAAAAATTAAACCACACTATTTAAAACACATTTAGCTTCCAACAAGACATAAATTACGCAAAAGCCTTTTGGAAGTTTAGGGGTATGGTGGGAGGGAGCAAGAAGACCTAATCTCACTTGTAGTAATTTCTGTTTGTTTTAAGTTTGAACTGATTATTCGTTTTAGTTTCTACTCGTCTAAGGATTTACTTATTCATCTATGTCATTATCCCTTTCTGTTTGATTGTATATTTTAATTTTTGTTATTTTGGGGTTTTCATTTATTCATTAATACTGATTTCTGGTCATTTTAAGCTTAAATTATTGTACAACTTCATTTCAGCACGTCTTAGGCTTAGATATGGCTCATTACTTTTCTTCAAACATTTCTTTTTTGGACAAAGTTTTTTCCTAAATTATCCGAAAAAGAGAAAGACAGTTAGGATGTGTTTTTTGATAAAATGTTTTACCTCTGTCCATGACCAAAAATTATTTGACTAATTTACCAAAACTCCTTTTTTTCAGTCAAATTGAGGTTGAAAACAGGACTTCCTCCTTTTTGCTTCAATATATATATTTAATTTTACTTGGTGAAGAGAGCCTCTGATTTTTCTCATTCCTCCCTGCAAGAGGTTACACCTCTGCAATATCACTAAAATGCATAGTGACATTCAACATATTATTTTCTTTCCATGGTAGATGTCTTTTAGAAAGGTTTTATGAAAGCTGAAGCAAAAATAAAAGAAACTAAAAAGCATGTTTGAAATGGACGGTTTTTTGGACAATCCTTTTTTTTTTTACATGGTTTAAAGTTTTAATTTGTTTCAGTGATAGTGAGGAGGATCCAATGGATGAGAAAGGAGTTGTAAAGAGGAAAAGCCGTAACCTGTCTGAAAAGAAAAGAAGGGATCAATTTAATATCTTAATAGGAGAGCTCTGCACAATGGTCTGCTCAGGGAAACGAAAAATGGACAAATCCACTGTTCTTAAAACCGCCATTGCTTTTATTAGGAACCACAATCGTAAGTTCTGCCATCTTTATTTTCTCCATTTGGTTTTGAAACTAGTTACTTATTTTTAGGATTGTATTCAGTTGATACAGTTAATAATGACACCAGACATAAGTCCACATTGTCTAGATCTTCAGGGTGTTAGATACTTCAAAACGTGTGTTTTGGGTTTTTTACTATTTCTTATTTTTTGCTTAAGAATTTTATTCAGAGATGATTTATGTAGCTGATGTGTAGGAAAACCACTCTCTCTTTCTTTCTCCCCTTCTTTTTCATTCGTTCTTTCTCCTCTCCAACCAAACTGTATAATCAAAACTCCTCTCTTTTTATCAATTCTTGAAACTGCTAGCTTCTGTGCCCTCTTAGGGTCCAACCTCCAATATGTTTTGTAATTGCTACTTTATTTCTTAGGAATCAAACTTTTGTAGGGTTGTGGTTCTTTAGCTTCGGAAGCAAGTAGCGAAGAGATCACCCCAAGCCAGGACGAACACTCAACTAAGAAAGGATTTAGTCATGCGAACAGCTCTGCTGTTGATGGCACTGTTGGGGCAGCCCAGTGAGCGACACATTCTCGCGGGATTGTCGCAGGCAGTGCAATTCGGTGATGAGGAAGAAGTCAGGACGTTCAAGCAGGGTAGCGTGATCGAGATACCGCTCGACATTCCTGTACTACCTGATGGCGTTGAGCAGCGACGAAAGTTTTCGGTGACACGTCCGGCAAACTTTCGGATCGGACGCAAAGAGTACGACAAAGACGGACGCGTTATCCGGGAGTGGATTCACATCTGGGGAAAGGTAAACAATCCACCCCAGACGGTTCCGGTCTACGAGCTAGAGTGCGAGGTCTTCACGATCGCTTGGGAGAAGAAGATTTTCGACATCGAGCAGAAGACGCTCTTGTTTAAGATCACCGGACCGAGGCCGCCGGACCCGGTCAATCCGGATCCCGTCAAACCCGATCCGGTCAACCCTGATCCTGATCCGGTGAACCCACCGGGACCTGTTCCGACTGACCGGTTCGATAACATCGGTCGTCAGGTCGCCGCCAAGGGGAAAGAGCTGGGCGTTCGGATCGGGAAGGATTACGCACGCGTCTACAAGGAAGCAGCCGACTCGCTCTCGTCGGGTGATCTCATCTGGGCAGACGCAAGCGATTACATTCCCACGGAGCTCAAGGGACTCCACGGAGGAACGCCTCCGGAGCGAGAGAAGTACTCGCAGCTATTCAATGCCGTTGTGCGTCCGGTGTGGAAGAAGCACATCAGCAGCGAAGGCTCGGTTGATGATATCGCCGAGATACTCGTGGCGATCTCCGCCGGATTCAACGGCATCTAAGCCAGTCACCCATCAAACCAACTCGTTAACGGATTGCATTCATGCCAGTCAAAGCAAGAAGGAACTCACGCCGGGCCTCAACGTCGGGGCGTGGCGGCGGTTTCGCGAAGAGCCAGAAGATATAGGAACCTTTTTAAGCATTCCTGTACGAATGTTCTTCGAGATAAATAATCCCTGAGAGGCTTAGCTACGAGTGTTGGCAGTAGTTAAATCACCTCGGGCTCTGACAGTAATTAATAAGAAAATGTTAACAGGGCGTGATAAAATTATGAATAAAAGACCAACTTTGCAGTCACTAGGTTAAACCTTTTTTTGTAACGCTGGGGGTGGGAGAATGAATTGAAAGTTACACATCGTGGTAGGCTTAGCTGGAGCAAAGTGATATAGGCATTTGGACTTGGTAGGCCTAGAAAATAGAAGAAAGATTTTTATTTATTTGAGTGAAGGTTTGATGGGGGGTTTCAGTGAGGGTTCAAATGGTTTGGAACGAAGCTTCTTGCATGTCAGATGAATGTGTAGTTTCATAAAGCAGTGTATTCTAAAGGTGCATCTGTTCAACCATAAACAGAGAATTTATCCACATCAAGAGCCTTATGGAGCTCTCACAAAAGTAAATAACTTTTCTTTAAAACGAAAAAGCTGGATTTTTGTTTTTACTGAAAAAATCTTTTACATATTTACGTGGACAACTGTGAATGTGATTCTAATTTTCTGTTTGGCATTTTCGTTTTTCCTCCCAGTAAGATTGCGTTAAACTAATTAGTGGAAAGAAAATTCTTGAAAGACTTGTAATCTAGGGATCGACGTTGGAAAGGCACCACTTCCACCTGGCCTCCATGTTGGTAGCCTTTGTGTGGTTTGAATTATATTCATATGGACTTATTGATGAAACGCAAGGTAACCAAAATTCTAGCCGAAAAATCTATGTTTTTCTGCTATCTTTTTTTTCTTTCTTTTTTCTGTTCGATTTTCATGCAGTCAATCAGTTAGACTTCTGAATTATCCAATCGCCTAAAACTATAGCTTCTAAGATACATTCCATACCCGAAATAGGGACACATTTTTCCTCAGTTAGTAATTGCTGAATAGTTTCAACAAAGTTAACCTTTGCTAAGGATTCCTCTTTGTGTTCGTCACTTACGATGACTTGACCTGATATCACCTAACGCGAAGGCCGCATCCGTGATCACTAAGACCTGGCCGGCGGCACTAGAGTTAAGGCCCCGTCAAACTGTCGAGCATCCCGCGGAAGATACGAGCCATGTTGCGTGCGTCCGGCGTCAGGGCATTGACGTCGCGGGCGGTGACCGAAAGGGTCATGAACATGCGGGTGCCGGAGACCGGGACGAAGCGCAGATCGCCGCGACTCACCTCGTCATGTACGTCTATGGGCGTCAGCAGGCTGGCGCCGGCGCCCTGCATCACCAAGGCCTTGATGGCAGTGATCGAATTCGTGGTGACCATGCTGGCCATTTCCTGACCGCTTCGTGCGAGCATCGCGTTGACGATCGGGCCAACAGTTAGCGTATCGTCAGCGAGCACCAGTGGATGCCGGAGCAGATCCCTGAAACCAATCTGCTTTTCTCCGGCCAGTGGATGACCAGGCGCCATCACCGCACCGAGGTCGAACCGGGCATCGTGCATGATCTGCAGGCCGGCATCACGCGGCGCGTTGAAGGCCACCGCCAGGTCGATATCGCCGTCCATCAACCGGTCGGTCAGGTCGGTCGTACCGCCGACAAGGGCACGCAGTGAAGCGTCGGCCTTGGTCGTGCGCAATTCGCTAAAGGCGCGCGGCAGGAAGTCCGAGGCAAGGCATTCCATGACGCCTATTTTGACAAAGCCGCCGCCGCGGCCCTTCAACTGATTGACGGCCGATCCAGCGGCCCGATTGTCCAGCTGCCATCGGCGGATGAGATCGACCAGAAGCTGGCCGGATTCCGTCAGCCGCATCCCGCGTGGCAGCCGCTCGAACAGCGGCGTGCCGTATTCTGCTTCCAGGTTGAGGATCTGTCGGTTGACCGCCGATGGCGCGGCATTCATGTGTTCAGCCGCATTGCGGATCGAGCCGAAGCGCGCGACCATCTCCAGCGCCCTCGCACCTTGCGTCATCAATGGCATCGCCGGCCTCCATCACACTGTTCGCGTTTTTACCGTGTCGTTAGATTCATTTCTGGATAAAATAAGCATCTCCTTCTATTACCTTTTCCGGTTGCCTCAAAATGAAAATCGAATCCTTCTAGATTTGCACTAGCACTTAATTGTGCCATCCCCCGTTGGAATTGTTTGTTAGGGCCTTGGTGGAGTTAGATGTTAAGGGGATTGCTTGAATTGCTCGCTAGGGGATGGGCAGCCACATAAAGTCACGATGGCGTGAATATACATCGCCGTGGCTCAAAGAAACATAGTAATTCCATTAAAAATTTTCAGAAATTACTTTTAATTTGGTTTAAATTTATGTCTAATATCACCCCCTCTCTGTGATTGGTTACTAGCCCACCCTCTTTTTCGAATTGGTTGCCAGGAGGTGGGATAACCATTTAGCATCACATGCAGAGAAATGAGATCAAATAAAACTTAGAAAAAATAAGATAACAATGCAGAGAACATAATTGCTTCCATTTCCATTGTAATCACTGTCTGTTGCTGTTTTATTTCCTATATCCAAGGGACTTTTAAGCTAAAGAAAAAGTTCCATAAATAGAATGAAAAGGAAACCGTATTTTTCTGCCATAAAGATTCCTGAAATCTAAAAAATTAAATGCCATTAAATCTAACAAAGTTGCCTTCCATTATGGTTTTCAATTTCTCCTAGAAATGTGGAGACACTGTGATATTCTCTGGGAAATGATTCTGGTGATTTAGGTGATCAGGACTATCTGGTGATCATGGTGATCAGGACTACTGGTGATTCATATTAGTTCTGAATTAAAATGATTTTGCAATACTTCGAGTGAAGTTGATAGCAGAAAGAGTAGGTAAAATATCGTACGTCAATACAGTTGTGCTTTAATCTGGATAATAAATGGCGGAAATCAGGAGGAAAAACATGGTACCAAGCTTCTCCTTAGGCGGGAAAGGAAGCAGTCTAAAACAATAACTTGATCCTAATTTGAATAACTTGCTCAGTTGTTTCTGATGAATTTGGTTCGTTCGAAACTATTTGGATTTTGTTGACTTTGCACACAGGTAGTAGTAAGTTTCTTCGAATTTCGCCCTATGAGGCTGTTTATTTAGCCCCAAGACTTTCTTACATGTTTCTCAGCTAGCCTACTTTCCAAGATAGACGAAAGGCACTCATCTAGACTTTTACCTAGTAAAATCCTTTATTTTACCTGTAAAGCTCTATATTTTACCTTGTAAAATTTTATCATCTGAGTCAAACCTTATACAAAAAGTCTGAAGTCTAAACTAGCCCTGGACCATGACTGCTGGATGTTCACTGAAACAAAAAGTATAGTTTGAGGGTTTGCCTCCTCTAAAGAAATAGTACAAAAATGACCAAAAAACTTTTCTCTGGTCTGCTTGACCATCTTCCTGATCTTATATCCTTAAGTTCTTTGATGAAAAATACTCCAATAAACACACAAAAAAAAGAAAAAAAAAAGAAAGGCCTACTCAAAATTTATTGTTGTTGACCACATATAAAGCAAACATGCCAATAAAAAGAAAGTAACCTAGTACCATCAGGTTCCTTGTTTTATGCTTTTTCCAATATTATGGTTGTTTTAAGGGGGTCCAGCATGTACCCCCCTACCAGAAAATCAACCCCATGAAAAATTGCCCGACATGTAAAATTGAGCTGGCCAAGGGAAATTAATACTAATAAAAAGAATGAGGAAAAGAAGGGATTGCAGAAATTCTACCTATAGGCCTATTCCAAAATACATGTTGGATATATGCTGTAGGATCAAACAGTAAGCGGTAAGTTTTCAGAGTCAAAAGAGATTGGAGGGCAACTAGCCCCTCCCCTTCTATGCTCTTTTTCCCCGAAACTCATCCGATAAAAATTTTGAGATGGCTATTTTGTTGAAAATAGTTTAAACATCATGTATTAAAACTCCAAGTTTGACACAACCCCCCAGGACCTGGGGACAGGCAATGTAAGTTATAACCTAGGGCATATATGGCTCTTATGCAAGTGATACTCGTATAACTTCGAAGAGGGCTCGTTTGAATGAAGGCCCTTTCGAAATGAAATTCCGGCAGATCCGAATTCGTGAGCTGGAGTCAGTCAAACCAGTCAAACAATAGGGAAGTAAGTATGAAATGCGTTCAATGGTTGCTCTGTGTGGGAATCGGATTCTGGCAGGTCGATGCCGCGGAACTCCGCGTTCATCGGATTGATAAACTCGGGACACACTCACCGGCCTCGCCACGCTTTGATCACACGGCGGCTCGAGCGGAAGCGAAGAAGGTCTTCCTTGCCTTGGCCGACAAACATTCCTGGGAGTTCACTCAGTCGAGCGGCAGTGAGGTTTTCACGGATGGGGGATTGCAAGGCATTGACGTTCTGATTTTCGACAACAACTCAGGGCTTCTCTTCAACGAATCGGAGAAGAAAGCCTTCGAGAAGTGGGTGCGAAACGGCGGCGGGGTTGTAGGAATCCACGGGGCATCCCATGCCCACAAAGGCGTCGACGCGGCCAACCAGGCGGAATGGCCGTTTTGGTATGGGCTATGGGGCGTGCTACACAAGTCGGGCCCGAAGAATGGCCCACAGGGCCGCCGAGGATACACAGATACGGTTCACATAGTGGCCGACGATCCGCGTTGGACGCGGAATCTCCCGAAGCGATGGCGTTTCGAGCGAGTGGAATGGTATTTTTGGAACTACCATCCCAACTTCCAGCGCGTGCAGATCATCGCAACAGCCGACGTGAGACCGAACCAACCCTTACTACCAGAGCACTATCCCGTGACCTGGTGTCACGAGTACGCAGGCGGCCGAGCGTGGTACACCTACATGGGCCACTACACCGAAAACTTCCACCAACCCGAATTCATCCAACATCTCCGAGATGGGATCGAATGGGTGGCAGTAAAGGAGGCTTCAGCCTCCTCCCACTAGCGCGCCCCCCTCCCCCCAACCCCCCCCCCCCCCCCCACCCCCCCCCCCAGCCCCCAAACCCCCCCCCCCCCCCCCCCCCCCCCCCCCCCCCCCCCCCCCCCCTCCCCCCCCCCCCCCCCCATTGAGACCAGGTCGGTGCCAAGCTCATCCCCGGAGAGTTCGATGTTGGCGATCGTGACGGGGTTTGAGTCCGACTCGTCCAAAGATACATCCACATCGGTATACGCCACCAAAGGCAGTTCATTGACGTTCTCCACCGTGACGGTGATCGCGAGGTCAGCCGAAGGGCCGGACGGGAGTTCCGTGGCACGAACATTCACGGTCAGCTCATCACCACCGCCATTTGCAATGAGCGCCTCGTAGTCTGGTGCGGACTTAAACGTGAGTGCACCGCTGCTCGAACCGATTTCGAATAAGCCATGATCATCTGTCTCGACCAAAGAGTATGCTATGGTAGAGACCCCATCCGGATCCTGAGCCTGGACGGTTCCGACGGTGGTCTGGTTCTCGGGAACGTCAAAGCCATCCGTGGGCGCCGTAAACTCAGGAGGGTTATTCTGAATCACTGCGATCGATATCGTCTGACTGCCACTCATAGGCGTGTCACCAGTCTCCGTGGCAACGATTGTCACCTGATAGCTAGCGGCTGTTTCGTTAGCTAGACTCATCTTGGTCTTCAAACTGTTCTCCACCATCTCAAACACGGCCGACTCAGTCCCACTTTCAGCGGTTCCAGGGAAGACTTTGAGAGTATGGGTTTGGAGGTCAGTGTCGTCGGAGTTATCGTCATCGAACACAGCTACAGTCCCGACAGCCACTCCGACGCCTGAACCCCCGGGGATTACAGGTGAGGTATTTGAATTGGCAGGAGCGAATGACAGGTAAGGCGCCTCATTGAGATCCCGTATGGTGAAGGTATGCTCATGGGACGGATAGGTACCATTGGCAGTGAAAGCTGTGTCGCTCACCCGGATCTTGGCCTTCAGGGTGTTATCAGTGGCTTCATAATTCAGCACACTGTCCTTCTTGATCTTCAATTTCCTGTTGGAGCGATCAATTTCAAACCGAGAATCCGAGTTGCCAATCAGTTCGAAATACAAGGTTCCGATACTGTCCCCAGAGACATCTAAGTCCGTAGTAGTAGTAGTAGTAGTAGTAGTAGTAGTAGTAGTAGTAGTAGTAGTAGTAGTAGTAGTAGTAGTAGTAGTATATGATGAAAGTGTATTGAAATTTGTTTTTTGAAATTTTTTTTTGTAAATTATTGATGCCACTACAATGAAGGATTTCCTAAGGACGGTAGAAAATCGCTCCTTATTTAGGAAGTGTAATGAACTTGTTAGTTGTAATATTTTACGTTTCGTACACTTTCTGAATTTTTGACTTTTACAGATATTGTATTTATAATTGGTAAAGTTGAAATTTTACGAAATTTGAAAAGGTATTAGAATAATTGTTAATTTGAGTGTAGTAGATTAGTCAGTACGACGAAGCATGATTGTGAAGATGGTGGGTCAATGTAGAGCAAAGAGAAGAAATTCTAGAAGCTCCACTAAATTACACCAATAACAAAAACAAAAAGGTCCCAATTCTATCAAATCCTTTAGTAAGACTTCTTGTCGCCCAATTCAGGGATAACCTACTTTGCGTTTAGCACCAGATAGACGATCTGGCTATCTGTCTTCCTTCATATGCTATTAAATTAAAAATAAAAGTTTTTCAACTGAAAGTAAGGAGCAACATTAAAGCGTAAAAAGAACAGAAATTACTACGTGTATGAGGGGGATTGCCCCCTCCTCAACACCTCGTTCTCTACGCTAAAGGTTTTTAGTACTTTTAAAAAAGCTTCCTATTGTTCTAATTAAACTACCTTGTGTATCAGGAGGCGCTCTTAAAGAATTGGGTCAAAATCGAAATTTTAGCATAAAGAGTGAGGTGTAAAGAGCGTAAGGAGCAAAGGGGGAAATCCCCTCCATATACGTAAAATTTTCTGTTCGTTTTGTGTTTTAATGTTGCTCCTTACTTTCAGTCGAAAAAATCGTGTTTTTTTAATTTAATTTCTGATCATTTTTTAATAATGCCAAGAAATCTGGGCCTACCTCCACAAAAAAATCCCCCTCCCCACAGAAATATTCTCTAGACAATTCAATCGGCACCGAGGTGACGATCAAAGCCCGCCTCCGTGCCTCGGACGAACAGGTCAAAGGTCAGGTGATCGATATCAGCGTCCAGGATCGAGGCGAGGGAATCGCGCGCGAACACCTGACCCGTCTGACCGAACGGTTTTATCGTATCGACAAGGCCCGCTCGCGCACGCTCGGCGGCACGGGGCTAGGTCTGGCCATCGTCAAACACATCGTGGCGCGCCATCGGGGGCGGCTTCTGATTCAAAGTTCCAAAGATGGGGAAGACGGCGAACGCGGAAGCGTTTTTACAGCCGTTCTGCCGATAAATTCCGAGACGCCATAGGCCCAAAAAGCACGCGTCACAAAACTGTAAAATAACTGCAATAAAGTCGTTCAATCGCGCCCCTATTGAAGCCGCGACGGCCACCGGTACCTCGGCGGCCAAACGCATCTTCGGAGGCTAGTGATGCAGAAGAAAGTGGCGTTCGCCGTGGCGGCGTTGGCCAGCATGGGTGTCGCAACCGCGGCGCAAGCACGCGATGCAATCAGCATTGTCGGCTCGTCCACCGTTTTCCCCTTCACCTCGACGGTTATCGAACGCTTTGCCCAGGTCAGCGGCGGTCCGGCTCCGATCATCGAATCGACGGGCACCGGCGGCGGTATGAAACTTTTCTGTGGCGGTGTCGGCGAGCAGCATCCCGACTTCACCGGCGCCTCTCGGGCCATCAAGGACAGTGAGAAAGAAAACTGCGCCGCAAATGGCGTCACGGACGTTACGGAAATGATCGTCGGCTTTGACGGTATCGTCCTGGCCAATTCGAATAACGGTCCGGAAATGTCGATCTCCAAGGCCCAGCTGTTCACGGCGCTGGCCAAGGAAGTCGAAGTTGACGGCGAAGTCGTTGCCAATCCCTACACCAACTGGTCGGAAATCGACGCGTCTCTCCCCGATGCGGCCATCGAAGTTCTGGGCCCGCCCCCGACGTCCGGCACGCGCGATGCCTTCGTCGAGCTGGTGATGGAAGAAGGCTGCGAGGACCTTGAGCCTTTATTTTAAAAAAGAATATTTTTATGTGAATGATGTCACATTCGAATGCATTTAAAGAGTATAAAACAGCATTATAGTGTTGTAATGACGTCATTGTATAAAACGTCATTTGTGTAGCTGAGCTTCCGTGCAACTCCAATCCATTTAACATAATCCTCGTGAAACTGAACCTTCCTTTAACTGGACCCATGCGCAACTTATCCCTATTAAAGTGAACCTTTGTTAAATTAGTCCCCTGTGCAGCTCAACCTTATTTGACAGAACCCTCGTGCAGCTGAAACCACGTTTAACTGGGCCCCGTGCAACTCAGCCCCATTTAACTTAACCCTGGTTTGACTGAGCCTCTGTACAACTCAAACCTATTTAACAAAACCTTCGTTCCACTGAATACCTGTTTAAATCAACCCTAATGTAACTCACCCATATTTAAATTAAGCCTTGTTTCAGTGAACTCAACCGAAGACCTAAGAATAAGTTAGAAATTGCAACAAAGAACCGGCAGAATTGCGATTGTAACATATTTATGTCACTGGCAGCCAATGAAACGTTTCTGGGATGCTGGTTGCGTGTATCTTTTCATGTATGGCAAAGTTAATCATTGCTCCATTCAAGTAGGACTTCTTCTAGTTTCCATCTAAATGACCAGATTTTGATTTCTTTCCCCGGTCAAATATTATGATTTTTTGTTTTAATGTTTGAATGGGGAGGGGGAAGCGTCGTTGGATTTGGACCTCAGCTCTAAGGTTAGAAAAAGCTTTTACTCTGATCGGAGCTAAATTTAATAGGATGTAGCCTCTAGTCTGGGAATATAAAAAAGTCAGAAAGAAGTTGAAGAAAAATTGAAAGGTATTGGGAAGAAACCAAACCTTTACAGGCTCAAAAATTTATTCTGAAAAAAAATTCTACAAGAATGTTGTGACGGTAGCGATTATTATACTTATATGCTGGTTTGAATAGTGACTAATCGTCTTTTTATTTAGTAATTTTGGGTGAATTATGCCATTTACTAAACTAGAAATCTGCAGGAATTTTTAGGTAAAAGTTACTTATAAAGGTTGACACCGAAATTAATTGAAACGTCAAAATCGAAAATAGTCTCGTCTTTACAGTCCACACGAGAATCCAATTGCCGAATTATCAAGTGAAAACCAATGTGACCTTGAGGCTGCCAATACGAATACATTATTGAAAATTTACTTCAAAGGTTTTTGATTATTGTAAGATCGTTGCAGTAATTTGTCTTTTCAATAAACCTAATTTCTGAATTTGGCAGGTAAACCTTGAGACAACGTTAAATTTTCACTGGCAACCCTGTTTTCCGTGATAACGAGAAAACCCATCTTCTACTATTTTTCGAAATAAAATATCTGTATTCTTGATGCAAGGATCCATTTTTGAACTAAGCGCTACAACAACAAAACGGTAACATGGTTTGATTTCCAATTCAGTATTGTTTCCAAATATAATATAATATACAAATATATATACACTGTGAAATTTTATTTATTTTGTTTAATTGCAAAACCCAAAAAAGTATACAAAAGAATTAAACAAAATCGCTGAAAATAATCAGATTAATAGCTCAATTAGTTCCGAACCTGGTGCACATTCATCAATATGGGAAAAACATGCGAATTGTATGCTAATGGTCCTGTTTGATTCCAAGACTATGAAGTCCGGACTCGTAGGTCCACCTCGAGGTCCATCAATGTACCTACAAAGATAAATTTGATAGTTGCAAGAATTTTTTCTCTCAATAAACTCTAATTCTGATTCTGGCAGAAGACGCTGAGTTTTATAGAGTAGAAACATTGAAGCGACGTTGTAAATTTCTCCTGGTATGCCTAGTTAAATGCCAAATTCCCCAAAGTTTTTTTTGGGGAAGGAGGGGTCTGGATAGATCTTCGAACCCCTCTCCATATGTACATTGTTATTTTGTAGTATTGGGCCATCTGTTGTTTTGTATTTTTACCTTAAATTTTCCTGTTTATCTACAAATTACTTTTTATGTGTGACAAGCGG
The DNA here is from genome assembly GCA_010016025.2 of Alatinidae sp. Z8VKAUB7J3. Taxonomy (NCBI): domain Eukaryota; kingdom Metazoa; phylum Cnidaria; class Cubozoa; order Carybdeida; family Alatinidae; species Alatinidae sp. Z8VKAUB7J3. The sequence goes on from JAAAKM020073195.1 coordinate 150,996,927, forward strand.
TTGCGGCGCTGCCCTCCGGGGGCTGGATCTGGTTTCATTCTTCTTCTGGCCTTCAAATATCCTCGCCGAAGGCGAAAAAACTGCTGGGTTTCAAGGTGCCGGCCGGTCGAGATGGCCCAGATCCCGGTCCGGGTCAATCCGGTCTCGCACGCGGGTCTTCAGCTCTTTCACATCCGGAAAACCGCTGTCCCGTTTGCGTTCCCAGACCAGCTCCTCGTCAACATGGATCTCAAAGATCCCGCCCAAATCTCCGGGAACCAGTGTCACCCCGCCCAATTGGTCCTGGAAGGTTTGCAGCAGCTCCTGCGCCATCCAGCCCGCCCGCAGCAGCCAGTTGCAGCCGGTGCAGTAGGTAATGGTCACAACGGGTTTCCCGGATCGGGTCATGGATCAGCCTCCGACGGCGCGCAGCATCTCGCGGCTGATGATGTGCCGCTGGATTTCACTGGTGCCTTCCCAGATACGCTCCACCCGCGCGTCGCGCCAGATGCGTTCCAGCGGCAGCTCGTCCATCAGGCCCATGCCGCCGTGGATCTGGATCGCCTCGTCCGCGACAAAGGCCAGCATCTCGGTTGCCTTCAGCTTGGCCATCGACATGTCGCTCTCGGTAACGGTGCCCTGGTCGAACTTCCAGCCGGCCTCCCAGGTCAAAAGGTTCGCAGCCTTCAGCTCCAGCGCCATGTCGGCGAGCTTGAAAGAGATGCCCTGGAACTTGCCGATCTGCTGGCCGAACTGCTTGCGTTCGGCGGCGTATTCGATCGAGTGCTGCAACGCGCGCTCGGCGCGGCCCAGGCAGGTGGCGGCCACTTGCAGGCGGGTGGCGCCCAGCCAGGTGTTGGCAACCTCGAAGCCCTTGTCGACCTCGCCCAGAATGGCCGAGGACGGCAGGCGGCAATCGTCGAACTCCAGCACCGCGTTGGTGTAACCGCGGTGGCTGACGTTGCCGTAGCCGTCACGCACCTCGAAGCCCGGCGTACCCTTGTCGACAAAGAAGGCGGTAATCTTTTTCTTGCTTTGCCGCCCAATAATCGACTAAGCTGGGCGTTTTTGGCCAATTTTGTCAGTTCCAAACTGGTTGGTGAAGAGGAGCGATGGTCGGCAATCGCAATTTCACCTACGCCGATGAGTTCCTCGACATAGCAAAGATCTCGGGTTACATCTCCGAGCAATGTTGGTGGCGGCACCTGATAGGAACCGGTGTAGGCCCATGAGGATAAGCCTTCCTGACGCAGGCCTTTGGCTTTCATGATCAAGTTGTCAATGGTTCGCGTGAACCCGTCCGTTCCCAAACAGCCAACGACTGAGCAAACTCCGGCGGTCGTAAATTGGCTCAAACTCATTTCCGGTGTTCGCGTTGCCGGACCGCCTTCTCCGCCTGCACCGGCGATATGGGCGTGTCCATCAACGAAGCCAGGTACCAGAAAATGGTCAGTACCGTCGATAACCTCGCAGTCCGTTCCCTTCGGCTCTGGTATTTGGTTGCTTACGGCGAGAATCGATTGGCCGCCAAGTAAAACATCCTTCTTCCCTACAGGGTTTGGGTCTAGACACTCAATGTTCTTGTAAAGGATCATAATTGGATTTCCGTAAAAATTGGTCTGGAAAATCCCTATTTTTTCATAGTTGGACCAATCCACAAAGGCTCGATCTCATTTTCCCAAGCGCCTCCTTTCAGCAAGCCCTTGTTCGCTGTTTGGGTGAGGCACAAAATCAATTCTGAGACAGGGTCAATCGTCGTTGACCCTGTCTCAGCTTAATCAGAAGCTTAAAGAGAGATTGGCATAAAAATGTCTTCCTCGTTCTGGGATCGGTTGTCTCAAAAAGGGATTGTTTGCATTGAGATGATGGCTGTAATGCTTATCGGATAAATTCTTCACGCCGACAAATACCTGCCAATTCCTTTTCAAGTCAAAACCACTGTGCAGGTCGAAAAGGGTGTAGCCCGGTGTTGTAGATTCGATGCGACTGACAGCCACCCGGTCTTGTCCTGCAGTCACGGTAGTGATCGCTTCTGCCCAAAACCTGTATAAAAAAAAAAAAAATAACAAAAATAATAAATAATAATAAAAAAAAGATAGAAAAAAAAATAATATGCTAGAGAATGGACTTACAACAGTGAAACCGGAACTGCTGGTTTTGAAGAATATTGTGGTGGACCAATTGGAGAAACATAAATATAACGAGGAAATTAATTCGGTAGTCAGTCAATCGTTTGTTGAAGAAGATGTGTAACTTATTATTCTGGGATCTAAATGAGGTACTTATTAAGGATGGTGTTTGTGAAAACCTAAAATACACTTGAAGCCTCTCATCACGTTGGCTGGAAAGGTCAACAGTTTTAATGTTTCTCCTTACCTGAAGGTAGCCTTCTATCAAATTTTAAGTAAATGCGGACATTAGTATAGAATTATTATAGAATTAGTATAGAATTTAGAATAGAATTAGTATAGAATTAGTATAGAATGTCCGCATTAGCATAAATGCGGACATTCAGAAATGGCAACCACTTCTGAAAATCCATCCCGTTTTCCCAAATTTACTTGCGACACAAGTGATGACTGCACTTGAGTGAAGCTTGTGAAGCTTGAAGTGTCGTGTGAACTCTCGTGTGAAGCTTGAAGAAGCAGATTACGCCTCTGAAAATCATAATTGGTATGCCCCAACTGATCCAAGGTACTTACACAACGCATTTGGATATGATCAGTTAAAAAATACCATCTCTGGATGATCACTGTGATGGAAGGTAGTATCACATGAGCCACTTTGTGCCTCCTGTCATAGAGATTGAAAATGATCATCTACTTCTCCTTCAATCGGGGTGCAACATGCCAAATTCTCTGCTAAGAAATTGTTGCAAAAGGGAGAAGAGTGTTGCAGGGATAGTTGACCCGATCTGTGCCTCCAATCATACAGATTGAAGGCCTTTGCATGATTCTAGTTCAAACAAGATCCAACACGTCTGCCGTTCTGCCAAAAAGATTGCATTGTGAGGGCCAGGGACTGGGAAGGTTTTAGTAGGGCTGGAGGGTCACTTTGATCGGGGGTCATCGGCATCGCTTATGCAGAAGACCCGAACAAAGCCATCAGCATTATCCGGCAGGTCATCAACAGCCAGGAAGATGTGGTAAAAACCAAATCTCCGGAAGTGGGCATTTCCGACTTCGGCGATTCCAGCGTGAATATCGAATACCGCTACTGGGCGCCCACAGGTGGTTACTACCGCACCATACACAAGGTGAACCTGGCCATCTTTGAAGCATTCCGCGCCCAGCAGGTGTCAATACCGTTCCCGCAGCGCGAAGTGCGCATGCTGAACGACTGACGGCAACGTTCCGCCTTGCCGCCTTGCCGCCTTGCCGCCCCTATTTTGAACCGGCTGAACGCGGCATGCCCGCCAGCATCATTTCCTGAGCAGGCAAACCCAGCAACAGGCGCCCGGCGTCTTCGATGTTGTGTGGCGCCACCGTGATGTGCTGCCCCACCACGCGCACATCGCGGCTGATACGTTCCAACGGGTGGCCCTTCTGATTGGCCGTGGTCCCGGCCGCTTCCACCAGGGTCGCCACCGCTTCAATACAACCACGCACTGAATCCGAACAGGCCAGTTGGAATATGGCCCGCTGTTTGCTGGTAATGTGCTCACGATGACACACCTGCTGCCACATCTCATCCAGCAGTTCCACCACCAGCGCCCGGCCACTGCGCAGCCGCACTTCCGCTTCGGCCACCGCACGCTGGGCGCGGGGTCGCTCTTTCAGCCCTCTGGCGCTGAACCTGGGTGTTTTGCCTTCAGCCAGTTCCACAAAGGCGTCTACCGCCGCGCGCGCCAGCCCCCACGCAATACCCACCTTGTTGTAGGCAAGCCGCGCACCCAGGGGAAAGTTCAGCAACGGCGAAGCATGGCTGGTGCCGCCGATGGGCGCAATTAGTTGTTCAGCCGGCACAAAAGCGTTGTCCACCTGCACATCGTGAGAACCTGAACCGCACAGCCCACCCGTGTGCCAGGTGTCCAATATGTGCCAGTCCGGCTGCTGAATAATGGCGTAACGGTTGTCCCCTTATTCCCGCCCTGGTGTCGGCCCTGCTGTTCCTTCGGCCGCTCCTTCAGCGTCTCCATCAGCTTGTCAAAACCGCCAAGCGCCTCGATCTCGGCCTTTTCCTCCGCGCTCAGATGCTTCTCGGCCATCTTGCGCAGCCATTCCTCGGGAATGTCCACGGATTCCATCACCGCCTCGGCCGGGATCGCCTCCAGCCCCTCAAAGGTGGCGGCAAAGGCGCGGTCGAACTTGTCGATGTTGCGCTCATCCTTCACCATCGCCGCGCGGGCGAGGAAGTAGAAGGCCTCGATGTCATAGGTCGCCAGCCCCGCCTTCATCCCTTCAAGGAATGTCAGGTATTCGCGCAAGCTGACCGGAATGGCTGCTTTGCGCAGGTTTTCAAAGAAGGGCTGGAACATCGCGGAGCCTCAGGACTTGGTTACGCCAGCACCCGGTGCGTCAGGATGGTTGCCAGCAGGCCGAGAATACCAAAAACGATGGCATAGACAGCCCCGTATTGCAGCATGTCCAGGGTGTTGCCGCCACGTTTGCGGGCCTTCAGCGCGCCGATGAGGGCGCCCAGCAGCACGCCTGCGATTACGATCATGGTCTTTTCCGTCCGTTGTCTTTGGTTGCAGGATCAGGACCCGGCGGGGCGCAGCGCGGCAATTTCCTCCAGCCGCGCCTCGACCACCCAATCCGGGCCAAAGCCGTACCTTGCCCATCCCAGGCTGTCCAGCCTGACCCGGCGGGCTTCGGCAGTGCGGTCCTCCAGTTCCAGGGCTTCCGCTTGCAGCATCAGCAGGGTGGACAACAGCGCTGCGTTTTCATGCGCCGAGGCGGTTTCCACTGCCGGGCCAAGCCGCGCCAGCGCCGCCGCACCGTTGCCGGTCGCAACCTCATAGGCGGCCAGCTGCACCGTCAGCTTGGCCTGGTGCATCCGGGTGCCCGGCTGGCCTTGCAAATAGCTCATCGCGGTCTGGAAGTGCTGCAGCGCCAGTTCCGGCTCGCGCACATGCAGCATCCGGCCAAAAATGACAATAAAAAACTTCACTATTGAAGGAATAACGATTTCATAAAGAACAAATTGACTAAGACCATGTTCAAATCAGCTTTAAGAATGTTCTCCATTTTTATGGTGTCAAGCAAGCCCCATACAACTTTCGGTTAATCTGGTACTAACCAAACGTTTTGTTTCAACTTTTGGATTTTAACTCTGATATACAGCAAATTTTATTCATACTATCTTGTGTCTTGTTCCCCTCCCCTTTGTGTATAGAATTTGCCCTAGCCTATATACAAAATTACAAGTTTTGTCAGTTTGAATTATATCTGTACTTCTTCTCATCAATAGTTTGTTCATAATGCCAAATTTACCTGCCGGGAATTGGGGTACAAATACACAGTAGCAATTATTGTTTTGGTAGGTGTTTTTTGGCGTTAAATCGAATGGTGTGTTTATCAGCTAGTGAATTAATTGATACTTCGACAAATTTACCACCAAATATCCCTAAGCTAAATATTAAAATGATTTAAAATGTAATTGAAATTATATAAATGGAATGGATGAGTTAGGGGGGGTCAGAACATACATTTACAATACTGCTTACAGGATTGTTCGTGATTCAAGTTCTCTAATAACTTTAAATAAGTAAATATAAATGGCGTTCAAAAATTTTTAATTTCAGCATATAATCAGGGAACAAATTGAATCCTACTTTTACATTCTATTGGATCTCAATCAGAATACACCCGAAGATTTGCATGTAGTAACAGTTATTTTTAACAGTCAAATTATCTCATATCTTTCAGTGAGCAGTAAAACAGCTCCTTTGTTGCCAACATGGCACTGAAGAAACTACATGAAAATTGACATTTATTTTTCACTCTAAGCAGTTCAAAACTAGCATTTAACAAAGCTATACTCAAATATGATATTGATATTGAAAGAGGTCATTAATTTCATTTCTGAGCATTATTTAAATTTAACCGAGGGTAAGGTTCAATTGCCAGAAGTAGTGTAGCAACAGACAAGGCAACAGTGAAAATGGCAATTTGGGAGGAGCTGCATTGGATGTTTTTGAAAAAGAGCCTGCTATTGGAAATAAATTATCTGAATTAGACAATGTAATGCTGACTCCTCATATTGGTGCTCAAACCAAAGAAGCTCAATCGTTGGCAGCCAATGTTATTGCAGAGAAGATAATCCAAATTCTACGAGGAGTTATCTAGTTCTTCTCGTACAATTCATGCGTGGTCTTTAAAAATAACTAAAAAAGCTTGACTTTTACGTGATTAATTATCATCTCTTTCTTTTTAACGTCAACTTGGAGGTTAACATAACGTGCTGAAATCTAGTAATAATATGCGTAAATTACAATCTGCAAAATATGCAAATTTTTCAAAAATTGACACTATGTTAAAAATTTCTCTTGGATTGTCATTATTTGCAGTTTTATCATTTGGATTAGTGTATGCTGATACTATTTCGGTCTCAGTTGATGGTACTCAATATGCGGTTGATTACACAGCAAATGATGTTATTGTGTCCAGCATAGAGGCTGACTCTGAAGCATCTTCATTATTTCTAACAGTTGCTGTTACTGGTTCTTCTGGTTCATTGGAAGTAGTTTTAGACCGAACTTTCTTTGATTCTAAATTTGAAGGAATAGATGATGAATTCTTTATTTTGATAGATGGAGACTTTGCAGATTTTACCGAAATTGAAACTAATTCTGAAACTAGAGTATTGAATATTGAAGTGCCTTCTGGAACTGAGGAGGTTGAAATTATTGGTTCATCTTTTGGAAATTCTCCTGAATCTCCAACACCAGTTGAAGAGCCACCAACACCAGTTGAAGAGCCACCAACACCAGTTGAAGAGCCACCAACCACAACTACTACCCAATGCGGTCCTGGTACTTATCTGGTAGATGGAGTATGTGTTTTAGATGAAAGATGCGGTCCTGGTACTTATCTGGTAGATGGAGTATGTGTTTTAGATGAAAGACGCGGTCCTGGTACTGTTCTAACATATGGTTCATGTGTTCTTGCTAATCGTACGGTGGCAAGGATTCTTGCGCCCGGATCGGGATGGCATCCATCAATTGCGGACTCAGAGCGATGACGGGGTGCGGGTTTGGGTGGATGAGGAACTCCTGATTGACGATTGGGAGCCGGACGCTCAGCCGGATGCGTTTGCGGAGATTACCTTGGAGGCTGGCCGGTATCATGCCGTGCGCGTTGAGTATCGCCATCTTAGCGGTCCGGAGTCCTTGGTTCGATTGCTCTGGTCGCCTCCTGGCGGAGGGCCTGAGGAGATTATTCCGGCGCGCCATTTGTTTTACTGTGAAGATCTGTTTCCGCGTGTCCGCCTTACCCAACCCTTTTCAGGGGAACGTTTGCCATTCGGAGATGCGGTGTTGGTAGAAGCCGCCGCAGAGGGGTTGGGCGATGATGTGGACCGGGTTGAATTCTTCGTCGATGGGGTTCTTTTGGGGCAGAGTGCTTTCTTGGATCCCCAGATTCCGTTCTCCTTCTTTTGGAATGGCGCATCCGTGGGAGACCACGAGGTGTGGGCTGTGGCTTTCGATACGTCTGGGCGGCGTACCGAGAGCCGGCATCATCGCGTCGAGATCACCGAAGACTTGCCGCAGTGCCTGAGTGAAGTGGTTCGGACCAGTTTTGAAACAGGGGTGGGGTCGGAGTGGAGTGTGCGCCAACGGTCAGCGACACCCATTGGAGGTCGACAATTCTTGGGACCGCGTGGAGCGCACGAGATTCGCTTGCAACTGGATCAATTGGATACGCATACCCAAGTCCTCGTGGAGTTTGATGTCTATGTTTTGCGGAGCTGGGATGGTCTTGGGCCAGATGGAACGTTCGATGAAACCTTTCGCGTTCGCTTGGATGACGGGCAAGAGTTTGTCTATGCGTTTGCCAACGGGACTGGGCCGGGGCCGGACGCAGGGCGGCAGAGCTTTCCCAACCTCGTTGGCGAAGGCGCGAATCATCCGTCTCAAACCGGCGCGAGTGAGGTTCAGTCCCTGGGGTATTTCTATGGCCTCGACCGGGGTCAAGTTTTCCATTTCTTAGGCTCTGGACCTTTTTTTTTAGAAAAGGCTACCAGGTTTTATTTTAGAATTTTTTTCAATTTTCTGGGAATTAAATCAGAAAAAACTGGCCAAATTTTAGATCCTTTTTCAAAGATCCCTTGAGCCAAACTTCATTTGACTGGTATTTTGGATTAGAGAGCAAGATCTCCTTTGGCAGAATAAGAAAATTGACACTGCAATAGATTTACAGCTTTTTTTGCTTGGTTTCTGGAATAAGACATAAAATGAAATACCACACTAAATCTCAGGCCACCAGGTCACTCAGCCGAGTATCTAAACGTCCCATTAACAAGGAAACAGACTGTGAATGAGTGAATCGGGACTATTCCGTGATCGTTGTCAAAAAACTATCGACCCTTTAACATTATCTCTATAAATAGCCTTCTTATTATTTGAATATGGTAATTTACATCTTCTTTTTGAGGCTTTGAGGATCAGCCTCATCCTGACCCTGCCTGGATTTAACTCGATCACACCTTAGAAATTCTTTAAGAATCTGGTTATAAGAATCAAGTTACATGGAATCCAGATTCTCTACGAATCTGGAACAAAAGAAATATGCTGCCTGTCAACGACGAGTAGTCGTCTTTAATGAATATTCGTCTGGGGGATCTTAATTCTATAATAAGGAAACAAAATTCAATGAAATCAAACAGTTTGTGCTAACGAACTGTAGTAGGGAGTGCTCCGGCCAATAGTAACCGAAACTCTCAAAATGGAATTTTGACACCAATAGTTGCATCAAAACAATCGTATTTTAACGCAAATTTTAAATATAGAAGTTTCATCAAGATCAGTTATACCCATCAAAAGTACGAACCTGAGAACATTTGCTTCATTTTAGAAAATAGGTGAAACAACCCCTAAAAGTCATACAATCTTAACGAAAATCATACCATCAGATTCAGCGTATCAGAGAACCTTATTGTAGAAGTTTCAAGCTCCTATCTACAAAAATGTGGAATTTCGCATACGTCAGCAGAGATGGGTTCTCCAAACCCGATCCCTATATATGTTGCACGATGGGTACAAAATTTTATTAATTCCTTATCTTAAGTATATGAATTGTCTTTTTTTTCCTACTCTGACTAATTAAAAGTTCTCTCCCCCACTTATGAAGTTTGACCTTCTCCCATAAATGAAAATCGGCAGTCTATGTGCCAAAAGAAAGAGAGGATATAACTGTGAGACTTCTTTAGTCCCCCTCTGCCTAAAAAATCTGCTCTTAGAGGGGGAGGGGGAAAAGGATGTGATCTTTAAGATTTGTCCAAGGAGTGTTCCTAAGTTAGTTTGTGAAAACATAAATGAAATCGTACAACAAAACATCTATTTGATCTTACACTCAATTTTTGGAGCATTAGATGACATTCATTAAAATTGCCCTTGCCCCCTTAAAGTCGCGGACATGAGCCTTAAGGACCTAAGCTACGAAATAAAATACTGCTCTGGGCAGAAACTACTGAAGTTACAAAGATTTTCCCTCTTGATCACAAATTTGATAAAGGGGATCAAAGCAAGAGGTAGGAGCACCAACAACTTTTTGCGATTCCCTTGCTTAGAATTAGGTCTTCCATCCCAGTGGGAACATTAGGGAACTGGATGCAGCAACTTAAAGACTTTATACTCAGCACAAATTTTACTGAAGAGTGGAGAAAGGGGGAAGCATTTTTTTCTCATCTCTACGAAGATTTTCATAAAAGTACAAAAAATATTTTCAAGCCCAGCGAGTTCAAGAATGCGGTGTATAGACCAAGTTTCAAGGATGTGTGTTAAAAACTCGTCGTGTGACAGCATTTGCATCACTGCAACCGAACAGTACTGCTTATGATCTGACATTTTTCACACATCTCATCGATACTGATATGGCATTTACAAAACATCAGTTAAGTGTTACTAGGTAAGAAAATAAATCAGAAAAATAGAGAGGGTAAACCTTGGATTTCATACTTCTTCCCCCTAAAACGACAGCTTCATCCGTGCCTGGTCTCATGTGGGAGACACAATTCCGTTCAAAGAAAAAATTAGAACCTGTCCTAGGGTAAGATAGGATCTAAGGTTCAAGCTCAGAAATCCGCCATTCCATTTGCTCTAAAGTATCTTGGATTTTCTCGATGACTTCCTCTAGGGAACAAAGACGTTTCTCATATTTTTCGGAAAGCGTTTGTCCCTCCATCTCTTGCTCAATGCCTAGCAGCTGCAATGCTGTGATTTCTCCTTCTGTGTAAGCTTCGATTTTTTGGGCGAGTTCAAGTGAAGGCTTTCTTTCTCCGCGGAGAAGTTGGTAGAGGTAGGAGACGGATATGTTTAGATCGCTAGCAAATTTCTTCGGCGGGAGGTTACGTTTGAAAAGGTACTCTTTCATTTCCAGATTTTTAATTTTTAATCACAATAAGAAAGATAAAAGAAATTTTAATTTCTGGAATGCATTAAGATTATGCTCTTTGCATAGGAGGGGGTGAATCCGAACAAGTAGGGGATGATGCCAGACGTTTCAGTTTCCCTTTGCTCCTTGATCTCATGACTCCTGACGACATGGTTGCTGTCATAAGTGATTGTCAGCGTAGTCGTTTTATTCCGAGTTCCGTGATAGAAAAGGTTGATGAATGGAACGAAATTCATCGATTTAGCTTGCTTTTCAGTGAGTGTATAGACCCATTGTTCTTGTCTATCTTGATTGAGCTCGTATCCCACACCAAACAGATTGAGAATATCCTTTTTTGTCGTAATTCCATCTTGAATCATTTCATCGACCATTTTTCCTGAAAGAGAACTCAGTTGATCAGTTCCAGATTTCTGCACACAGCCTGTAATGATGAACGTTGTGAAAAGGACAAGAATCATTAATTTTTTCATGTGGAACCTCAATCTATGAAAATAACTTAAATTAATGAGAAAAATAATGCAAGAATGTTGATTCGTTTTTAAGTGATGATATAAACTAAATTTTAAACATTGGAGCTGAACATGAAGTTAAAGTCTCTGCTACTCTTTCTCTTACCAGAGGGCAAATAAAGTTCTTAAATCTTATTAGAATAGCCCTGTCTAGAATTATAAATTCTTCAAAGCATAGTCACTGGTCTGAATTGCTGTCAATTACTTTTTAAGTCACAAGCTGAAAAATAAAATTATTTTCTCTTGGTGTCATTCAAAAAAATCCAAGAATAATTAAATTAACAAATAGTCAATGTAAAAATAGCTGAAATTGGATTATCAAAAGAATCCAAAGCATTTCCCTTTAAAAGAGACTATGTCACCAATTGTGCACAATGGAACCTTTTAAATGAATAATGGCATATCTGGCCCTTAAGATAAGCATAAAATCGAGAATTTTGCATTTTTAGGAACAGTTTTCCAGGGGGAGGGAGATTTTTTAAGGGAAGAATGGCCCGCATGGGGGAGTTTTCAGGGGAAATTTTTCAAATACTTTTAAACTTAAATGTGATCGTTACTATTACGTTGGGAATCCTCCGTAAGGGAAAATTTTCTGGAGGGAATGTTCTGGGGGGGGAAGGATTTTTATTTGGAGGCGAAGTTTCCGCAAGGGGGATATTTACAAGGGATATTTTCTTTGAATTTTACTCATTTATATGCCCTCAGGCTATTCGATAATGTTTTAATAAATTGCAGCTAACTTGCATGGGCTAGCCAACTCAGTGTCTTTTTGTTTTTCCCTGCTTAGGCAAAGTCGTTTTCTAATTTCGTCTTAGGCACCTTTACCCTATTTGAGATAAATTTGGAACGTCTTATAATACTTGGCTAAAACAAAAGTGAAGACATCATTTTATACAGTTTTATATTCTTTCCAAATATATTTCAGTAAGATCTATACTGTACCTGTTGTAATACCGTGACATTAACTGATAAACTGATGCCACAAATTCCAAAAACTTTCTTGATACAATCATAAACAATAATTTAACTCATCCCTAAAAGTGAATAAATTTTTAATCATTCATACAGAAGATTTTGGAGAAAGGAAGATAGATGGATTCATCAAGGGTAACAAGGCTCAGTGACCGAACTGATGACGATCACGCGGCCGAACTTGCGTTCGCGCATGCCGGGCCAGATCGGATGAACAGTATTGAAAACGCCGGTCAGATTGGTGTCGATCACCTGCTGCCACTGTTCGGGGGTCATTTTGTGGAATGGCGCGTCGCGCGTGATACCCGCATTGGCAACCACGATGTCGATCGGGCCGACTTCTTCCTCGACCTGGGCGATACCCGCTTTGGAGGCTTCGTAGTCTGCCGCGTTCCATTTGTAGGTCTTGATGCCGGTTTCCGCAGTGAAGGCGGCGGCGGCTTCGTCGCGTACGACGTACGCGACCCGGAGAACCCGACCTTCGTCGGCGCAAACATCAGCGACGGCAACGGCGGCACCTCAACCGCAACGGTGACCATCGAGATCGAGCTGGCGTTGGAGGCTCTGGTGGCCGAGATCGACGTTGCGGAGATCGAGGACACCGACGCCGCCCCCAATGCCGCGCGCTATGACGCCCTGCGCGCGATGCCGCCGGAGGAACTGGAGGCCGAATTGCGCTCGGCCTGGGGCAGGTTGTCGGGAAACTTCGTCATTGCCGCCGGCGGCCCGCTGGTGCCTGAGCTTGGCGCGGTGAGCATTCCCGAAATAGGCGACCTTGACCTTGTACGCGACAGCCGCATCACA
>JAAAKM020073195.1:151009756-151038740 GCA_010016025.2 Alatinidae sp. Z8VKAUB7J3
GGACGGCCAACAACGGGCCTTTGGTGATCCGCCAGGTCGGCGCCGGCGAGCACGCCTATGCCGCGCTGCTGGAGGGCGGCGAAATCAGCGAACCGCTGCCGCGGCAGGGTTATGCCGCGGAAACCGCGGGCGCTGTCTTCCTTCGCTTCATGGTGCAGGGCTTTGAGCACATCATCCCCAAGGGCGCCGACCACATTGTTTTCGTTCTGGGGCTCTTCTTCTTCTCGCTGGCAGTGCGCCCGCTGCTGATACAGGTCACAGCCTTTACGGGCGCTCATACGGTAACCCTGGCGCTCGCGGCTCTGGAGATCGTCACGATCCCCGCCAGCATCGTGGAGCCCCTGATTGCGTGAAAACAAAGGAAAACACTAAATCAAAATCCTGTTTTTTTTCTAAATTTACAGTAGCTATGGACTAGGGTTTGTTCTTTACTTGATTGTCCCTAAGGGGGAGGGTACCAAACCATCTACCATGTTCTTTTAAGCTTTTCTCCTCTTAAGACATACGATATAACTGTGTGACTGACATTTCGTTAAAAATAGTCGAAAAGCATAAAAATTGTGCCCCTGGGAAGACATAGCGCCCCATAGATCTGCGGACAAAAGCTGAAAGTTATGCAAGTTGCCTACTGCTACACATAATTTTTTTTATTGGGAAAGGGTTATTGAGTTTGATCCAAAGAACTAAAGATGAAAGGTTCAGAAGACATTGACAGTGACTTTAAAATAAATCATATACATTTCATTTCTTGAATAAAGATGCTTATTGACAGCAAAAATCTTTGTATCAGCCCTGTAGCACTTGGGATCAAACCAATTACCATGTATCTCCAGCCAACATCAGCCCACGGTGCCACCAGAGGACTTTGCTCTAAAGACTAATTTTAATGTACAAAAAGAGCTTCTAGGATACACAATAGCCATTCAAAAGGATTCTTTTTAAATTAGAATAAAAGTCTGTTTTAGAATTAGAATAAAAGTTTCTCCTATTACATACCTCTACAGCCCCTATGTTTTCCAATCCCCTCTATCGACCTTTCGCGCGCATTGTCTGAATGTGAAACTAAATTTGACATAGATAAAAATGAGGATGGTCCTTCCAGTTTAGTGTCTTTCATAAGCTTCTCTAGGCATGAAGGGTGCTGCTGATGAAATTGTGAAGACAAATGAGAGCTTTGACAGTGATGTAGCAAATGATCCGGCATTAAGAGGTATTAATTTTTATCCTTAGTTATTAATTTATCCATAAAATATTGTAACGTTTATTATAAAACAAGACCCGTATATTCGTATCCAAGAAAGTAATCCTTGGATAAAGCAATGTTTCAAAAAACGATGGACTACATAAAAATTACAGGTATGGTAGATAGAACAGTGAAAGTTTGATTCTAGCTAGTCTATCTACTATTTCTATGAGTCATATGCAAGACGTCCCAATAATATAATTTTCTTGAAAGATGTCTTTCACCCTTATAAAGTAAATATGTGAATATTGTCCTTAGAAACCTCACCCCTTTACAGCCTACATTATATACTTGTTCAAAATGTTTATCCTCAAATGAAGAAGGGTTCTAGGTTAAAACCCCTTCCCCTCTTCCCCAGTTCTTGAGTAATGATGTGATGTTTCTCTTTAAAATTATCCCAGGAGAAAGCCAAGCCTAATTGAATTTCTGGGGATATAATTTTGAACTATCAAAAGTGATATTTTTCTATATTAAGTGCAATATAGTGTTTATATATAACATATTACATTAGTATAGCCAACACCATTCCTCCCAAATCTCAAGATAACAATGATTTTCTCAACATTTCATTTCATTTTCCGTACATTAAGCCTATTTTTGTGTTTCTAACAATGTTGTGTCCCCCTTCCTCTAACACCTTACCCGCGTAAAAAAAAATGTCTAGGGGATTGAGTAGGACTGTCCAATAATATATTATTCTTGAAAGATGTCTTTCACCCTTATAAAGTAAATATGTGAGTAAAGTCATTAGAGATGTCACCCCTTTACAGCCTACATTATCTCATTATTCAAAATGTTTATCCTCAAATGAAGGGAGGTTTTAGGTTAAAACCCCTTCCCTCTTCCCCAGTTTCTGAATAATGATGTAAGGGACCTATCATGCAGAACTAAGATATTTAGACCTAGGGCCTCCCCCTAAGCGAAAATCCACCGGCTATCGCTTTAGTAGCTGGCACGAAACGATGCGATACTATCCCTGCAAATGAATGATGCTATAAATGGATCAGATTGTGATATACATATATATATATAAAAATAAGTTGTCTGTGTGTGTCTGTGTCTGTCGACTGACGTCTTGTTTTCGACTGACGAAATTACAGACCGGGACATCGGGACACAAATGACGACCGGGACGAACGGATATTTTAAATGAGGTTAGACAGTGCTTGTTAAAAAGGAAAAATAAAGTAGTTTGAATATCAGCTACATTTTTTATTGCCACAACACTGTAAATATGTAATTATAAAATAAAATCGAGCCACCTTTTCTGTTGAGGGCTAGTTTCTCCAAAACGCTTTCTCCATTGATTAGAACATCCCTATGTATGTATAATAAGGCCAGTCCATTAAGCTGCTCCTGACCTAAGACCCTCCCGGCTTAAGATTCCATTCTTCTCAGGTTAGGAACAGAACACTCGCACATAGTGACATGAATCGTTGCATCAATCTTCAGAAATCGATGTAGAGTTGGAAAAACGTTCTTATTACATTCTTTTAAGCGTGTTATGAAACATTTTGGTGCCACGTTTCCCAACTGTATCCATATTTTCCTCCACAGAGCCAGTTCAGCTTGCAGGCTTCCTCTATAGCTGTCTGTATCAAGATACCAAAAATTGGTCAGAATATTCGATATATACTCTTTTTCTTCGTCAAGGAAAATATATTGCTGAGGAAACAGATACTGCAGTAACTCTAGCAACTCCCTGTGACTAAGGAATCACTGATGCAGTTGCTACAGAAAGTAGTCCATAAATGGGATAAACACATAAGTCAGGAATACATTTCAGGCTCCTCTGATGGTATTGCGTAAATATTGCTATACGTTCGTTTTGGACCTCATCTTCGCACATCAATGCTGATTTCATAATCTTGACACACCTCAGCCGCTTCAGTAAGTAAATAATAGTAAAATATTTATTACCCGTATTTTTCACATGGAACAAAACGGAGTGCAAGGAAAAAAACAAAAGAAAAAAGAGAAGGAAAACGGAGAGAAATTTAAAACACAACATGGGAAAATACACAATCAAGAACTGTAGAAATGTTTAAGCCAGGGGTGGTTCCATTTTGCCTGGAAATTAGAAATCAGCCGGTTTACCGCGATACTAGGTCTGCGATCCTGTGTTTGTCTATCATATAAGTATTTCTCACTGGTGTCCTCAAGAATCGGGTTAATAATAAACTTTGCTTTGTCTTTGAGACGGTCAGCCGACGCCAAAGCTCCCAATTTAATAATTCACAAATGACCTTCACAATTTTGCTAATAAAGTATTCTATCTTCATCAGATTCTATTGTCACAAAACTTCACTTCTCGAGTGTATTTTATATAATAGACAAGTACCGCAACTATTACTAAGTTTAAAAAACCAAGTTCAAATTTTTACAGCCCGTCTTGGCTACAAAATTAAATAAAGCGTCTTTGCTTTATGCGAAAAGCGCAAGAAAAACCTCGAGCTATTTGTACTTTAAGAGAGCTTAGAGAAAATTGAAGATTTTTTAAGTACTAAAATTTTGCAATTACATCTTGCTTTGTTTTCGTTTTTCAAGCATTATCCAATGGCGGTTTTTATAAAAATCATTAGAATCTTGAGAAAAAACACCCTCCCTCGTAATGCCCAGGTATAATCCTACCATATTACAGCGTTGAGTTGATAAAAGTAAGATAAACTATGCCCTCATCCCCCCCCCCGAACTATGAAAACTATAGATCAACGACTATACGCTATCAAATCGCCTGCATGACGCTCCCATGGTTCCGCTAGTGCTTGAATAAAACACACAGATAGTTCAAAGCTAATAAAAGTTATAAAGCCTTGCCTACCTCCAACTTCCTTGAAAAATCTTCTGCTATCCGTTCGTTCTGTAAACTCAGTTCTTCGTTTCTCTCGAGCAATGCTTTTCCCAACTCAGCAGCTAATATAAGGTCACTTTCCTTTCTTGCCAACTCTGCAAAGATGTCATTTGTTGCAGTTTCGAAACTCCTTCCTTGGACTTGGTGAATGTAATCCTACAAAGCCATTTTCCCTTCATTTTCTACAAAGTCATTTGTTGACTCCATCGCTTCATCTTCAGGTATCATCTTTAACTTATCAAACAGCACAAACACTACATTATAATCACAACTTAATTAGAAATTCTCACAGGATTATCACATATCTTCACCGCCGCCAATGACTCCAGTAAGACGGACGCCGAACGCTTCGAAATCCAGTCTCAAGCCGTTCAACGCCGCGCCATCGCCAAACAATCCGAGGGACGCGAAGCCGTCATCAAGGAATTCGCCAAAGGCGTCCGGGAATTGCAGGAAGCCTTCCCAAACAACCCCGAGGTCTACCAAATGCTCCTCTTCCTCGCCCAAAACAGCGAAGGGGAAGAAGCCAAGGCCTACGCGCAGGAAGTGATCGATAGCACGGACGACCCCCAAATCGCTCAAGCGGCCAAGGGCATTCTCAAGAAGATGTCCTTGCTCGGCTCCAAACCCGAAATGGCCTTCACCGCCATCGACGGCCGAGAAATCTCTCTGGAAGACTATCGAGGTAAAGTCGTCCTCATCGACTTCTGGGCCACCTGGTGCGGCCCCTGCGTGCAGGAACTCCCCAACGTCAAGAGTGCCTATACCGCCCTTCATGACCAAGGATTTGAGATCTTCGGCATCAGCTTTGACCAAAGCAAAGTCAAGTTGGAACGATTTGTTAAAAAAGAGAAGATGGGCTGGCCCCAATACTTCGACGGCAAAGGGTGGCAGAACACGTTTGGCCAGGAATATGGCATCAATTCCATTCCAACCATGTGGCTGATCGACAAAAAGGGCGTCCTGAGAGACATGTCCGCGCGCGCGAACCTGGAAGACAAGGTCAAAGACCTTCTCGCCGAAGACTCAGAGGGATAAGCTCAGAGAGACCGCGCAATCTCGGCTTAAACGGCGCCTTCCCTCGCGGGAAGGCGTTTTTCTTTTCTCTCGGAGAACCGAAGGTTTCGGCTCAGCCCGAATACCGATCAGAACTCGGAGACGGACGTCTAGAAACGATCACAGAATGCAGAATTCTCAGAATCGGACTTGGCATGCGATTTGCATTGATTGAAATGAAGATTCTATTGACAAGATTACTTCGTGATTACAATATCGTACCTGGTGAGCATTTGGAAAAGAATTTCTCGATTCATGATGGACTCGTCATTTTGATATTTAGAAGGACCTCGTGACTCAGAGCTCTTATTTTAAATCCCGAACGGCATTAAGCCTCTGATTTTCCCTTTAAATCAACCTATTGATTCTTACAATTTTGTTCGAGCTCATACCATGTGAGCTCTTAGCTCTTGTTTAATTATGGAATGCCAGTTGACTGGTTGCCTTAAGAAGGACAATAAAATCTACAAATCTGATTGTTTTTGTAAAATATTAGTTTGTTCTAGGAATATCTCTGTCATTCCTAGCTGGAGTCTATTCAACTTGTATTGGAAATACTTTGGCCTTTGGAGATATGGCAAAGCAACTTGTTGGTCTTTCTGGAATGTTTATTGGAGTAGGTGAAATTGTAGGTAAAGTAAATAAGATTTTAATAGATTTCATGTTTGATACTTTTGTGCTAATCTTTTTATTCCAATTTTGTTTAAGCTATTCCTATTCTGTTCATATTCCTTTACGCTGTAGTATTTTGAGTTAATACCTATCCACTTTTCAATTAAGGTAATTTTAGTATGTTTTGGTAATATTAGTAATATTTAAATTGTTATTTCGAGTTGTAGCAAAATGAGGACATGAGATTCTACCTTCTACCTTTATTATAGTAACATCGACTCCCGAGCCATCACTGGCCCCAAATATAATCCTCATTCTCCACGTCCATAATTTATTAAATTCAATTGAATACCGTCTGTTAAATAGTAAACACATCCTAATAAATCCTGATTGAAAAAAAAAACTGTCTGTGCACGAGGATGTGTTAGACAGAACTTCAATTCGTTCTTCAGCCCCACAACTATAGAGATTACCAATAACTGCACTCTTTGGTAACAGAGTGGTTTGATACTCTCCTTGGCAATACTGGGCCCAGGAATGGATCCTCGCTGTAGCAAGGACAAACTGGAACGGTGACAAGGGGACTGAAACGTCGATTCGACGTAATGCGTGCCAGCAATGGCTCTGCCGGATATTTATCCTTTCATCTAATTTTATTTGCACAATTTTGAAAGAGCAGTTTGATATTTTTTCTTGTTATTTTTATTACAACCTGTTATTTTTGTACTTGAAGTATTGCCGAGGTGAGAGAGACTGTTGCATCAGGCATAGTGCCAAGTATTATTTGCAAAATAAAATTGGGCAGGGCAAGTTGTAGCTTTATTTCAATCTAAACGTTAGAGGCAACCTTATTGAGGCAACCTTATTGAGGTATATTACATATTTCATAATTTATTTTCCAAAACAATTTTATATCTTTAGTTGTTACATCTCTAAGTGTTTTGATAGTGTCAGTGTCCGTCTTATATTCATATATAAGACGCTTACAGGACGCCAACAGCTTACAGGACATTGGAGTCATCAGCATAGATTTTATGTAACTTGCCTAATTTGAAAGATTGTTGCTCGTGCTCACCAACGTTCCATTTATCTAGACACTGATTTGTTAAAAAAAAAATTGTGTAGTACACAATTTTCATAGGATAACCACTTGGCTGCACTTGGATCTTTATTGTTAGATTTTCTGACAATGACATGTATTAAGTGTGGAAGCAACTCTATGAAATAATCTTCTCTGAATCAATTTGTAAATGTACGTTTTCAGAGAGCAGTTGTTGTGGATAAAATTATTTCTAGTAGCCATGTTTTACACACATCAAAATTTTCCACATTGAAAAGATTTAGAGATGAATTGACTGAAGGATGAGATTCTTTATGTGGTAAATATGAGATATACAGGAAAAGAAATCCCTTTTCCATCTTATAATTTTTACTCTTGGTTTCTTTTTTTTCTTTGACAAAAGCAATGTTTTACACCTCCGGCATAAGTTGAGACTTATGAATGATGAGATGTTTCTTCCATCTTGAAATCTTTTCTGCTTTGTCATGACTTCAATCGCTCAAAGAGGGATTGCGAGCCAAACCTGAGATCTTCTTTTTTTTAAATCCTTCCCAGAGCTGCAATCGTGGAGTGTAGAGGTTCCAAAATCCGTGGCAACCGGCACAATATACTTCCTAGCCAGGGGGGACCGACAGACCGACAGAATTGGCGATTGCTATATGTCACTTGGTTAATACCAAGTGCCATAAAAACGGTACCGAATTACCTGAAAAGGTCAAAACCTCTTATGCAAAACCTCTGAAAGGAAAACTAGAAAGCAAAGAAGAAAGAGATAAAGACAGGGTTTCGGATGATCTTGTATTGTGTTTTGCTAAAAGGGGATGTTTCGTCCTTTTTTTTACAGAAGGGAGATCACAAGCTTTAATTTAGCTGCTATTCTTAGCTTTCGCAGACAGACAGCAGAGCTAATCAAGGAAGTTTACTGTTGTTTGTGGTAAGAATGTCTTGCTGGTAGAAGTGGAAATGTTACTTGGTCAGGTTCATGTGTGTCTCAAAATCGTAATTAAATAATGAACTACATGATGCAAGACATCCCCAGGAAGCATTCAAACGTCCAGAGTATAACAATAAAGTATTCTGAGCCTGACCACTGCACAATGCAGGAGGTCTATGATTTTCCCAGCGTCATTAAAGGGTCTTTGAAGCACAAGGAAGTCTTTTCGCTTCTAGACTTGACAGAAAAGCTTTTGATTGTTCAGCCCCGTGGCCCATTTGTGACTATTCAAATGACCAAGCAGAAACTTTTTGATTACGCCAAACTATCCATTTGCTTTAACTATAGCTTAGTACCATTTTTAAAGGTGAAGATGCTACAGTTTAAGCAAGGACTAAACAAAAGGGTGTTCTATAAAACTTCTTTTGCGGAAACTACTCCTTCTGTAGTGCTGATCGCATCAGAGGCTAGCCTAAAGAGGCCACTGTCCAATGTGTCAGCAGTGAGTGTTGTGGAAATGTTGCTGCCTCTTGTACCTTTTAGCACAATAGTTGTGTTGCCAACAGCAAAAATAAAAGACATAAAATGGCTTTGCCGTTTCATTCCAGCAGCAGATGTGGCATAGGTGAAAAATCTTATTAGAAGTTGTAAGAGAGCTGAGGTACCTAGTACTTCATCTGAAATCACAGTTTGCCCCGAAGCAGCGAAAGACAAAGCTAAACACCCCACGAGACGTAACAACCTTTAATCCTGCAAACTTCAGTAGCCGTGTCAGGTAGGCCGATTGGCTCTGAACCGGATATTGTGATTGCAAATCCCGCATCTTGCTCAGCAATTCTTTATTCCGAATTTTAACAATGGACCCGCCCAAAGCCGTAGCCGTTTTAAGAGGACCAAAACTAAACATTGACACATCTGCTAATGAGTGACCTGAATAAGCCTTTCCATCAAATGCCTGAGCACAATCTTCAATGATGAAAAGATTGTGACGCCGTGCCATGTCAAAAATTTCATCAAGCTGGAGGCGCGTCCCAAATAAATGTGCGACCACAATCGCGCGCGTTCGAGGAGTAATCGCCCGCTCAAGGTCTTTGACATTTGGAGCCATATAATCCAAATCTAGATCAAGAGGGACAGGGTTCAGACTGTGACGTTTGACAATCTTAATCATCCCTTTCACATTCAGTGCAGAAAATAAAATTTCTGACTTTGGAGGCAATTGAAGAGCTTGGAGCAATAAATCAAATCCACTCCTAACCGAAAAACACACGAGTGCCGGCTCCCCAGAAGACCAGTACTGCTCAATTCCGCTAAGCAAGGATGTTCGCTTACTCGGCACAAAACACTGGACACAGGCAAAGAGAAGATCTGACCAAGGGAGGTCGAAACGTATTCGTGCCCACATTTTCTTTAAAAATCCTTAATATTGTTAATGTTTCTAAGGAATATTCCGAAAATACATACAGATCTCAGACTTTTCACTCTATAGATTGACAAATAGATCGATAACGACTAAAACATCTTCATTCCATAGAGAATAGATGCGGAGAGGTGGGTGAGTCTGGCTGAAACCAACGGTTTGCTAAACCGTCGTAGGGTTAAGGCTCTACCGGGGGTTCGAATCCCCCCCTCTCCGCCATATTTTATAACCATCTGCAATTGCAATAAATTATAAATTCAAAAAGAAAGTTGTTACAGAATTTTATCACTTTGGGGTTCCCGATCTTCTGGTGATCTCCCGGATTTTTGAGCTCGGAAATAGCTGAGGCTATTCCACATCGCTCAAAAACCCGAGATCTCATCCAAAATCTCAACCATCTAAATGAAAACATCCCCCACCCCGAACTCCTGAGTAGAAAAAGGAGAAAATTCCTCAATCCTAGGTATTTTTTTTGGGGGGTGAAATCCCTCAGGCTTACCTCATTTCGAATATAACCTAAAACGCTTATAATAAGTGTATTAGAAAATAATGTAAAAAAATTGTTTAATTTAAATTAAGATATGGTATTATTAAGTTACAGGGTCGAAGAGATTCATAATAAGTAGTAAAAAATCCGGGTAGCCGGGCTCAGTATTTGAGCCAATCGGCATATAAAATGCCCTAGACCCCAGGCGAGGTGTTTCTCACTTAGCCGCAGGCTAATCTAGCGTTATCTAGCTAATTCGTCGTTAAGACGCTGATTACCTTAAAGATATAAAGTGCATACGAATGCGTTTGCATGTGCGTATGCCTTTGATTTAAAGGTAGTTAAGCGTTGTCGCATTATTCTCTCATTATCAGTTACTTGCGTCAACTTGCTTCTACAGCAGGAGTTACTCTTCAATGGTTGCGGTCAACCATGAAGACTTTTATCTCTGAGTTACCACAGTATCTCAGAATGGGTTTAGAAGCCCAAGTAGCAATAAGCTGAAAGCTTATGGGGGAAATTATGGCAAATACAGTTTTTTACTCTCAAAGTTCCTGGGAAGCCCAAGAAAACGAAAAATTCGAGAGCTTAATTCAAGAAATGGGTTCGTATAGCTCTGCTGGTCAACAGTATATGTTTATTCAGGTCATCTTCTCATTTATGTCCAACTATTACGGAGGAGAAACAGAATGGCCCTCAAATACGATGAATGACCTTTCCAATGTCGAACTCTATGATATGCAATGGGTTGATAATTCTTTCAATCAGGTTCTGGAAAACGGACGGTTTTTACTTTGGAATTACCCCAGTCTCCGGTTAATTTTAAAATCAGGCTTTTTGAAGCTTGAGTACCGAGCAGCGGATGGTTTCGGTAGAAGAGATTAATTTTTTTGCACAATTTATGGCTTAAAAAAAAATGCACTAAGAAAAAGTTAGCGGTTTTCTGATTCAGATATAGTTAAGCATAAGCATTGCAAAAAAAAGATTCGAGTATGATATAAAAAATTATCTATGATTATTTATCTTTTATTGTCCACTAACTGTAAGAATTCTCTAAAACTCAAAGTAAATTTTCAAAAAAAGGTTTTTCAAATAAAACAGAGAGCGGTATTAAAACTTAAAATGAGTAGATAGAAAGTCATACAAAATATCAAACTTAAAATGGACAGAAATTATTACTAATGGATAAATGAAACTTAAACAAACAGAAATTCAAAGAAAAACCATGTCCAAAAAATTGCAGATATTACTGAAAACAAACTAAATTTAACTTTAGACTAACACAGAGAAAAAAAAAGAAACTGTAAGTTTAAACTGTGTGTTTAGTAGTCGTTACGTTCTCACAAGATTGTCCCTTCCATGGCTGTTTAGAAATAAACTGACAATAAATTTACATGGCAGTTACATGCTATGCAGAAAAAATTGCCTAATTAGCAGATAAAAGCCGAGTTTTACCAATGGAATGAATTTATTGACAAAGCAACTAAATGTGCTTAATAAGGTAATTGAATTGGCGTGATATATAATTATTACTCGTGTGTGAACATCTGTGAATGTTCGTATTTGCTCAAGTTCCAGTCCGTTTGTAACACCTATAAAATCAGCTTTCTTTGATGAAGACCTGCATGGGAGGTGACTCAAAGGAAGAAAATAGCATTAGAGTCCAGATTGCGGCTAGGAAATACCGAACGTAAATAATTTTCTAAAGTATTTTGTAGTAACAATATCAAATACTCGTAATGCGGGAGAATCAAGACAACTGAACAAGGTATAATGGTCAATAAAAGAAAGATACAGATATAAAATAAACTCAATCAGAAACTAGTTGGTAAAAATTAGCTGTGAAGCCAAAAAAATCTGCCTTTTATTAGTATAAATATTCTGTCACTGACTTAATTAAAAGTTCTGACAGTTATTAAATATATTATTTTATTTATTTAAATCGAAAGGTTAGTTAGCATAAGAAATTACTTCCATTTTTAGAAAGCGAATTAACTTATTAGAAGAAAAAATAAAGAACAAGCAACCAAATATATAAAACAGGTAAGCCATTAAACTCTAGGGAGCCTGTGCGGCCAAAACACGCAATAAATTCCTCTATAAAATAAGCAAGAGACAAAAAAAGAACTTCAGTTAACAGAATTTGACCAGAATATAGAAATAAGTAATATATTGATTAATAATACAAAAAGGTTTGGTTTATATACATGAAGTGCAGAATCAAAGAAATTCTTTAGATAATGGCGTTCTTCCTGGTTGTTAATGCATTCCATCGATCTTTTATCTAGCAGATAATTGCCTTAAGTGACTAATGACGCTGGTTAGTAGCACTTAATTTCCTCTTTAGCTTGAGAACAGGAACATGCGACTGTAATATTTTTTTGGTTTAACAATAATAAACCTAAGAAATAACGGTTTAATGGTAATAAACGATAAAAAACCAAAAAAATAACTTTTTAGGTTTAACGATAATTCAAACACAAGTTTTATATTAACCGCAGTCTCTGCATTGAAATTTTGATACTGAATAATTTACGAATCTGGATTTTTTGAACAATTCAAGACTAACACCCCGACGGGATACCCCGTAGACTGGAGCTGTTCCAATGTTGAAGAACGGCAGTGGGTCACTTTGCCGCCACAACCTTTTTTCTCCATCTCAATTTCCCGAAAAGAAATCCTGCAATTAGCGACGTCGGGCTAGACCTTTCATGAGTCTGCCATACCTGAATCATACCTACCAACAGGCAGGCAGTGTAATCTCGACCATTAGTAGTCACCGTCAAAGCTCTGTACTGGAATTTGAGCAACGGGTGATTTTCTACGTTTTGTCTGTTTTGACGGGCGTGTTCCTTTTCCAAGATTTCCATTTCCCCCCTCCATCCTCTAATGTTCCCGGATCCAATTGAAAATGAAGCATCTGAGACATGACATCTTTCTATATATCAAATTTCAACCGATCCCCCATTCGTGAGATAAATATACCTCATTTTTCACGATCTCCCCTCTCTCCAGTCGCCCCCCAGATGGTCAAATCGGAGAAATGACTGATATTAAGTCAATTCGTGCAGGTACTCTGAGCTCTCTGGAACGGTTTGTTCGTCTTAAATGTCCAGGAACGAGCCTCCAATGAACATTTTGCAATGTTTTACTCATTTTATTTATACAAACCGACGTAGCAAATAAAACCGACTCAAGCTATCAACCCTAAAGAGAATAAAGATTGGAAATGTTTTTGAAAAATGTTCCAGATCATGCTTTCAAATCAGGAGCAAACATGTTCTAGATTTATCCGATTTACAGACCAACAAAAATTGCACCAGATTTGTAAGTTCATACCAGCTGCTGTGTTCAACAGCTGAAGGGGGATCCGAATCGAACAACTCGGGTGGCCAATTGTACGGTAATACCAATGACGATCTAAGCGGTAACGAAACAGCAAATTTTGAAGAAAGTAAGGAAGGTATTGATAGGCTGAAAATATTACATCTGCTGAGATACCGCATACTGCATAATTAAGATACTGCATAAACAAACCAAGAAACCAATGTTCCTAGCACGCTACGTCCAAGTTATTATAAAGGATATTCAGTCAACAGTGAGAATTGTGGTAGTAAAAAAAAATAAAAACTATTCAACAGTATGAGAGAATGGTCCTTGATTCCCAATTTATCTTCTAAGCCAAACATGATTCAAATGCTGTCAACGGTTCATCGTTTATCATATCCAAAGAAAAAAGGCTCTATAAGGCTACCCCGCCATTAACCTCAACACACAGTAAACTTTTACGGAAGCAATGGTAGCTCATGGAATACTTGTTGGGTCATTTTGTCCGATAAATGACAATGTTTCGCATCCTCAAAGCCCCGTTTAGTTCCTTGGTCTAATTTATGCATTCACACGCGCTGCGATTACAGCTGGATCTAGTATGTTAAGGAAAATTTTGACTTCGGAACACAAATATGCAAAGTATTTGAAGGGACTGCAGCCAGCAAGTATATATTATAGAAACAAGTTTCTAATTTTTGCACTATATGCTATTCTTCTTCTTTTCTTTTCGTGAAAATTCCTTTCCAATTTTAACAAGATATATGTAGCTTTCTGGGTATATTCCAGAAAGGGGTGAGCTGCCTATACGGTGAGTGTACTACTTGAAAAACACCCAGTCCCGTACTGGTGATAGGTAGCTGACCACTTTCTTGAATATACCCAGAAAGCTATATATTTCTTGTTAAGATTGGAAAGGAATTTTTACGAAAAGAAAAGAAGAAGAATAACCTGTTATAACTCTGACTGCAGTTCAGTTAAAGGTCAGAACAATAAAAGACTAAACAGGTAATTTCCTAGTTGAGTTTAAACTTTTAACTATAGAACATGGAGGTTCATTATTTAACTCATTATTTAGAGATTTATGTAAGGAAGGATCCTTCCTTATTTTTTATTTCAAGCACATTAAAAAGTTTAAATGCAATGTTTTAAATGTTTAATTACCATAAAATAGGCTATAGTATGTCCTAGGTGAAGTGAGAGTGATCAGAACAGTGAGAAAAGCCATAGGTGCGCCAATTGTGACTTCATTCTTTAGCAGCGAAAATAGTTCTTTCAATTGGCGTCAATTTTCGCTGGCTCGAAACATTGGCAGTTGGCAACTCTGCTATAGACCTTATACATCTTCGGACGTTAAGGGCTTGAATTCTGAAGCGCGAAGAATGGGTATTTTCCAGTTTGGTGCAGAAAATACCTGAACTGCGAAAGAATATCAAAACAAGACGACCAAGACCAGTCCATAATCACTTAACATCGCATAATCACAACACTCCCTAATATACAATTCCAAATCTAACCACCAGATAATATCCTATGTCCTCCTTAATGCCTTTCTCCTATTCGTTTTAATTTCTTCTCATTTTAAAATGTATGGGGTTTCTAAAGCCCTAAGGGATCTTCAAACCACACTAGGGACTTATAGTAATGCTTAAGCCACAAATAGTAAATAGTAAGCCACAGTAAAATTCACCCTTTTCCTAAAATAGATTAATGAAAAACACTATTTTTCGATGCTTTTTGAAAGGGTTTTACCCATCTTGAAAAGTCGCTTTACTTTCCCATGAAAATACAGATCATAATAGAACCAATAACCATATTTATCGCAATTCACCACAATTGCACCAATGTCACAATTTTGATACGGTCTCTAAGTTAGTTTGATTTAATACTTTCATCTAATAGCTTTACCATTGTATAATTTTATGGTTTTGGCTCGTCTTCAAATTTTTTGCTCAGTAGCTTTTTTACGATCACTTTTCGAGTCACTCTAACAAAATATTAGAAAAATGTCTTGATGTGAGTTTCAAGATTGACATAAACACGTGAAAATGAGTTCTTGTGTGATTTAATGATTCAAAAGGTTAGAAAGTCTCAAATAAACAAGAATGTCGGTGACATTTTTACGCATTCAAGAAAAAAGCTACTGTTTAAACAATAAAAACGACAATAATAGGAATTCTCAGCTTTTACTCCTATAAACAATAACGTATCGGAAGATACGTTACGTTACGAATTTGCACAAAAATCGGAAGAAGCTTCCCTGAGAAGTATCGAAAGGTCTGTAGCTAAACATGATTACCCCTCAAGACTCGAATATCTGAATAAGAAATTCTTTTTCAAGAAATTTATACCAGATTTTAAAAATAAGCAGTACAGTCCAAATCGGTTAAGGGTGAGGGGGGGGGGGTCAAAATTCTCTGCGTTTAGATCCTCAAAGCCTTATGTTCCACTTTTTTTGCTTCATAACCTAAATTTACAAGAAGTCATCTTTCCAATAGACGAACGGATTAGGATCTCTGCGGTTCGAGTTTTTTAGTTTAATTAAATCCTGCTAGAGCTAAATACCCATTTAATTTTAGCCTTAATTCTACTACACTGTACATTCGTCATATCAAATATTCAATTTTCTAGTTTCTAATGAAGTAGTTAGACGGTACACTGAAAGCGGTGCCAGTAGTTCTTAATCCCTATCTTTCCTATACTTCTTAATCCCTGTCTAATATCTCGTTAAATAGCCAAAGATCCAACTATGATAAGAATTCAAAAAAAAACTTCATTGCTTTTTCAATTTTTATTCTTATAAGTTTCTATTCTCTTTGATTTTAATAACAAACACGTCAGTGAATATTCGTGCTCCCCTGGAGCTCGTTTATATTAAGATCACCGAAGGATGGCAGGTTTCCCAAGTCTGACCTCGGAACTCATTCAATTGTGGCGTTTATTCACTAGGAAACTCTTAGAAAACTGCAGAAAAGGCTTAGGTCTCCCTTCCAAGCATGATAATTAAATAAAATGCATTCTGTATGGTTGTTTAATAACTCAGCAGATCTAGAAATGAGTTTTCTTGTAGTTGAGCCCATCCCCGCGCCATTGCAACGAAAGTTTCAAAAGAGCTCTAACTTGAAAGCGTTACATATTTTAATCAATGTTTTTTAAATTCAATTGGGGTATTGTAACAGCAGACTTTTTGTTAATTATTAGTTTTTGTTTTTTGAAGACATTGATTGCCATTTTAGTTCAGCTTAGGTCGATCGTTGCTTGTTGATGGAAAGTGTAACGTTTAAGGTCGAATTTTTTTGGCTTTCTGAACGGTTGCTTATGCTATTGTCTTTGGTTGTCGGCAATTTTTTCCCTATTTGGGCCAAAAGCGTAGATTTACAGTATTAAATGAGAAATTGCGACTGTCATGGCCACATTTATGTTTTGTTAACTTAAAAACGGAACCAGAACTAAACATTTTTATGCTAATCAGTAATCTTCCTATTTTCTAAAAAAAAACAGACCAGGGAGATTGCGAAACCCTAAATTTTGATGTTTTTCGAACAATCATATTAATGTCAAAAACAAAAACCAGCAAATTACTAGTAATGGTAGTTTGACCTAGTTTTCGACAGCTGGTCTTATAATAGATGTTTTTGCTAATAAGATTGCCCTGATTGGGTAACAATTTAGATTGGGTTCGCCAGTCAAAATACAGTAAGAAAAAAAACCTAAATGGGTTAATCATTTGGTTAGTACAAGTCATTTGGGTTAGTACAATCTAAAAAGCTAGAGGACCTTGTATCCACAGTGTTGGGATTTATTCTCGTAAACTTCGCTCTTCACTCTACACAGAAAAAGAAATCCATTGACGTTAGATTAAATGAAATTGGTGGCCATTATTACTATTATGGAGCGATTAATCAAATTAGTCCATGCTTAGTCCACAAAGGCCCATTAGAAGTGGCTAACAGAAGTTGTCCTTCTTTAAAGCCGTTGCTTTGGTAACGTCTAGTGCAGCTTATGTTCGAAATACACTAAACATAATAAAGAGGGCCTCAATCCTGCTGACTGAATAATTTAGCGAGGTTTGCTCTTGTTTTGAACTGTGACTACATCATGAAGCTTTTCTATTTTATTTTGATACACGCAAAATTCAATAGAAAAAAATTTGAAAGATAGTGAAACAACTGTAAATTCACCTATATTATTATTGTTAGTTTTATTATATTTAAATTTTTATCTAATTACTTTATTAAAACATTTTTTCTTTATGTTTCGTAAAATCATTAATCATTAATGCCATTTATTACTATTCAACTACTGTTTAAGTGCAAGATACTTTATAGTGATTTGATTGGCATAGTTGGATTTATTCGGCTGAACTTCATGAAAAACTTCCAACTAATTCTTTGAATTTATTTTAAGATAGATAACAACATCTTCTTTGGGTTAATTCAATGCTAATAATAATAACTAATAAAATACTAATACTAGTAAATAATAAGACTAGAGGAGAGGGGGGCAGGTTCGTTCGTTTTAGCTTTTTGGCACTCTAAGATTTTTTTTGAAGTGCAACCGAATATATTTTTGTCCGATTATCTGGAATGATATTTCTGTTGGAAAATGGGTATGCTTTATACATCAGAGCATTTTTTTTCCTTTTTAGTACTCTGTTTACTTAATTTTCCTATTATTCATTCTCATATTTTGCATTGTCTATTTGTATAGATTGGAAAATTGCCCATTCATTAAAATTCTATCAGAGTTATCCAAAATACTGTAATTCGAGTATTGCTTTGATAAGTCAGTTAAAGACACAATAAAATGTTTACAGAGGAATACAGAATCCAACTGGAAACAATTCAGAAGAGGCCCTGCAAAATAATTCTTGGGCCAAATTACTAAAACTATGAACAAAATTTGAGCAAACTCAAGCTCCAAACCCTGGATGAAAGGAGCCATGAAATGCTGATGAAGTTTGGAGCTGACATCCTGAAGTCCTCAAAACATTGAGATATCCTGCCTCCCTTTACTTGAAAGACCTAGGCATACAAAACAAAATTGGCAACTCTGACAGAGGGGAAAAATTGTTAGAATGCCTGCCTACACACTCAATGAAAATATTTTTTTATATCCTTCATGCCTACTATGTCAGGTGTTACAAAAACAGTGTCCTGAAGTCAAGGTGAAAGCTTGTTATTTGTTTTTTTGTGTGTTGTGTCTTTTTGTGCTTTTCTTTAGTGATACCCATGTTATTGCAGTGTGAGAAAGGGAATTAATAATGATTATTATTATTATGTTTATGAACAAATTATAAATCTACTGGTAGCTGGCCTTAGAAATGTCTACATATTAAAGTGTATGTTTCAAGTATCAAGGACATCAAAATAAAAATATTATTTACCCTCCTGACTCCGTGCAAAAGTCTGTGCAAAGTTTTACCATTGTTGCAACACTGAAGTGTGACAAAAGCAAAAACTGTTTTGGCAAATTTGACAATACTTTCCCTTTGTAAAAGTTTGAAACAGATATTAAGTCAGTTCCCAGTGTTAAGACCCCCCCCCCCGAATTCATTTTCCAACTTCCCAACATATTGGAAAAATATTAAAACATGTTCAAAGAATTTTTGGGGTTATGGATACAGCAGCTGTAGCGCTTTGTCGTGAAAATAAAATACCTATTATCGTTTTTTCATTGCAGCAACCGGGTGGGTTGAGTCGCGTTGTATGCGGCCAAGGAATGTTTACTATTGTCGGTGATAACAATATTGAAATGGGAGCATAATATGAGCATTAACCTTGAATTTAAAACACGGTGGTTAAAGATGGGAGTTGTAGTTTATAGAAACAAGCTCTAAAAGAAGAGTAACACTTGCCTAAAGAAACAATTGCAAATCGTTAAAGGAATAGAAAAACTACTTATTGAACTTCCTTGTTCCAGACGCTGTAGTGTCTTACTGCGGTAAATTCAATACTAAGGATTTTTGTTTCTCTCCGGGGATTTAAGAAAGTATATTGCTGGACGGAAGGGTTCATTTCTTTTTGAATGTTATGTTTTTTTCGTTTGTTGAGTTTTAAATGATTTTTCTTTGTTTTGATAATGCTTGTAACTTTGTTTTTATTAATAAAAGTTATATGTTTAATAAAAGCCTTAATTTCTTAGATTATTTGTTCCAGGGTAAAACTTCAGTATGTAATCATTCCCGCAATAAAACATCTAAAGCTAATGCTATGTAACATCTCATTGATTGAATAGCTAATTTAACCTGTCTCGATCAAGTTAGAAAATTAATAAAGCTATAATAGGCAGCTGTATCTAAAAGACAAAAAATCAATAGCATTGGGATGCTTGTGCTCTCATATGGAAAGGGTTGGAAACATGCGAATCATTTAATTGTTCAATTGTGTCGGACAGAGGATTTTCCTTGCGTGCGATAGGTTATGTAGAAAGTATTCCTCAAATCAAAATATTGTGAATCCTTTACTGGTCCAGATAGTTAAAGCTCTTTACTAGGAAAAACTACTGACAAATAAAATAGCATCTCAGGGATCCTCACAGCCTGGTTTTGTCTCACAACTTTTCAAAGGGAGATATATTGGACTAAAACATACCAAAATAAATTATGGTACAGTGATTAATGTAAGGTGGGGGGAATTACACATAAATTCCTCTTTTCCACTTTGCTCAGCGCTTCTCAACTAAACTAAAAATAAAAAGGAACTCAGATAAAATATTAAAAAACTATTCCTCTATTTTGGAATTTGGAGTGACGGTGGTCAAGTCCCATTGTCTGATTCTGATCTATTACTTTACAGGGATGTCATAAGGACAAATAATTGAAATTTACAAGATAAACTACTTCTGAAATAGCCAGGTTTCTGAGGGGAAAAACTCCTCCTAGAAATTAGCAAATCACCGTCTGCATTGGAAATTACTAGCATAGATAAGCATAGGCAAGCCCTCTTAGAGGGTGGGTGGGGGAGGTATTTCTCGAGGGGAGGGGAGAAAAAATATGCACTTTTAGGCCTTTCTTTTCCAAATTTCTTTACAAGGGGGCCTTTTAGCCAAATGTAGAGGAGTTAACCGTATTGTCAAAAAATTATCATCCATATACAAATTTTAGAAAAAGGTAATCAGTCCCGCACTGAAGACAATTTAAGCGTGAACTGTCAATCAAAATTAATTTCCAAGAATTTTCATGATAATCTTGTATAATCACAAAACAGAGTGAAAGAAAGGAAGGAAGCCATCAAAGTCCGACAGGAAGTCCGGCGAAATGATGCTCAATCTTTTGTATACCTGTCCGGATATCACCTGTTGGGGTAGCGGGTAGACAAAACTCATTCGAAAATACAAAACTATTAATTACGCCTTTTCCCACGGAAATGCCATTAAAACACTCAGAATTTTTCCGTAAAGCTTAGCATAAAAGCAATAAGATAAAGCACTTCATCTTATCGTTGCGAAGTAATAATGAATTTATAATGATGAATAATAATGAATATATCGTAAAATATAACAATTCTAATGAATTTCAGAGGTAACTTCAATGTGAGCGAAGAACATCGGCTCTAGCTTCAAATTTGATATTTCACCTTTCCTTCCTTCTATCCCTTCTACTTGCATTTTTGATTCAGTAAATATTTCTTATCTAGCTTTAGCGCTAGAGTTGTCGATATTTGGGAAAAATCCAGCCAATTGATCAGAAAATGACTTAAGAACTACCAATCATTTTATATTTTCTGTCGTTTCTTTTAAGAAACAATATTTAGGATTTATAACCGGTTTTACTGTTCATCTTCAGTTCTCACCTTTTAGTTTATCAAAACTGACTTGTATGCTTCCCCTTTTCATCAGCCTTTGTAAATAAAAACTTGTTGACATTTTGAAAAATAAAAAATCCAGCCAGATGATCCGAAAGATTTTTCTGTTGTTGCTTTTAAGCAACAATATTCAAGAATTGAAACCGTTTTTAGTGTTAATCTTCAGCAACAGTATTCATTATTAACATTAAGCAACAGTATTCAGGAATTATAACTGTTATTAATGTCTATCTTAACAGAAAAGGCTTATCTAGCATACAACTTTTTTGTAATTTCAAAAAAGAACTTGAAACCCTGATGGCCTTTTGTTTTCTTATTTATTCAACATTAGCAGAACCAGGGTTTGGGGGTTTGTTTAAGAGCGTAACTGAAATTTTGAATCAATCTACATCCATTTCAATACCTATTCGGTACAAATGCTGTACTTTTTTTGCTGTACATTTTTTACAAATATGATTTGGCAAAAATGGGTCTTTTTGTGTCTTTTCCAGCGTGAACCAGAGAAGGTGGGAAAGCTTTGCACTTTATTTTGAAGTTTCCATGACGAAAAAGGATTTAACGCTGGAGTTCCATCTTCAGAAATTCAATTCTCTGCGCTTTTAGTAAGTGCCAATATACAAGTTTTGAAAAAAATCTCCCCAGTAAAGAAATAAATACATCAATTAAATCCAAAGCGGATTCATGAATAATAGATGCTATTAATTTTTAATTTAATTCAAAAAGCTGCATTAAACCCAAAAAGAGTCTTATTTTGCTATAGTTTGTTTTTTCAAAAGCAGAAGCCATTAAATGGGGCCTCAGAGAGACTTTGACATGGATAGGGAGCAGAATTTATCCCGAGTTTTTAGCTTCTAATTGAATGCCCCCACCCTCCATAGTTTCTACGACAACTCCTTCCATATGAAGTGGTCTGGAAAAAAAAAATAATGCATTGAAGCCTTATCGCTTGTTTCTTAGGCAGCGCTGTTGCGCTGCCCATGGTGGGAAGAAATGTGTCCTTAGTCTCTTTTTATTACATTATCTGAGAAAACGTTTATACAAATTTATTTGTGTTGAGTTTACGGGAAGCATGTAACCAAAGTTGTTTTAGATTTTCATAATTTTGTGAAAAAAAAACATGCCAACTTCATTTGTCAAATGTTTGCTTTTTTCATTTTGTTTTCGTCCTTCATTTTTGTGTGTGTTATGTATACCCAACGTTGTCTCAGAACTTGTTTACACTCGGTTTGGTTAACCACCTTATAGGTTTTAGTCTTAAAGAACAAAAAATATTTTTAAAGAGTAAGTATTGACTAACTCTTCTGAAATCCCCAATTATTGTTAATTTATGATGCAAAACATACATGCTACCATTTTAACTTTGATTTTTGACCAGTTTAAAGCCATTGTTATTTGCTGTAACATTTTTATTGAAAGTTGTTGCGATTTTTCCCAGAGTAATTTATTTCGCCTGCATATCTTGTTTGCAAAGTTTGAAATCGACTGAAAGAGGTGAAATAGGATTAAGATCAGTTACAAGGATTAGGTGTATTGCAACTGCTGTGTCCACATTTCGTATACCTGACTTAGCACATGTATCTAATCCAGTTTGTAATTACTCGCATCGTTTGCTTTGCGACAAAACATTGAGTCGTTATCCACGGCTAAAAGCTGTATAACGTACAACGTCTCTCGCCTCTTCAACCATCCACTTTTCCAACAATGCAAGGTGTACTTGCGGAAGCTGTAATCTGCAAGCGTGTCGATATTAGACAAATATGTTAAAGAGAATTTATCTGTTTCTAAAAAATAAATCAAGCCACCCAAAAACATTTTCGTATGTTTGTTCCTTGGGCCATCTTTCGTCGTTTGAATGAGTTGTTCCAAACCAGTGTACCAACCATAGGATAATTGCTCCATCTAATGTTTTGAGTAAGATTTTTGCGTTTTAGCCTCTTCTCAAGGTCTCGGAGAAATGCAGGCTGGACTACCGGAAAATTGGTTTTCGTCCAAACACCAATTGTGCAGTTGTTTGCAGACTACTTATAACACCATTTAAAACGCATATGATCCTTAGTCCTTCCTATTTATATGCTGTATAGACGTTTTAGCTGCTTTCGATTCGGTAGTACAATCTTAGTTTTTTCTTAAAACTACTTGAGAATTAGGTTAATACATACACTTTTCACTTTTTTCTCCATATAAATTAATCTAAGTAACAAATTAGAGGAATTAATTTTAAGATAGCTCTGCTTATCGACTAGTTGGTAGGTTTTGTTTGTCTGAATTTAAAGGCTGGGCTGTTCAACTGCACTTTCTTCTAGCAAAGAAGGATTGCTCTTACGGGATGGTACCTACAGCGAACATCACGACCATTTGAACCAATTACAATCGTTGGTTTAACTTTCCAGGGAGTAGGAGGAGCAAATCCCCATTTGAACTGGAACAATTTCTATTATATTATTTTCAAAAAACAAACTTACTTATTCGTAGTAGATAGTCTACAGCTAAAATATCAATCTCACCTTCAAGATCACTATCATTGTATATTAAACTGTGTCCATCGACTGCATCTGGATCCAGGCTGTTTCTTTTGAGTGACTGCAGATATAATCTTATCTCTTCATTCTGTTTTTGGATATCGGTTAGAATCCTATGATTGAGTTTGTTGTAATCCTTAAATTTCCAGGCACAAGCTATTAATATTATGACAGATATGGTAATCACACTGTATCTTGTATATCCAGTCCAATATCGAACCAACTCCTATTAAATGAACAAAAAAAAAGAACGTACATTGAATAGAGTAAAAACGTACAGCGATAGAAGACTGACCGCATAGGGTCTGGAAACCATTCTGACCTTATGATTTCTCTGTTAAATATTTGCAGGCAGCCAAAGCTTACCTTATCTTTACCTTTACGTCATGACCTTATCTTTCAAAATTCTAATCTTGTTACGCAGGCTTAACTTCCTACTCTTCCAAACTGTTTCACCCTGGGTCTTGTATCTAGATAATTGAAGCTCTCCATTTGATCGATCTTCTCATTACCGATACTGATTATGATTAAGCTCATATTGATATTGACTATGCTCTTAATAAAACATAAATTCAATTTACCCTTACCCACAACTTTAAGTGTATACCAGCTTCCCATATAAATAGATACTAACTTGCACCTACTTACTTGCACATGCAGCAGAATCTGGTGTTTTTCCACCTCAATTGGCATTTGACATCCAGATATTACATGGGAATCTGTTTAACCGCAAGCTTCCCAGACTTAGTCACTGAGATTGCAGAATCCCACCACTGACCCCAAGCCTAAACCCCTTCCCATAAATATATTGGATTGTAAGCCCAATATGTCATCTACTCAGCTAGTTGGCACAGATACAGGATAAATAGGAAGATTTTTAAACAAATTTTGCAATAATTCGACGAACAACCATCAAAGATGACTTCCTTTATTGTTATTAATATATTTTTGGTTTAATGTGTCCGCAAGTTTTGACATTTCATGCACAAAACGTTTGATAGACTAAGAGGTCTGTGTGTAACAAATATAATATATTACATTCATTATTTTAATTTAGATTTGGTTTTAACATTGTCAATAAACTACTCATTTATTTCCCTCGTATCGTTTCAATATTTGACATTTTTAACACTTTTCCTCCGTAATTATTGAAAGATTAAACATTCTGTTCTTGTCTTATATTCATAAATCATTAACCCTTATTCAACATGTAAAAAAGTACATTCTTTATTTAGTTCCCTATTTATTTAAAGTAAAACTGCTGATTAAAAAACCTCAAATAAATGACTTTTTACAAAGGACCGAATGGTGATTTAAAAATAAGGCAATTTTTAGAAAAAGTTATTGACGAACGAGATATTTTTATTTTAAGGCACCCTTGGTCTTGTCTAGTCCAGATATCTCATAGTTGGAGGTGAGGAAGGTCTACATAACAGCAAGAGAGTTTCACAAGGAGGCCTTTACCCAGATACAGAGCCACTTTAAGTTTGAATCTGATGTTCACCAGTTCACAAGTCTACTTGAGCCTGTCAATGCTTGAAACTTGAACCCACTTAGCTAAGCAATTTTTCTAAGAAGTGATTGGCTGCTGTTATGGAATAAGGCTTTAATTGATAGGGAATGGTGTGAACAGAGCGCATTTTCTTTGGCAGGTATAGACATCCGTATTGAGTATTGGAAGTTTATCTGTAAGCAGACGCACCCCTGTGGAAATCCAAGGTCTAAAACTTAAGAAAAGTTTTAGATTACATGTATGTAATGTCATTTTCCAATGTTACAGCAGAACACTTGTTCAGTGCCCTCAAAGATCTAAAGACAGATATCAAAACTGTTTGGTGACAACATTGGTTGCAACTAGTCTTCAGACCAAAGTGGGAATGAAGAGGCTCATTGTTGATTCCTCTTCTCTTGTTCTTGACTGTCAAATGACAAAGCTTCTGTCAAACAGTAAGGCTTTTGCAACTGCTAAAAAAGCAGCTATGCATATTTCCTGTTTTGTGGCTTCCTAGGTCCTAGGTAGTCTGCTTAGTAGAGCTGACATTGAGCCTCTTCATGGCGATTTTTCAATGACATTTTCTTTTGTTTTGTTTTTTGTATAATTGAAACTTGAAGGCTATATTTTTCCCTACACAGTACAGTATGAACAAGGTTTGACGCCAATATATATGTTAGATCATTCGAAAAATTATATTGGCTTTCTGATTTTAAAATACTGCCTTTTTGGTGCAGATGAAACTGGAAAAGCAAAATTCCACTTGACGATTTAAGCAGGCCTAAGTGCCCAGGACTAGGCAGAACTGTCAAACCATGATGGCTTTTGAAGTACTGGTCAAGAAGATAAAAGCTGTATCTATTTTCAACCAATCAGAGCACCGAGAGGGTTCGGAGAACAAAGGCCCTGTGTGTGAAGCAAACAAATATTGGGTTATGATGGATTTGGAATATTTGCCTACTTGGGAAGGCCTGCTTTATTATGAAAGCGACTTGGCCGACGTCAAAACTTTCAGGTATTTTTGGGGAAAGAAAGCGTGAAACAAGGTGAATTCAATTTTCAGTCGGTGATGTAGTGGATAAAAATTTTTACTCTCTGGTCCAAAGAACCGTGTTCGCACTATAAACTCCTATGTAATCGAAAATTTATGCACAGCTAAGTGGCAAGGTAGATCAAGAGGCTCTAGATATTGTCAGGCATTCAAAATAACATTTTCCAATATCTCTACAACAGCTTGGGGTAGGAAGTAGAAACTTTCAGAGATTGTTAAGAGGAAACTGGCCCCTCTCCCGCGCCAATTTTTCTCCAAAGTTATCTGATTAAAATTTAGAGATAGCCATTTTGTTCACTCTAGTTGAAAGAAAATAACTGTATTTTTAGGTGCAAAATGATCCTCATCAGTCCAAAGGGAGAGGCCTGTAAGCTACGAAATTTGCCCATTGTTTACGTATAGTATATTGAGGAGCATATGGACATTTTTCAAGAGCGGGTATTTTGTGCTTGATTGGATTTCTCTACGGATAATTTTCTTTGGGAAGTTAATTTTGTTGGGAGAAGGGTTAGTTTTCCTGGGGAAATGTTAAAATGGAGAGATTTGACAGAATTACTCTACGAAATGTTTTTAATTGTGTTACATTATCTTTACCCAATTTTACATTTGGAGGTGTTTAGTGGAAATTAACCAGGTGCTATTTTCCGCGTGTTTTGATTTCCGGGAAATAATTTCTACTAAAGGGGGAATTTCAGGAGTGATTGAGAAACCGATTAGGGATTAAAGTCTTTTTCAAATGAAAGGATACTAAGGAGAATTTTTCGACTAAGGAGAAAGGATACTAAGGAGAATAATTTTAAGAGGGGGGATTTTCAGTGAGGATTGAAAGGTATGGAGGCTATTTGACGGAGGAGGTAGCGCCCTCTGGTTACTGTTAACGTGACAAAATTCAGAGATGAACTATGGTCGTAGAGGCCAAAATGATTTTCACCCCCTCCCGCTTCCACCAAAAAAGAGGAATCTGGTCACGTAGTCTAATTTCAAACTAAGTTTATCTGAGATCCGAGGACCACTTTTGGTAACTGTCCTGACGACCAATTTTGAAGGAGGATTCGCTTATTTGCCTCACCTGAAAAGTTCTGGTTGCGAAGAACTAATTCAGTTCGCTAAATCTTATACACCTTTTATGAAATTTACCATCAAAATTATTTTGTGGAAGTTTATTACTGATTACAAAATGGTACATGCTATAAGATATGTATAAAAGTCAAAATTTCTCAAGCATTTGTTTCATGAATAGCGACTTTTTCACACCTTCCTAAGAATAATTAGTGAAATATTAGTAACCTTCTTAACTTATGACACCCACCGCTACGGCTGCTTGGGCATTGTCCAGACACGTAATATAATAAAGCCTAAAAATACTTTTCTATTGTGGAACGAGCAGCACAGTGGCTATAAAGCCCCCCTCCAGAGATGGAAGGTCGACGTTCGAGTTACTGAGTAGTAACGACATAAAATTCATTTATAAATTTGAGCAAGCTACACTGTTCTGAGATTGTCTTTTTCATATCTTGAAATCATATTTGCAAAAGTGTTTTTAAATCAATTTCTGTTTGCTTTTTATTGACATAGTCTTTTTATCGAAAAAGAAAAGAATATTTAAAGTTTATTTAGTCCTCAATATAAGAATCCATAGTTTTGCTTACCATTTATACGTTAAAGAAAGCTTATCAGCCATGTTTAATAACATACGTCCTTGGTCTTCCTCCCCAGAGTTTGTACTTGTACTTTATCTTGTACCTTATACTTTTTAAGTCATTTGTACATTTGAACTACGATTATAACGTCATGATTCATTTTACATATGAAAATGTAGTTTTTTCCAAAAATAGATTTTCCTTTTAAAGTCGTAACGGCTCGATACTTGTTCGATAAAAACGCGACTGCGTATCGAGCGTAAATGTGTTTCCATTTCCTGCCAATGGACTTGTTTAATGATGAAATTACTCATTTTCATCGAAGTCATAACAGCCTTCCGTAAACAGATTAAAAAGCAGGTTTAATGCCATCTCGGAACGATCAGCGTTATAGAGTTCACAGAATTCGAAATAATCAACGACATAATGTGATGATAAATATCGCACCAGGGGTAAGTCTTCTTTAGTTAAACGCAGTTCATAACCGGCAAAGAAAAATCGTACCTCTTTATCCTGTTCGACATAAGACATTCTAACGAAGCCATGACGGAGCAGACGGGAGGATTGTTTAAATGCAACCAAAAAATCATCATAGTTTAGTTCGAGTTTTTTATAATCTTCAATTAGGCCATGACTGTCAGTGATGTATTTACCAAACCAGCTGGCGAATTCATCTTGTTCTAGTATGGTTGACAGCATGTGCTCTCGGATATCATTTAGCTGATCAGTTTTAATTTCACCGGGGTAGCTTTGAACTGTTAAATCTGGATCGGAATAGTATTCATCCTGATTGGTTTCTTGCAGGTGTGTGAGATAGGCCTCGAATAATTCATATCGTGTAGGACTGCGAAAACCGATGGAATAAGTCAGACAGTCGTTCAAGGCGATACCATGATGGGCGACCCCAGGAGGGAGATATAACATATCACCCGCTTCTAGTACCCAGTCCTACACCGCTTGGAATTTATCAATGATTCGCAATTCCAGGCCTTCTATGAAGTCCTTATCGGAATAAGCGGATTCATTAATAAGCCAGTGTCTTTGTCCCTGTGCCTGGAGCAAAAACACATCGTAATTGTCCAGATGTGGGCCCACGCTGCCGTTGATTGGAGCATAACTGATCATGACATCATCCACACGCCAGTTGGGGATGAAGTCAAACTCTTCCAGAAGTTCAGCGACAGCGGGGACATGGTGATCAACAGACTGGACTAATAAACTCCAGTTGGATTCCGGTAAGTTTTACCGGTCATTGTACTTCGGCCTGTCGGAAGGAATGGTGGGAATACGCAGGAACGGAACGGCTTTTCCGATGGAGGTCAGCATCACCCCGATGCACGTGGACGGCGGAACGCTGTTCACCATCGTCGTCCGCGACCTGACGGAGCAGCAGCGCACCGAGCGGCTGAAAAGCGAGTTCATCTCGGTCGTAAGCCACGAACTGCGAACGCCGCTCACCGCGCTGCAGGGAAGCCTTTCGCTGATGC
>JAAAKM020073195.1:151043970-151145516 GCA_010016025.2 Alatinidae sp. Z8VKAUB7J3
GGCGTGTGAAGGGGGGAGTTGACCTAATCACTTTCAACTATTAAAAAAGGCACTAACCCTTTCCATTTCCAATCAAATGAGTCCTTTTCAAAGTTTCTACGACAACCCCTTCGATACGAAGGGCCCTGGTTTAAGAAAAAAAAAAGAACTTTGTGCCTACATCATTGTTTACTTGCAACACTATTGCGCTGCCTATGATACCTCGGTCGCTAGAGGAAATTCCTCATAAAGTGAACAGGTCAGTTTTTTCTAAATTTTCAACATTTCACCTATATAACTGCCTTTGTCGGTAAGCGACGGCTGATCATTAGTCAACAATCTTGCGATGTTATACACCAGATATCTGAAGTCCGAATCCAAGCAAGTGTTTTTCATTATACCATCGGTAGACTTTTTATCAAAATAAAA
Source organism: Alatinidae sp. Z8VKAUB7J3 (assembly GCA_010016025.2). Classification (NCBI taxonomy): domain Eukaryota; kingdom Metazoa; phylum Cnidaria; class Cubozoa; order Carybdeida; family Alatinidae; species Alatinidae sp. Z8VKAUB7J3. The sequence continues at coordinate 151,044,379 of JAAAKM020073195.1, forward strand.
TGAATTTCATAATGCGTGTTTTGGCAGCACCGGATCGAATAGGTGCGGGGTCCAATAGGATTTTTTTTTTGCGTGGCCCTCTATTTATTATATTTCAATAAAATTCAAATTAATTTGATAATACATTTCAATACACTTGAGACGAGGTTCTACGGGTATCAGTTTCCTATGTTATAAAGTATATATTATATAATAATAAACATATTGATGACGGTGCATTTGAGGTACATGGCATCAGCCAGGCGTTTCTAGCCGACAAACCTGTTTTTGCGGCTGTGTGGGAAGAACTGATTGAGTTTCTGCAAGGTGCGGAACTGGTCATTCACAACGCACCCTTTGATGTATCGTTCCTCAACTACGAGCTGGCAAAAATTTCTGCGGCACCGAAGGATCTGGGCAGCTTGTGTACTATTACCGACAGCCTGGCGGTGGCGCGCAACAAGCATCCGGGGCAGAAAAATAACCTGGATGCGCTATGTCGCCGCTACGAAGTAGACAATTCACAACGCCAGCTTCACGGTGCATTGTTGGACGCCGAAATTCTTGCCGATGTATATCTGCTGATGACAGGCGGGCAGACGAACCTGTTCGCCGGGCAGTCTGGTAATTCTCAGGTCTCCGTTGAAGAAACGGCGCTTGCAGACTTTGAACGCGGCGCGCTGGAGCTGAAAGTTGTCAGTGCCAGTGCCGAAGAGGTAGCGGCGCACGAAGCTTTTCTCGACTTCCTGGCAAAAGACGACCTGCAACCGGTCTGGCGCCGGTCACAGCAGGTAGTGGACGCATAACCAACCAGTAATACCCATCATGATGGTGTACGGCAACGCCATGATCACCATGCGCATATAAGACAGCCTGATCAGCGGCGCCAGCGAAGACGTCAACAGAAACAGAAAGGCAGCCTGGCCGTTTGGTGTCGCCACCGATGGAATGTTGGTGCCGGTGTTAATTGCAATAGCCAGCAGCTCGAAGTGTTCACGGTTGATAGTGTTAGCATCAAAAGCGTTTTTCACTTCCCCGATATACACCGTCGCCACAAAAACATTGTCGGAGATGGCGGACAGCACACCGTTTGCAATGTAAAACATGCCGGGTTGCAGGTCGGTGGGTAGCGACAGTACGTAGTTGATTACCGGGCTGAACAGATGTTGTTCGTGGATTACCGCAACAATGCCGAAGAAGACAACCAGCAGGGCGGTAAACGGCAGAGCTTCCTCAAAGATAGATATATGTTAGCTTTCATTATAATTCTTCATTATCCACCCATATATATACCCTCCCGTATAGGCTTGACAACACTGTTGCACTCTCCAAACTTCTTTACTTCTCAGCAAAGCAAGGTACCTTAGACGAATTTTGAAATTTTAGCCCGAAGCCTTTACGAAACAGAAAATTTTTGATAGCTTTGTAATTATCAAAAATATCACTATTTGGATACAAACTTTCTTTGACATTGGAAGCCAATGTAAAACATATGGGCTATATTTAAGACACTCACATTGCTGTTTTAGCCTCATATTTGCAAATAGTGACATCAAAGGCCTTTAAATACCAACTATGGTGAAAATCAAACACCGTAGAATGGAATCAGTATTTGAAATGCACTGAAAGAGTTTTTCATACTAAAAAATTAGCCTTCTAATCAACAAGCTCAGAAACCAGACAATAGGAAGCGAGGTTTAAATTAGGAATCATTGAACAAATATGTGGACTTACGGAGGGGATTCATTTTAGCCTCATAAGACCTAAAGGACCAAACATTAGGACTTGGAGAAAATTAAAACTTATTCATGATTCTGATTGCCGATGGTTTGTGGAGTGGAAATCAGTGCGAAGGGTAAATTTTTTATTCTTATTTTTCTTGGGGGGAAGGGGGGTGTGGATTGAATTTACAAAACGTTTAATAAAATGCTCAAAGGAGATAGATGGATAAAAATTAAAAACTAACTTGATGCTTCTGGAAGTTATAACCGGTCCTCCAGTCCCAAAAGTTCACTGATCCATTGTCAGCACCTGATACCAAAACTCCATCTGGGTTTACTGCCATTGCGTTGACGATCGCATTGTGCCCAGATAAGTTCTGGATAAACTTCCCATCGGGGCATTTCCATTGTTTGATATTGTCAGCTGACGCCGATGCAAAAGTATACCTGATATAAAAAGATCAAATCTTTAGTTATTTACCTAACCAATTGGTCTTCAGTAGCACTGCCCCAGCTTAAATGGTTGTAAAACTCAACTTTATTCATATATGAATAAAATCCTTATTTACTTCTGATTCCAAAAGAATTACTTTTACTATTTAACACGTATAATATAAAGCACAAACACAAAATTCATTATTTGCCTCAGGCACCCAGAAAAATAGATCCCAAACCTAACACAATCAACTGTCATAAAACCACTTATTGAAAGATCACCTAGTTTCCTTGTGAGTAATTACAACAAGTACTATTTGTCTCTGGCCCTTAACAGATGACAAACTCCTGTGATTAAACAAAAATAGAAAAAAAAAAAAAAAAAAAAAAATAAGGCGATTTGGTGCCTTCAAGATTTGCCCTCTCTTCCATTAGAAAATTTGTTAACTTGTGAGGTTACAGGTCAAAGTAACAAAACTGATCCACCAGTCTCATAGAGCTTGGATAAGAGATCCGAATAAACGACAGAAAATTAAAGCCAGCGCTTACTTTTACGAAAATCTAAGAAAAACCATTCTGCTTGTCCCGTTCAGTTTTCCAGTTCAGTGCTCAACCCGATTCGAGAAATCTATGTCTCGACTGTTCAACAAATCTTGGTGCGATCTTTCGTTCTTGATGACGCTGCTTCTGTTCGCTCAACTTGTGGGCATCACAAGAGCCGACGACGAACATGACCGACCGAACATCGTGCTCATCATGGCAGACGATCTCGGATTCTCCGATTTGGGATGTTATGGAAGTGAAATCGAAACTCCCCAACTTGATCGCCTAGCGCAAAACGGAGTTCGATTTTCCCAATTTTACAATACCGCTCGATGTTGGCCGACGCGTGCCACATTACTTACAGGTTATTATCCTCAGCAGGTTCGCCGCGATAATCTGCCCGGCCTCAAGCGAGGAAACCGGCCGCCCTGGGCGCCGCTTCTTCCTAAACGACTAAAGCCCATGGGTTATCGAGCGTACCATTCCGGCAAATGGCATTTAGATGGTATGCCGATCCAAAACGGATTCGACAGGTCCGATTATCTGAAAGATCAGGGACGTTTCTTTGATAGCAATTTTTGGTAGTTTTACGCTTGGAAAATAATTTGACTTTATTTCTGCTCAGTTTTGGCTTAATGGAGCTGTTTATTCTTAAAAAAACTTGTTTTGTGATTTTTTTAAATTGATAATAATATTAAAAATTCGTTAAAATTCCCATTGTCGAGGACCCACATTTACAACACTTCACCTTGAACAGCATGAGCAGCACTGATATGTTCAATTTTTTCGTTTATTTCCTGGTATGATTGTTTCAAACTACTGGTCGCAAAATATTATAAGAGGGCTCAAATGAACATAAATTGCAATATTTAGTGCCCTGTTTGAGTAACAAAAAGATCACACCGCAGTAAACTATCTTTTTCTGCCGTTTTGTGTTAGTTTTTACCCAAAGAAGACATGGGAATTCATATCCTAAGACATTCAATTGATTTTTCATGATCTAAAACCCTATCTTTAGATTCAATTTTCATCACCTTGAAGACTGAGGAAAATTACATTTCATCATAGTTTGTTTAATTCTCGTGTCTCCTTATCCCCCCCCCCAGAGTCCAATTTCCTAAACAAAGGAACAAAACATGATGACAAAATAATACTTGATAAACAAAATTATGGAAACTTAATATAACCTAAACTACCCCTCCCCTAATGTGCAAAATATATAGCCCAAATAATACAATTCCAATGCATTCTGTCTAAGTTCAATGCATTGTATTATCTGCCACTTGTTTTGTAGCTACGAAACCGGTTTTTGGAGATGTAACCTAAGCGTAATTCTTGGGTGTGTTTCCAATAACGGACAAGTAGCAAGGCTCTGAACACTATCATTAAATTCTTTCAATGTTGTGATGTAGATTACTTTAACCATCAATTAAAAAAAAAAAAAATCCGAAAAAGCAGTTTTTCAAAGAAAAGTAAAGAACCATATTAAACTTACGACCAGCAGAAATAAATTCCTTTAAGAACTAAAACTATATTATAATTTTTTTGAATATGTTCTTTAACTTTAAACTGTCAAATAGCGATCAGTTGAGGCAACTCATTGTAAATCCAAACTTGCCATTTGGAGCTAATAAAAATAAAAACAATACTACTAGATTCCTTATTTTGTGCTCTTTTCAAATATCTTGATAAGCTTTACGACAATGCACCTCCCCCCTGTAATGGTAACTCCAGATTTTGCCCTAGTAATATTATTTCTCCACTATTTTCTATCTTTTGATAAGTTATTTCTTCTTTGTTGACCAGTTTCCAGCATTCTTGAACCTGTAAAACGCTTTCCACTAAGAGATTTAAATACAATGGTTGGACAAAATTATTACTTGAAATGATTAAAAGATATGGATAAAAATGGAATAAAACATGATAATCTGATTTTTAGAAGTAATCAACATTCAACAGTTAATAAATAAGCATTTAGTTGTTTCAGTGTTTTTTTTTTATCCTTAGATTGTGTCTGGGACCAGGAGGGGCTGGGGAATGGTAGGGTACACTGTCAAAAAAGTAAGAGCATAAAAAAGGAATGGAAATGATACTAGTCTTATTTTAGTAGAATTTTTTCTTTAGATGTGGCCAACGACAACAATTTACACCTCTTCATTCAACCTACCTGTTGCAAGGGTTGGATTAAATTTGAATTGATTTGCATGGGGGTTGGGTTGAATTTGGGTTGATTTAAATTCAGGCTTAATTACACAGGGATTGAGTCGAAGAAAGGCTGAGTCACATGGGAGCTGAGTTGCATGGGAGTTGAGTTAAACGAAGGTCGAGCTGAATAAGGGTTGAGTTGAAAGGGCGCTGAGTTAAATGGGTTGATTTGAACATGTTTGAGCTAGTTATACGGTGCTTGATTTACACGAGGAAAAAAAAAAAAAAAATCAGAAACTATCTTTAAGTACGACAGATACAACAAGTTTCAATCATTCAATATTTGTTTATAAAATCTGCGTTTCAGAAAGACCGATTTATTTAAGAGAAAGACAGCCTTAATTTTTTTTCTTGGAAATTTTCTTAGGGTGTATGTGAACTAAGGCTTAGCCACTTGGAGAGTGATACTTTCGACAATTAATTTGATTGAAAGCCGAGGATAAGGATTTTGCGATTTAGAGGAGAGAGGATAAGAATGTACGAATATGTTATTGTGCTAATATAATATTCAAATTCAGCCTAAGGTAAAGAAATATGTGTTAAAGTATTTAATTGTCTGCAATAATTCTTAGTGTAGATAAATTAGGCTAGTTTAGTAAGTGGTACGGCTTAAAGCCTATGGACATTGTAGATTTTAAATTGTAATCTGTTTAGAGAATAAGAGGAATTCATATTCTGAAGACACTGGATATGAACTAAAGTCTCAAATAACGATTAAAAGTTTCAAGTCCAGGGGATTTTTTTTTTTTTTTACACCGAAAACCGTGATACCGTGTTATTAGAGGGCTCAAGAGTGCATTTCTTCTGGAATAGAAACCAAAGAAGTAGAAACTAATTTACTGTAAGAACTTTTCCTAGGGAAAGAGAGGTAAATTGCTAGAACCACTCGAAAATCGAGTTTTGGTCCTGAGTTAGTGAGAAATCCTGGAAGAGCTTGTTAACTATTTTTTTCCTTTAGTCAAGCATAATTTTTAGGCTATATTGATGTAACCAAGCTCCTAATAAGTTTCAATTGGTGAATGAACAGCCAGGAAATACAAATTTAGTAACTATAATTATTTGTTTATTCAAAGAAAAGACAATGGAACAATAAAACAAGAAAGTAATTCAGAAACTTTTACTGTTTAAACAACTGTGGAACTAAATTTTAAATCAACTTTTTAAGTTTATATTTTATAAATTTTGTAAGTCTGGATTAAAGAGATTACTTGAAGTATTTAGAGCAGCCTCCTAAGAGAGTTTTTTAATTCAAATTGCAAAAATGTAGCCTCTTTTCTAGGTACTCATGGTTTCTGTCAATTAGAGTTAAATCAGCAATTCTTCAGTAGTCCTAAAAAATGATAATCTCGTCTGCTTTTTTTCAAAAATACAAATAAATTGAATTTATTGAATACCTTGAAACCATTCAAAATTAACTAATTTATAATCTAATTTAAAGAAAAATAAACTTTTATTTAATATCGAAAAATACATTAAATGCAACACTTACTCGTGTTTTTTCAATAATTTCCCCCATTCCTAATTATTCAACTTAACGATAATTCATTTCTCTATGAATTTTCAGTTCTTTTTCTAAATTACTGAAACTATATTCTACGATTTAAAGAGGTATATATTTTTATTTACTATATAAAAATACTATTAAATCCAATACTTACTCTTGTTTCTTTAATAATTTCTCTAATTTGAGGCTCAAATCCCATGTCCAACATTCGATCAGCTTCATCCAAAACCAAATAACTACAAAGAGTTAAGTCTGCTGTTCCACTCTCCATGAAGTCTAAAAGTCGGCCAGGCGTGGCTATCAGGAATTCTACACCCTTGTCAAGCTGTCGACCCTAAAATGAACAACGAAAGTGATCAAAGCAAAATGCGGGAGGAGTGTTCATTCACTACAATTATATTTATTTGATGGTTAGTTATTAGAAAGACTCGTCATTACCGTAAATAGACGAAGCTATAGACCTTGGGGCAAACCGGGCAGAGTATGTTTAAGAAAGAAGATGTTGGACGAAGAATGGTTGGTTTTAAGTTGTTTTTTTTTTCCAGAGGATTTTTGTTGTTGGGTACTATTTCAGTCAGCTGTCCGTATTAAAGGAGTTTTCCAGGATTAAAAAGAAAGTCCTTAAAAAATATTACAAAATATAAGAAGCCGCCCCGTCGCAAGTGCTCTTTTGTGAGTCTTTTTATTTGGGGGGGGGGCATTAATTGTTGGGTTGTTCGTTTTTAATAAATTGTAACTGAACTTTAAATTAGCTGGTGATACCATTCTAAATTCTAATCATGTGTCTATTTAAGAGTCTGGCCACTCTGAATTGGCAAACCCCACCCACCAAAAACGGGACTCAGAGAGGCGTTGCCAGTTTTGGTCTCTCTTCTGTTCCAGGAATGGCAAATTAAGGGGTATTTTTTTTTATACTTTGAGTCAAAAACTCATGAGGCTTCAGTCTTGGATTTCGCTACTTTTACCTGCCTCGAGGCTTCGTTGCCATATTCATTCGACAGTGAAAAGCGGATCAAAGATATTGAAGCAAAGAAAGAAAGAGAGAGAAATCGTGAAAATACAAATAGATGTCAGTATCACACTCCAGAAACAAAAAGATTCCCTTAGAAGAAAATGTAATGACGTTGGCAACTTCATCGAGATTGTTAACTTGCTGGGACATCATTATGTCGAGATGTGTACAATGGCTAAAGTGAAAAAAGGAGAAGCTGCTTATGCGGCTTTATTTTACTTTATTACTTTAGTTGCTTCTCACAAAACGGTTTTTATAGACCTGGTAGGCAAAGAAGTCATGACAAAGGCTATTAATGAAATAAACTAATCGAAATTCTACAACTACTGCGCTGGTACTACTACAGCTCTGAGTCCCAAGGAATGAATGGTTGTCTGTGTCAGATATTTTAATTCAAACGGACATCCAAAGGAATAGCTCATTTCCCTCTTCGATTGTTCCTTCAAAAAAGGAGCTAACATAAGTACAGAAATCCTAAAAGTTCTCAGAAAGCGTGAGGTGGATGTAAAAAAGTTAGTATTACAGTCGTGTGACTTTGCTAGCAATATGTCAGGGAGGTTTTGAGGAGTTCAGGCCCATATTTCACGCCAGGTTAGGCACGAAATACCATCTATTTCTTTTCTGGTTTATTGAGGGAATATTATTGTTGAACGTTGTTGCGAGAAAGTGTTTTGACCCGAAACTTGTTTGGCGGGTATGTTTTCTGTATGTAACAATTGTATGTTTTCTTCACAGGTGTCTCTAAGCAGTTTAATGTATATCAAGTGGCTATTGAGTCTATAGAAGGGGAGCTTAGCCTAAAAGGACTGTCAGAGACGAGGTGGTCCGCAAGACACGAATCACTAGATGCAGGATGAGAAAACTTCTTGAAGTAGTTAATGTCTTGTGTGACACAGGAGATTTCGAATATCTCGACAACATATATATATTCTTCTAAATTACGAGAAACATACGAACCTAACAAGCATTAGTAAAAATTGCGATATAGAAACTGAGACCCTTCAAGTTATGTTTTCAGTTCAGAAAATGGATGACATTATTCTAAAATTTACAATTTAGCACTGGCAAGTCCAGGCCTTCCCCCCTTAAGGTTTTTTCTGGCGCCCTTTTTTTTACTTTTTTTTTTACAATAAATTTGTCAATTTGGTCGATTATTGGCACCCTTGTCGCATTTCCCACTCCCAAGATTTTGCTCTAGATCCGCCCCTGCAATTCAGTGCTAAGGCTATGTGCAGTTTTCGAAGGGATGAATTGGCTTTCAACTGACATGAACATATACCTATGGTTTTGAAAACTAAAATTAGACATCACTATTTTTCAGGGTTTTTGAGGACAAATTATACCACCTAGAAGCGAAACTGATTTGAGTCCATAACGAAAAAAGAAGAGAATTCAAAGAGATCGCTGAATTTTGTATTATTTAGCGAATCGTGTTCTAAGGTTTTCGACACAACATTCCTAACTGACATCTATTTAGACGATGCCTTCAAACTAGATGGCGAATGATGTTTTCTTAATGTGAAGTTGCTAAAGCCCGTCGTCTTCTTTGTTTGAGTTATTTCTTATTCGTTCAATTTTTTGCTCGTTATAAATTCAGAATCCAATTCCTGGTCAAAATTTTCAAGTCTAGCTTTTAAGATTTTCTATTTTTTTCTACATAATACCAGTGTTCGGGTCATTTTTTGTCTAGCAGTTTCTGGCTAGCTACATTTCTTGTTATAATATATCACTTTATTTTGGCTATAAAATATTTACGATATCTCCCCTTTTGTATTGTAATGGTAGAATGACTCGCAAATTTTTTTACGTTTGAACATTTACAATGATTTGCAAAAAACATAACAACCATGTTGATAATACAGCACAGAAAGTTCGTTTATAACTAGAATTATCATCATGGTTTTGGATTTTTGCAACGTGGGCGAATTTTCAGATGTTGCGACACTTCTTGGGGCCTCCACACTAGAGGTCTAGTTTCATCTGCTATGTAAGTATTTATGCATCGAGATTATGATCTTTCTTTTTTTTTCCTATCTTGAGAAGCCGTTGAGTTAGTCAAGTAAAAATTTCAAAAACAGATATTTTGTCCTATTTATATCCTAGGGAGATATTTTGATGTGAACATATCCTCATGGAAAAATCTTGCGTCAGCTGAATAAAAGTTTAAGTTAATGTGTAAACCAGATCTGAGTTTTATATTTGAGGTTTTTATTGCCCAGCTTGGTACAATTAGGGAAGTTTGGCATCATGGCTTAGGCAAATTTTGTTTTGGGAGGGGAAACAGCAATAATAATACACTACTGCAATTTTGTAGTTGCAATAATTAAGTTATAATCAATAGGGAATTAGCTCATAAAATGGATCATAAGTTAACATGATATATGTTCAGTTAACGTGGTGGTAAGATGGTCATTCTTGATGTTATCGTAAATCGAATTGGTGCAAGACAATAGGTTACATAGAAGAATTTATGTTGATGTTAAAAGTAAGTTAATGTAAAGTTAAAGTTAATCTTAAGCTGAAATGTAGAAAGGGTAACTACCTTTAAATTTAGAAAGGGTAATTTTCGTTCATGTTAGAAGTAAGTTAATCTAAAGTTAGAGTTAATCTAAAGCTGAAATTTAGAAAGGGCCCAGGAAGTTATGACAGTTTGTATATTCCAGGATAAGAATTTGAGAGAAACTTTCAGCAATAGTTAATATGGAAATGGAGAGTCTAAAATTTGACAACATCGAAGATAGATCGACTAATTTTAAGAAAAACCGTTTGTGAAGTAGCAGATGATGTCTTAAAAAAGGGAAGTTGGAAGCGCAGCTAGGAATGTTTGTGAAAACCCTTTAAGCTTGGTAGATAAGAGGAGGGGTTGTGAGAAAACTATTTGAGTCATAGATCGTATGAGGAATTTAAGGGAAAAAGAAAAAGCATTAAAATATGATCTAAGAAGTGAAAGGAGCGCCAGAGAAGATACTAGAACGGTGTTCAACTTTTCTCATGAATAGACAAGAGATCCCGATGGACGATGAATTTAGAAAAAGATTTAACGAGGCTTATATTAGGCTTGGAAGCGTCGGTGAACGAGTACTTGGTTTTTGTGACTGTGTGCTTCCTCTTGACAATTATCCGAAAGGACACACTTTTAGTGAAGATAACTTCCCCCTCACAAGGCTTCGCTTTGTTGGATTAATATCCATGATGGATCCCCCTCGCGCCGGTGTTGCAGATGCTGTTGCTGATTGCCGTTCAGCGGGTATCAAGGTTATTATGGTTACCGGCGATCATCCTATTACAGCGAAAGCTATTGCTCTGTGTGTTGGTATTATGTCAGAGAAAAGTGAAACAGAAGAAGATATTGCTTCTCGGTTAAAAATAGCACCGTCTGATGTAAACCCAGATTGGGTAACAGCAGCAGTCATTCATGGAAACGAACTTCGTAATTTTACCCCTGAAAAATTAGATGATATTCTCCGCAACCGTAAAGAAATAGTATTTGCTCGTACTTCTCCCCAGCAGAAATTGGTTATTGTTGAAGGATGTCAACGTCTAGGTGCCATTGTTGCAGCTACTGGAGACGGGGTCAATGATTCACCTGCTTTAAAGAAAGCTGATATTGGCGTTGCCATGGGCATCGCAGGATCGGAGGTATCCAAAGAGGCGGCTGATATGATTCTGTTAAATGACAATTTTTCAACTATAGTTGCCGGAATTAAAGACGGCCGAATAATATTTGATAATTTAAAAAAGTCAATTGCTTACACATTATCATCTAATATCCCTGAAATCACTCCGTTTCTTGCTTTCATTGTGTTTGGTATTCCACTGCCCCTTGGCACTATTGCTATTTTATGCATTGACCTAGGAACGGACATGCTCCCAGCTATTTCTTTAGCTTATGAGAAAGCTGAATCTGATATAATGAAAAGAAAACCCAGAAACCCTGTCAAGGACAAGCTCGTAAATGGCTACGAAAACAGCATAAGGGACTGGTAATGAAATTTCAATCATCTCTAGCCTATGAGCTCTGACAACTTCTTTTCCCAGAGTTTTTCGACAGAAGACAGGTGCCTCAGTTTCTTAGCAGAATTCCTACTCAAAGTTGCAAGGCACAGCTTTTTGAATACACGGCGGAGTATGAACCAAGATCTGAATGCATACAAATTTTTCTCGTACTAAGGTTTGAAATATAGGGTTGAATCCAAGCTAGGAGACAAAGCTAGCATAAGAATTTAGTTTTATACTTAAACAGAGAAAAAGAAAATGTTTACCTAATGTAAAGATTTGTAAAGCAAGCTGCTCATAAGCCATAGACAAGTTTTAGTTATGTGCTTAAGTCAGCTAATGACTATTTTAATCAATAACTGTTCTACGAAGCAACATAGTAGCCCTAATAAGCATTTTACTAATTTCCTTAGTAAAAAGAAGACAATCGAAGTATAGCTTTTTGGTTCTTCTTTGGCAGTCAAAGACTATATTATTGATACAGAAGAAGAGGCTACATTTCAAAGGCTACCATTTTCTACTCCAACACGATCAGGATTTGTGTTGTAATAGAGTACCAGCATAACGTGATGAGACCCATCTATTGGTCTTGTGTTTTTTCAGTTAGTTTGGTTATTTTTTTTTTGTATATAGAAAGTCTTTGCCAGCTCGGAAAATTTTCAATGGTTTCGTATATTTTTGTGGCTTTCCTTTGAAATTTCAAAGGAGAACAATTTCAAGCCTCACTAGATATCATTTTTGTCGCCGATACATAATATGAGAGAGGAACCTAATGAATAGCGGTGAAGTTGAAGAAATATTAAAAAGTTTGCATGAGGTACAAAGAAAACATTCTGAATACACATTCTGAAGATACGACCACCTGAAAAAAAGTGAGCAGCAAACCATTATTCTAGATAATAGACGGTATTTATTTTTTTTTTTATTGTCATCTGACCTTTTAACATTTTCTAGATGTTACCTGGCTTACTCTTAGGCTCTTCGGGATCCCGCTCTCGGGGTTAGGCAAGGGCCTAGGGTGGGGGAGTCCGACCTCCGGGATCCCCCAGGCCGGGCTGATACAGCAGCCGATATCGACCAATGAAGCGTTTCCAAACTCCGGGATTACCAAACTTCTTCGTCACCCAAACTGGACATGTGCCGTTCACGTGTGGTCATCCTAGCCATATTTTTTGAATGAGTGTCGGACACCGGCTTATGCGCCAAGCTTCCTCGACCGAGCCTTATGCGCCAAGCTGCAGCTCGATTGGGCGAAGCAGGGCGGTCGCGATGTTGCAGGCCGCTAAGAAAACCTAAAGGTGAGCGCCTGCCGGATCAACGGGGATGAGCCGTTTTCGAGGATTACCCTACCCTTATTTTTCCCCTGTTGTGCAGATGGAGGGCGGCAGACGGAAAGCAAAGCATTTTTCTTCCTACTATTCTGGTTTTGGGCGAATGAAGCATTCCAGGGAATGTGTTATCACGAAGGAGCGATGGTTCAATTTCATGGTAAGCTTAAAAAGGGAAGTTAAGTTCGAGGATCTCAGAGTGTTCTTTAAGTTATTATGGATTTATCTCTACCCTGATCTTAAATGCTGTAAGTGCAACCTCAGGCAAAGAGCTGAACTCATTGAGGAGGAATTTTTAGCTCATCTGGTCGATGATGACTTTCTGAAGGAGTTTTTCTGTACTTGTAACCTCAATCTCTAAAATGTGACTCGCTCTTCTGAAAATGCGACCTTGTCTGGCCAGGAATCGAGATTTTTTTTCAAACGAAATATCCGAATGTTCAAACATTTGTTCGTCCGTTCATTCTTGTGCCTGCCTTGCATGTATCTTGCGTCTTGAGATCTTTACGTATCTTCATCTTGAAAGTTGAAATACATAGGATCAAGGATAAGTAAACAAGTTCCAACAAGTTCAGGGAATTGGACCATTGCCCCAAACAACAACAGAAAAAAAAAACTGGTACATGTCGTAGATACGTCATGTACCCCGCACCGTAGACGGTAGACTAAACCTATTTCTTGAAGCCCTTGCCTTGAGCCAAAATTTATTCTCGGATATAGTACACACGTCAACTTGTGAAAAGAGTGCAAGCTTTCCTTGGTAAGCCTTTAACTTTTCTGAAAGTCTTACTAAAAGCTGATCAATTTTCATCTATTGCTATCCAGCCTATTGCTTGAATCGCTTAAATATCTTTTGCTACGGTATATAGTGGGTTTTTACTTTTAAAAAACTTTTATAGCTTATAAACAATGTTTATTAAAAACAATGTTTAGACATAGAATTTTTTTTATCCTCAGATTTTTTTTATTCTCGCAAGACAGTCTCTGACATGACTCATATTATGTCATGAATCTGTGACATTGAGCACGAAATTGTGACATAGATTTTCATGTTACAGGAATCGGGTTCTTCCCTGTCCCGAAAAGGGGAAGGTTCTTCTCATTTTTGCATGAGTGAAAGAAAAAGTGGAATTTTTTTAGTTCTGATCATACATTACTTTTTTTTGTATTTTGTATATATCTGCTCAGTATATTTTTCTCATTTTGAAAAAACTCTAAAATTGAATAAAAATTTCACATAAAATGCCACAAAATAAAATGGGCAAAAATTATTTTTTTTAATGGGTTTCGACTGTGAAAAGACGATGCTGTTCTTGTCAAAGTTAAAATGTATACTTTGTTTTTGCTGGGTACTAAAGAGACACCTTCTTTTGAATTAAATCTGTAACTACAATCTATGACATGAGTGGATATAATGTCATATATATAACATTAATTTTCTTTGATCTTACAGTCATTGTCCTTAAGTCAGGGTTAAATTTCTTTTAAGTAATGATGCTAGGGCTGATTTAAAAAGTTTTCAAAAACATTTTTAGCTTTTATGTTTCGCAATTTAGTGTAAGTTTCTCTTTTATAATTTTTCTTGTGTTGTGCTGAGGAAGGCCCTTTGATATAGGACCGAAATATTCATCCAAATATAGAATTTCGCTGTCTTGCAAAAAGAATTTCCTATAGTTCTTCTTCTATACTCTCAACCTTTTGTTGCCAACGCCCTCTAGGCTCTGGAGACACATCTGATATTAAGATGGAACGTGTGTACTCTCAACATTAAGTCTTTCCAGAGTACTGTGCTGCTCGCGTTCCATGTTATCACGAAATAAAGACAAGATCTCATACTATTCTGCAGGCTTTCATTTATCTAAATGATATTTACCTCCATGTCCAAGAGCAGCAAGAGTTATCCAAAGCCTAACGATTTTTACACATGGATCTAACAAGGAAGCACAAACAAAAACCTGAGTGCTATAAACAAACATCTTTGAATTCATTGAAACTACCTTCTTACAGGAGATAGACCAGTAACTCTCAACCATAGAGGAAGAAGATTGGGCCCAGTCTTCTTCTTCTATACTCTCAACCTTTTGTTGCGGACGCACTCTAGGCTCTGGAGACACATATGATATTAAGATGGAACGTGTGTACACTAAACATTAAGTCATTCCAGAGTACTGTGCTGCTCACGTTCCATATTATCACCAAATAAAGACAGATACAGTGTAAGATCTCATTCTATTCTGCTGGCTTTCATTTATCCAAATGATATTTACCTCCATGTACAAGAGCAGCAAGAGTTATCCAAAGCCTAACGATTTTTACACATGGATCTAACAAGGAAGCACAAACAAAAACCTGAGTGTCATAAACAAACATCTTTGAATTCATTGAAACTACCTTCTTACAGGAGATAGACAAGTAACTCTCAACCATAGAGGAAGAAGATTGGGCCCAGTCTTCTTCTTCTATACTCTCAACCTTTCGTTGCCAACGCCTTCTAGGCTCTCGAGACACATATGATATTAAGATGGAACGTGTGTACACTCAACATTAAGTCATTCCAGAGTACTGTGCTGCTCACGTTCCATATTATCACGAAATAAAGACAAGATCTCATACTATTCTGCAGGCTTTCATTTATCCAAATGATATTTACCTCCATGTACAAGAGTAGCAAGAGTTATCAAAAGCCTAACCATCCTCGTCGCTGATGGTTCCATGGTGTAATGGTTAGCACTCTGGACTCTGAATCCAGTGATCAGAGTTCAAATCTTGGTGGAACCTTCTGCCTATTTTTTACATACTTGGTTGATAGTGCAACTTAATGCTTGCCAGCTTGGATCTGATTTTGATTTGCCAATATTAGAAGATCAGTGCGACGAGGTGGCCGAGTGGTTAAGGCGATGGACTGCCAATCCATTGGGTGCTGCCCGCGTGGGTTCGAATCCCATCCTCATCGCTGATTGTGCCATGGTGTAATGGTAAGCACTCTGGACTCTGAATCCAACGATCATAGATCAAATCTCGGTGGAACCTTGTGCCTATTTTTAACAGACTTGGTTGATAGTGCAACTTAATAATTGCCATCTTGGATCTGATTTTGATTTGTCAATATTAGAAGATCAATGCGACGAGGTGGCCGAGTGGTTAAGGCGATGGACTGCTAATCCATTGGGCTCTGCCCGCGTGGGTTCGAATCCCATCCTCGTCGCTGATGGTTCCATGGTGTAATGGTTAGCACTCTGGACTCTGAATCCAGCGATCAGAGTTCAAATCTCGGTTTAACCTTGTGCCTATTTTTAACAGACTTGGTTGATAGCGCAACTTAATTATTACCATCTTGGATCTGATTTTGATTTGCCAATATTAGAATATCAGTGCGACGAGGTGGCCGGATGGTTAAGGCGATGGATTGCTAATCCATTGGGCGCTGCCCGCGTGGGTTCGAATCCCATCCTCGTCGTTGACTGTTCCATGGTGTAATGGTAAGCACACTGGACTCTGAATCAAGAGATCCGAGTTCAAATCTCATTGGAACCTTGTGCCTATTTTTAACAGACTTGGTTGATAGCGCAACTTAATGCTTGCCAGATTGGATCTGATACTGATTTGCCAAATATCAGAAGATTACTGCGACGAGGTGGCCGAGTGGTTAAGGCGATGGACTGCTAATCCATTGGGCTCTGCCCGCGTGGGTTCGAATCCCATCCTTGTAGGAATTTTGTCTGGTCCTGAAGAGGATGATCCTTTAAGAGCATTCACGATACGAGCTACCTCAAATTCAGAAACAGAATTCAAGACCATCGACTTCAAACATGAGGGTCCAAGAAAGGCTCTGAAATCGCAACGAGAAGTTGCAGAGCTTGCAGAGGAAGCAGTTACCTTTCCTATATTAGCAAAATAAGAGGTAAGCTCTAGCTGAACATCTACATCTCCTTGGACGGTTTTACCATCGATTTTCAGCATTGATGGAACTGAAGGCAGAGGGGGAGTAGGTCTAAGAACTGAATTAATTAAATACCATGTCTTCCTAACATCCTTCCCACATTCAGAAAATTTCCTATGATAATACTGAGACTTTGCCTTCCGACACAGAGAATTAAATATACTCCTATAGGCCTTGAATCGTTCGTGATGAGCTAAAGATGGTGAAGCCTTGTAAAGCTTCCACAAATAATTTTTCCTTTTCCAGCTTTTATGGAGACCTGAAGTCATCCATGGATTCAGTGGTGCTATCCTTTTCAAAGTATGGGGCGCTGGACCCCGATCGCAAATTTCCAGGATTCCTTCTTTCACTAAATCATAAAAGGAATCAAAAGAATGGTTAAAATCTGAATCAGAAATCAAACTATCCCATGGTACATCAGCCAGACGAGAATTAAGCAGACTTAGCTCAGTATCACCAAATCGGAAAAATGGGAGATTAGATGGTGATGCTATACGCTGCGCTTGATCAGCACCCTTATATCGGGAAATAGCGGGAAAATGATCATAAATATCATTAGCCAGCGCCAAATTATCTAAGATGTCTAGTGACAAAAAAATATTATCAATAAGAGACGCTTGTCTTTCAGTAACTCGGGCTGGTATAGAAACTGAAGGTAGAGTTCCCGAAGAGAGTATCATCGATAAAAAATCAATAGCTGAAGCAGAATTTTGATCCAGCAGGTTGAGGTTAAAATCACCCATAAGGATTAGTTCATAGGGATGTTTTTGGACTGTCATAGCAGATTTGGTCGCCAGACTGAGAAAGGACCCGAAGCTTTGATGTTATTGCATTTGAACAAGTGGGCCAGGCAATAGTATCCCGCATCAAGACGTATGAGTGACGTTAACGAGATTCTTCGTAGTGGAGGCGGCCAAATAACAGATGAAGTCAGAGTACTGTTGAAGGAAACAAATGAAAGGGTGGAGTTTATACCAACTCTGACCGTAGGTGGCCCGCATGTGGCCCGCATGTTGCCCACATGTTGCCCGCACGTCTACCAGAAGCATGAGAAAATTGAAATTCATTGTGTAGAGAATGTTGAAGGGTTAACATACTAAATGCTAGATATGAAATAGAAGTTACATCATAATGAAATAATTTGCAATTCTATCTATTCCCAAAATGCGACTTTTGTTTAAGACCGGCTTATTTCGATATTTTTCATTTCTTTTTTGAGCTTCTATCCAAATGTGAAATCTAAACAAGAGTGGTTTATTAATACGGTAAATGTAATCTAAATTATTGTTTCTACTCATCGGGTTCTCTGTCTCTAGGGACTAAATATTAGTTTTAAAAAGAACACTAGAGAAATAGGAGATATGTCACCACCGGAGATCGAACCCGTGACCCGCGCTTTTGTGGCGTGCGCTCTACCAACTGAGCTAGGTGACCTCCGATTCTAACATACTTTTATTCTCTAGTCGCCACAAATATATCCCAATCATCCACCCGTGGACAGCGACATCCAGCTCAATGCAATTGGAGACCAGCCTTTCTGCGCGATGTGACTTGGGACTAATTATTGTTTCGTCTCACGTTGATGTTGTGTACTCATCTGCCTACAGCAGTCCCAGAAAAATCTCACCGTCGGTGGTAACTTTATCTTGGTGGAGGGAAACTTCTAGACGGAAACATATGATTATACTTCGACTAAGAGTCACGGTTAATCTTAATTTACTTTTTTTAATCTTCCAGTCACTACGTGGGGCATTTAGCTATTCAATCACACATGTGTCGAAAGGTTACAATTCCAACGCGATATTTAAATACAAGCTGCCAATTTGATACAATGGGTATTGATTGAAGCCCATGATGAATTGCCGTTCATAGCAGGTAAGCGTAGTCCGGTGCTGATATGCAGCTGTAAAATGCTCGAAATTTACATCAACTTCCCCCAGGTATTCGCAAGCATAACTGTTGTTTATCTAACAGAGATTATTGGATGTACGGCAAGATAAAGTTCTAACTTATCGTGGCCAAATGTTTACCGCAGCATTCGTTTTAACGTCTTTCTGTGATTTTCTGACGTTTGGAACCGTTCGTGAAATTCACAAAGATGGCCATTTAATGATATCAACTTAAATGATTGATTGATAGGAATCACGTTAATAATGACCAGAATCGGTGGGTTGATAAAAAGTGCAGAAAACTACCGTCAAATTATTTTGGTTTAATTTTGCGACGAAATACTACAATTTTTTCATTTATGAAAATTAAAGCAAAGGTGGATTTTCTCTATGAATTTTTTAAAATAAATCGCGTTTGCGTAACGTTCTCAAATTATTTATTAAGTTCAAGTGTATTTGATGAAGACTTCGAAATACATGAAACACAAACTAAAATGTCGTTATCCCAATTTGATCAAATGGGTCAACGTGCACAATTGTAAAGTAACTAAAGTATTCTTTAAATGTTTCCGGTTGATATTGCTAGTGCGGAGTATTGGGTCAATAGCTCTATCGCCCTATCTTGCGAACGGTGGCGTCGAAAGCTGATACATAGAATCGAAGAACCGATAGGTTTCTAATACTCATACTAGTATCAGTTGACAAGTTTGAAGGCAAGTTAGCATGCTGATTCGTTTTTTTTCTCGGTTAACTATAGAGTCCGGAATAGTAGGGGTTAATGATAGCAGAAGACTAACAGCAAGGGTTTATCTGTTGCCAAAATTTATGGTTTTATTTTCAGCAGCTAAGATCTTTGATACCAAGCTATGCACCTTTCCTTTCCTTTCCTTTCCTTTCCTTTCCTTTCCTTTCATATGTTCAAAAACTGTAACTACGCTTCAGGACACCGTCGAAATGCTCGCATTCAAGCCAGAGGAACGCATTACCATCATGTTCAAAAAGTGAAACTACGCTCCAGGACACTATTGAAATGCTCACATTCTAGCTTGCAGAAAACATTCCCAATATGTTCAAAAACTCTAACTACGCTCCAGGACCCCATCGAAATGCTTGCATTCAAGCCAGAGGAACGCATTACTATAATGTTCAAAAAGATAAACTACGCTCAAGGACACCATCGAAATGCTCGCATTCAAGCCAGAGGAGCGCATTACCATAATGTTCAAAAAGTGAAACTACGCTCCAGGACACCATCGAAATGCTCGCATTCAAGCCTGAGGAACGCATTACCATAATGTTCAAAAAGTGAAACTACGCTCCAGGACACCATCGAAATGCTCTCATTAAAGCCTGAGGAACGCATTACCATAATGTTCAAAAAGTGAAACTACCCTCCAGGACACTATGGAAATGCTCACATTCAAGCTTGCAGAAAACATTCCTAATATATTCAAAAAGTGTAACTACGCTCCAGGACACCTATGAGATGTTCACATTCAAGGCTGAGGAACGCATTCCCAATATGTTCAAGAAGATAAACTACGCTCCAGGAAACCATGGAAATACTTGCATTCAAGCCTGAGGAACGCATTACCATAATGTTCAAAATGTGAAACTAAGCTCCAGGACACCATCGAAATGCTCGCATTCAAGCCTCAGGGACTCATTACCATATTGTTCAAAAAGTGAAATTACGCTCCTAGACACTATTGAAATGCTCACATTCTAGCTTGCAGAAAACATTCCCAATATGTTCAAAAACTGTAACTACGCTTCAGGACACCGTCGAAATGCTCGCATTCAAGCCAGAGGAACGCATTACCATAATGTTCAAAAAGTGAAACTACGCTCCAGGACACCATCGAATTGCTCGCATTCAAGCCAGAGGAACGCATTACCATAATGTTCAAAAAGTGAAACTACGCTCTTTAGATTCGGACATCAAAGTTGAAGAATCTAACCCGGATATAGCAACACTACAGCTGGTGGGTCTGAAAGC
This sequence comes from Alatinidae sp. Z8VKAUB7J3, assembly GCA_010016025.2. Classification (NCBI taxonomy): domain Eukaryota; kingdom Metazoa; phylum Cnidaria; class Cubozoa; order Carybdeida; family Alatinidae; species Alatinidae sp. Z8VKAUB7J3. Next base: position 151,064,930 of record JAAAKM020073195.1, read on the forward strand.
GTGATCTTTTCATAATAAGCCAATGCCTCTGAGTCTGGGACAGAATCCCGTCGTTTTCCTCGTTGCTGAAAGGTTGTATGAGTTATTTTTGCGATGCCTGTATAGAGGCAATCCCCATAATTTAGAGAGAACACATTAACTATTAACCTATTTATTCCTTCAAAAGTGAAAAATCCAATTTAACTGTTGGGAACAATATGAGAACAGAAACAACAAGATCAATTTTCGTTTGAAATGGCGTCCAGCAGCTGCGCGGGGAAAGATTTATCGATACATTGAAGAGACATTTTATTTGACAGTAGAGATGTGGAGGCTGTGAAAACATCAAAGCAAATGTATGAGATAGTCGATGTCGTTGACAGTTCCCTTCCATTCTGTTACATATTAAGTTGGTGGCTGATTTCAATTTGCTTCTCCAGTCTCTAACGGACGATAACCAGAAATTATGTGGGTATAAAACAACAATAACATGTCTACGTGATGCCAACAAGTATCCATTTTGAGATGACAAGAGTAAATGTTATGTTATGTTACGTTGATTGGGTATTAATGGAAGGGAAGAGCAAATTCTCTTTCTGTTACTGCGATAAATTCAATTGTGTTGTAAGTGTGATGTTATGATCATCTCCACATGAATTCCCAATTTTTTAGTTTAATCAGTGTCTCCAACGTAATGACTGGTTTAATCTCGTAATAAAAATTACCAAAATTTAGAAAGTTGTAGTCTTGTATGCTTAAAGCTAACGCCATGTCCATACAAGCTGATCCAACGTCTTGTAAAGTATATCACAGACAAAGTAAAAAATCCCCATCAATACGTGATGACTGACAACAGATCGTCTTTGTTGGCGACAATGGCCCACACACATTTATCATGCTTGACGTGAGCATTTGGCTCATAGCGACGCATTGCCTTGCGACGCATTGCCTTGTGACGCAAGTGAACCGGTGGAGACAAAATTCACGCTGAACACAAGATTCTTTCTTCTCAACCGTAAGGAACAGTGGCTCTCTGCGAACTTTACTAGTGCCGAGGCTACTGACGTCGCATTTGTTAAAGGTAGGGTCACAGTATTTCATCGAATAATCTTCAGTGCCCAATTAAGATTTTGCTTTTGTCGGATATTATAAATGGACTGGACTTCAGAAAATATTACATATAGCACTACAAATTTTTGGTACTACGAAATTTAAAAGTAGCCCTTAATAGCGAATACGTTCGTTTCAGCCAAACACGTGTTAATCAAAGCATAGAACTCAGACGTGTCCCGCTTACTGGCAAAGGCTAGATCATCTTCTCAATTAAAAGTTTTAGAGGCGGTATTCACGAAATCCCTGGCTGTGCAAACAAAAAGAATTTTGAAAAGAAAACTAGAGAAATAGAAAATATGTCACGATTGGAAATGATAAAAAAGGATTCGTCTTTTCGCTGAAATTGTTTTAACTTGTTGCAGTCAGAATTTTGTAGTGCCGCTATTCAGTCAGCGATTGCATAGCCATGCGTCAATAACTTCTTTTTTATGTAAATCTCTTTTGCACGAACCGAACTGATAAGAGTGCAACGAAACGCTGTTTTGGTTTAAACGATTAGATCCACTATTTGAGGCCATTTTTGCAAATATTTTGCGTTTCAGTTCTTTGCGAGATAAGCGCACCTCCTCTGAGGGAAGAACAGCATCTCCACAAAAATTGTCACAAAACAGGAAATTAATTAACTTTTACGTTTATGATAACTTCAGCGGCAAATTAATTAACAGCTTATAGGACGTAAGGAAGCTTGTTGATGCTTATCGTCTTCCCAGCTTTTATAGGAACTGTCCTGCAAATTTTTTTCAAGACCGCTTTTCAGAATTTTTCACCTTCCATATGCAATCCGCAGTATTTTCACGATTAACAGAGACTCTGTTTTGAAACATATATGTGACCATGAATTTTCTGAGTTTTTATCAACCTGTGATAGTGTCCACGAGTGTCCACTTTACACTTCCATGCACTTTCAAGCGTGCACTTTATCTTACAAGACATTATAGTGTAACCTAAAATGAAACAGAAAACATCCTTTTCAAATGATGCAAAGTATAAGTATTTTATCACACCAGGAGCTCAATGGCACTAAGTAGGTAAAGAGTAAAGTAACAATTTTCGTAGGATTACACAAATATCTAATTCCTTTACAACTTTTAACAACAGTTCATTAAACATTCTATTTATAATACAAATACCATTATATCTCATTATATATATAATTAACACCATGTAAACTCATTGTATTTATAATTTTTGCCTGTTCACAGTATTTGACTAGGACTATAGCAATATATGCTTTTAAGTGCTATGTTACACACAACATTGGTAATGGTTTGAGATAAATACTGATCAATAGTCAAATGTCATTATATATAAATAATTACAATGAACTGCCCTATTTATGATACAGTAGTCTTTTAATTGATACAAAATCACTTGGATATAGCAAATTTTCTCCAGTTGATATATACATAAAACATTTGATGTGGTGAGCAAATGCAAACCCCAAAATAGTTGTGTGTAATACACATAGTCATTGGCATTGACTGGTTAAAGATGGAGTTGGAACAGTTTCACTTTTTGAAGAGAGGGGTCATAGTACTTTTCTCCCCTCCCCTAATAAAAAATACCACTACTGACTCTGAGATGGAGTGCTACATCTCATAGCAATATGCCACTGAACACAAAGAATATACAAATTGAACTTCTAAGCAATGACAAGAAATATAATTAATAGCCATTAACTATTTGGTCTTCAAATATACGTCATAAGTCATAAGAGACACATCCTCGAATGCTACTAAACAACTATATTTTTTTATATGGTTTATTTACTATTATGCAATGTAAAAGACGGTAGTGCTCTAGTGCTCAGTTAAATACCTAAATACGGGTTAACATGCACTCAGCTCCTTAAAACATGATGCAGAGGTCTCGCGTTTTCTCGACCGTTCACATACGGCTCCGCTGATAGTAGTGCCTTTGGCGCCGTTATCTGTCAGTAGAGGAGATTTTAGTTTCCTTAGGGTGCTGAGCCAGAGAGAAACTGCTGTCTGATGCAAGCAATATGGGACTAGACTTTTTTTCGCGCTAACTTGCAAACAATTTTGTGCTATAAAGAAATGTGGGCGGAAGAGATTTCTACATCAACGGTTCTCTATGAATTATTATGAGATGCGAATTCATTTGAAGAATTGCTCTACAATGAATAATCATTAATCTTGCTCAGAAACAGCAAGAAACATGTCATTGAATATCAAAGCAATGCTCTTTTATTTTGGTTTCAAGACTTGATAGACGAGGAGGTTGTTGATTGAGGCATACTGCAATGAATATTATCTGAATGTTGTCATCAATACAAAAGTCTTTACTCGAAAATTCAGGCAATTTTCAATGCTTTAGACGTCTGATTTGGTAGGGGAAGGATGAATCCAAACAGTTAACAACTTTCATATTTAGAAGATGGTGCTTAACGCAGTAAAGTGAAGTTCTTTAATAATTATGAATGTATTCAAAGCAGATCATCGATACTTTTTATTGTTATTCGTCCGAGGTCGGTGGAAGAGAGCAGATCTTCTGGAATAACAAGAAGTGCCCAAATGCGAATAGGTCGTATGCACGTTTGGATGTAGAAAGGATTGCAAAAGACCATGGAATTACATAAGTTATGTAAGGACACTCAATAATAAGAGATTTTGGAAAGAGTATTGCATACACTGTTATAAAGAACACGTTTCTTAGGCCCAAGTCAAACGTCGCTCTTCTCATGCGCCGAACCTAATAGTTGAACTAAGTACATGAAAAGAGCGACGTTTTGACTTGATTAACTTCGACGAAACGTATTAGGTGCAGCAGAATGTATTAGGAGCGACTACTCCAGTCGAATTATACGGCAGTGGAGCGACCACAAATCAAACGTCGCTCTACTGATGCGCCGAACCTAATGCATAGTTCACTGATGAGTCAATCGTCAGGTGATAGTCACCTGGCATGCATCCAATTCCTTCAAATACTTGTGGATACTGTTCAAAGAGTGATTCTTTTGTTACTACAGTTGGTAGGTCAGTCACTCTTTTAATGTTCTCTTGTAGCAGTTTGGTCAGCTCCATTTGCTGAATAGCTTTGCTTCAAAGAATTGGAGTAGAGGAGTCTGGTAGAACTTTAAAATGTACTAGATACTTAGGACCGTTCTTTGGGTTTGTCATCTTTACTTTGCAATGACCTACTGGCTTCACGGTTGTACCATTATACATTGAGAGTATTTTGCTTGTTTGTGTGACCTCGGCACCACAGTGACTACCCTGAAGGACCTCTGAGGTAATGACGTTGCAGGTTGCAGTAGAGTCCAGTTGAAACTTAACATCAGTGTTATTGATAGACATGGTGGCAAACCACTTCCTGCAGTAGACATCCTTAAATGAGTATAGAATGTCCAAGTTAGTACTGAGTGTACTTATTTCCTCATAGTGCTGATGTTGATCATCATCATCATTGAATGATCTCACTTGCCTTTTCTGCAATGGGCTTACTGCTTGGGGCCTTAGGACAACATACAGCAAAGTGATTTGCCCCTTTACAACGATTACAAATCTTTGTAAAGGGGGCACAGTATTCTCCAAACGACTGAAGTAATTCATCAACTGTTTGGTCTTTTTTCTCGGTTTCAAACTGCATGGTTTCGTAAATTTCCTGGCCTTTTGAGTCAATTAGATACAGAAAGAGCTTTACCTTTCTCACATTGTCACCTGTTCTGGTTGCTAAGTCGAGGTAGAGTGTGATTTCCTCCTTCCATTTTTTTCCATGTGTAAGCTAAATTGTGGCTTTCAAAATCAAGGTTCTCTGGTGGCTTTAGCTGATCCATCTTTAGTGTAGACAGACTAATTACTTGTGATGACAGATGAACGACGTAGGTTAACAATAACACATTGATTATGTAAATTAGAAAATAGATTGCAGTACTAGGAGGTGCTGCTGTTAACTGGGTTAAGACGTTAGTAAGGATTTTAGTAAGAAACGGCCTGCATGAAGGAGCTAGGATCTATATATGTACTGTACATATGCTTATACTTCAATTCAATTTGTCGCAGATCATTTGCTCAATTCAAAGTAACACTGCACTCAGACTGTCCCCTCCCCATTTTGTGGAGAAAAAGCCTGATACGTGTCAACTAAAGATGAAACCAGAGGATTTCTATAAAGAGTTTTGGAATTGGAGGATTCGTACGTATCCTGAGTTTGCAACAGCGTCTGGCTTTCACAGCTGTGATGGCGAACTCGAGGATATGAGTATTGAGGGGTATAAGACAAGACTTTCAGAAACGAGGTATTACCTTACGATGGTGAGAGAACTGAGAAGGAACAAAAATCTCTCCAAAGAAAATATTTTGAATCTGAAGCTTCTTGAGAACGATATTAAAGAATGCGTGGATGGATACACCTTTCAGAGTTTTCTGTTCCCTGTAAATCAGCTTGAAGGACCTCACACGGACTTTCCACTTCTTCTATCTATGATGAAAAAGAATACTTTGAAAGATTATGAAATGATTCTTGAAAGATTTAGACGCTTTCCCACGCAAATAAGCCAGATCATTGAATTGCTTAAATATGGCATAAAAGAAAACTATGTAATGTGTTATATATCTGTCAAGCCAGTACCTACACAGATCTTTACCCTCATATCCAAGCCAAAGGAGGAATCTCCGTTTTTTGAGCCATTTTGGGAGCCTCCCTGTAGTATTAATGAAAATAGATGGACTGAGATTGTTGCTGAGGGGGAAAGTTTGATAAACAAAAACATTCTTCCATCTTTCAAGATGTTAGCAGAGTATTTGGAGGTGCAATATATTCCTAGAGCAAGGACAACCATAGCAATCCAAAACTTGCCAAATGGTAAGGAGTATTACCAGAAATGCTTAGAGTTCCATACAACTACTACATTAACCCCAGATGAGATTCATGAAATCGGAAAAGCAGAAGTTAACTCTGGCAACTTCTCCTCTCTACTAACCAATCACCCTGCACTTCCTCTCTTTATCTCTATTCCTATTGGTTGTTGGAAGATATAAATAGTTTGTAATGTGTTACGAAATGGGAAGATTGTGTTACAGCTAACTGAGATCTATGATCGCTGTCATCGATCTCAGAAATAGATTTATGTGAAAGTTAATAAAAGAATTGTTGCTTGTGGAACTACTTGAAGCGCTTCCTGCGAGTTCCCCCAGAGCTGCCGTGCTAGAAGGGAAGGGTGCCCATTACAATTGTTTTATATATATATAGCAATCCTTATCATGTCTTCAAGTTGGGAAGTTCCCCTCAGAAATGGAGACTACAAGGGTGTAAAGATAGAGAGCCTTATAGACTTTAAACCTTTGCTTTGTCTCAATCCTCAAATCTAGTTCTAAGCAACTTTACTTCAGAACAACGTTTCTATTCTTTTTTACGAGAGACAACGAGGAGTTGACACCCTTAATAATTTGAGTCCATGATTCAATTAGTCGTTTGCAGAGGTCCTGTTCTCCTGAACTTTATTTCAAACTTTGCCACGGCTTGCAGTCAATTTTACTTCAGTAACATTTTGCTACAATATAGTACAATCAATTTATAGCACCCACACTTTCTTTCAAGTATCATTAACGCTACATTATTTGAGCTTTTATCTGCAAACTTAATCGATTGCTGGTTAACAATGTGTAGTGTAAGTTATCCCCATAGCAAACGGGCAACATTCGATGCAAGTCAGGAAACCTTACTGACGTATCATAATTAACATGAGTAAAGTTTTTATCTGGCTAAAAATATTCAAGGACTCGCAGGATATCAAATCCTATTATTTAGACCCAATACTCAAATACACTAATATCCTGGTTAAATGATAGAAAGAAATATTTAAATGATGCATCTAGCTTGTCATTGATGTCGGAAGTATGATTATGGTAATTAGTACCACATCCGGAAGTTATGAAACATGTGATCGTACACACCTGTAAACTTGTATGCAAACTATGTCAAATATGCCTTATCAGGCTATTTGAACACCTTGTGCACCATGGAATGTGCGCATCTAGTGTGTGCAAACTATGTCAAATATGCCCTATCAGGCTATTTGAACGCCTTGTGCACCATGGAATGTGCGCATCTAGTGTATGCAAACCATGTCAAATATGCCTTATCAGCCTAGTTTGAACGCTTTGTGCACCATGGAAAGAACGCATCTAGTATATGCAAACTAAGTCAAATATGCCTTATCAGTCTATTTTATACGCTTTGTGGCCCATGGAATGTACGTGTCTCGTGTATGCAAACTAGGTCGAATATGCCTTCTTAGACTATTTTGAACGCTTTGTGCACCATGGAATGTACGCATCTAGTGTATGCTAACTATATTAAATATGCCTTATCAGCCTATTTTGAACGCTTTGTGCATCATGGAATGTACGCATCTAGTGTATGCAAACTATGTCAAATAGGCCTTATCAGCTTATTTTCATCGCTTTCTGCACCATAGGATGTACGCATCTGGTTAATGAAGCTATGTCAAATATGCCTTTTAAGATTATTTTGAACCGTTTGTGCACAATGGAATGTACGCATCTAGTGTATGCAAACTATGTCAAATAGGTCTTATCAGCCTATTTTGAACGCATTGTGCACCATGGAATGTACGCATCTAGTGTATGCAAACTATGTCAAGTATGCCTTATTAGTCTATTTTGAACGCTTTGTGCACCATGGAATGTACCCATCTAGTGTATACAAACTATGTCAAATATGCCTTATTAGACTATCTTGAACGCTTTGTGCACCATGGAATGTACGCATCTAGTGTATGGAAACTATGTCAAGTATGCCTTATTAGCCTATTTGAACGGTTTGTGCACAATAGAATCTACGCATCTTGTGTATGCAAACTATGTCAAATATGCTCTTTTAGCCTATTTTGAACGCTTGGTGCACCATGGAATGTACGCATCTAGTGTATGCAAACTATGTCAAATATGCCTTATCTTTCAAGAGACTGCACCAAAGGCTTGCACAGTAATAACCCCATAAACTAAAGGTTAAGGCAGGAATAAGGAACTGCAAAAGTAATAAGCGGGCACGAAAAAGTTAGTTCAAACAAGCACAATTACCATCTAGCTTACCAAAAAACCCCAAAGATTTCTAACCGTTACTTCATACTTACATTTAGGTCCCAGTTTGAGGATTCTAGATAGAACCATGAACGTTCATGATCTAAACCTGTAATACTGCCAAATTCATTTACTAGACTATTTTTATCGGCCATCTTGTAATTTTGAACGTCCCAGAAGAAAGTTTTTAATTAGGAACGTGGTGTAACAAGACACAAAACTAAAAGAGCTGATGGTTTCCTAAAAATGGCTATGCACATGTGTTGTGCAATTGAGGGACTGTTTCCAAGACAAGCAAGATTAATAACTGTCCCAATATTTTAATGAAGATGCCGTTTGAAAAATATGGTCTTTGTTACAATTATCTTTCTTTTGAATTTTTAGGTTCCATTATGTAAGGACATAAAAAGGATATTGCTAAACCAGGGACATGGGAACAGGCGGGCAGAGGGGGCCATGCCCCCCCCCCCAAGATTTGCCAAATCTCAATTTTTTCTATAACCACTTTCCAGCTTTATCAAAACTAAAATTGATTGCGACAGACATTGTGTAACATTCACAGCAAGATACGCATGTCGACAAGAAACACACCTTTCCACACAATATCCAATGCACCTTAGTGGAATATGAAAAACAGAAATTGAACCCAGCCTATTTGCTCCCCCCCAATCCGCTTTATCTCCCCCCGTCACAGTAAACGTTTTCTCCAGACACAGCAATCGTCTGGAATGACGGAGGAATCTTTTCGCGACGAATTCATTGGGATGAAGAAGATTCAAAATCGTCGTTGAAAAAAACCAAATAATTCAGTGACGGGTCTGCTGTCAGACAGACAAATTCATAAAGCTCGACAGAGCACCGGTTTCCTTGTTTTGATGAACGCAGGCTATTACACTTGTAGTCATCGATAAAGTTTATATTACCCGTTGTAATCTTCCATGAGGGTCATATTACACTTGTAGTCATCGATAAAGTTTATATTACACTTGTAATCTTCTGTGAAGGTCATATTACACTTGTAGTCATTGATAAAGTTTATATTACAACTGTAATCTTCTGTGAAGGTCAGATTACACTTGTAATCATCTATAAAGTTCATACTATGAAATCTTCTGTAAAAGTCATACTCTGCTGAGAGTTTTCAGCAAAGGTCATACTACACGGCCATTCTTCGGTCAAGGTCATGCTACGCTTGTAATCTCTGGTCTTCTCGTGAAAACAGAGGTTACGTTAAGGAATTTTTCAGACATTTGAAAAAAGTTTAGAACGTAAAGGCATACACCATCGATAAGTTAAGAACATTGTTGAGAATACATTAAGCCTCATGTCAAGAGAATTAATCTTAAAAAGGGGAAATAACGAGGAGTGCTGTACAGTAAAGACACCAGTTTCAGTGTTGTTCGCTCGATAGTTTACCGTGGTCACTAGTTCTTTATGAACATCGCTGACGCCAAAACTTTCAAAAAAAGAGGGAAGGTAGAGCTCAATTTTTTTGGCGAATGTCTTAATAACGAGTAAACGATCTATAGTTATGCTCGATTGAGTTCATACTGCTCCTTGATGCCAGATTGACCCACATATCGCGAATAGAGCTATTTTAAAACTGAGTTGATGCCCAAAGATACCCTGTCGAGCTCTAGGGGTGTTTGTGTGTTTGTGTATTTGTGTATGTGTGTGTATGTGGATAATATTTTGATACATTTAATGCCGTTAACTTTCTGAAAATGGCATCACGCAGTAAAACCATATTTGGGTGACTTGTAGCTGACATTTAGGGCGGTTTGGGCGAGGAAATGTATGACCAATGGCAACATAGAACAGTTGCTAAATGGCAGACACATTTATTGCTGGTATTATGGCTCTGGTTTTGCAAGTCTCCGAAATAATTGTTTTGAAAGTATGACACAATTGATATTGTTCTTTTTGGAAAAAAATGGTTTACCTCAGTAGATATCTTAACTAAATTCATCCACTGGCAAGTAATTATGCGTAAAAAGTTATTGAGCGCCGAGGGCTCTGATATTCGTCACATTTAGAATGCAAGATCAAAAGCTCATAGAACATGGTAAGTAAAAATCAAGAAAAAATGTCATAAAACTAAAACTATTGGAAAGAATCTAGGGTTACCAATTGCCTCACGTCTCATAGTTTTATTATAAAGGCCTTCATTAAGGATATTGTAACAGATCAAATAGATGTATGCCACAAAGCACTTAATGGACATCTTTGCAACATGCACAACTTCACTTGTTATCTAAATAACGCCTTGCCGACAGATTAAAAATTTGAAATTAGGCAAAAGTTACGAGGGTTTGTTTTTGTTGCTTGAATCCACAAACTCTGTAGTATGTCTTTTCGGGTTGCAAGATTCATCTAGATGAGGGACGTTAAAACTGACGCCTTAACTCAGTGCTTCATATAATAGCAAGTTTTATTTCATCTGCAAGAAAAGATTTAATGTCTCGAGCTTACAACTGCTGTCGTCGTCATTGTAGGCAGTACCAGAGCACCGACATTGCGAAGTTTGAAATGGTTTTCCTTGATTGACAGGTTTTTATAAAGGGAGTCGGGCTTTTATTGTCATGGTTTAAGATTTAGGTATTTGTACAGATTCTTTGCTTAAGTAGCAAGATCCAAGGACAAAAATCACCCTCTGGCAAGCTTTATATGAGAATTGTAGGGCTGTAAATCTCACAAACATAAAAAGAAAGGTAGTGTAAAATTTAAAGGTCATATCTGTAACAGGTGACGCTTCCTGACACAGCATATAATATCATCCCTCATAAAATATATCGTGCCATAAAGCCCGTAAGAGCAATTAAAGGTCAGTTAAAGCAGTCATTGATACTATCATGGAGTTGTTCTAATAAAGATCATGGGACATTGAGTCGGAAGATCTAGGACTCGAATCCTTCCCAACAACTTGCCATTTTAAAATTTTTGTATGTGTGAAAGAGTGACCAAAATTGCCTTCCTGGTAGCTGAAATCAGCTCCTTGACCTACAGATGCAGCTTATGAATGTATTTGTTGAGTCAATAATATGTGTCAGCCAGACAGGTAATGTAGAGCAGATCAAGCTAGAACTCTTCCAGTTAGCTAGCACTCTTGAGCATGTATATACCAGTTTATGTGTGATCTTTTTCACTTCTACTGCCAATACCTTAGTCAGGACATTTTTTACTACTTTGGACTCTATTTCAATATTGGTTCTCTCCATTGCTTTTGAATGATTAGCTCTGTGTGATTGAAGGACCTTTCTGATAGCTTTGCATCAACCATGTTCAAAATGTAGGGTCCTTCGACATCCCTAGTTTCATTAATGGTGTTCCACATGAGTATGTACTGCCTGTTTTTATGTTATTTTAATGAGTACATTTTCATAGCATGTTTCCAAGTAATTCTATCTTGCTGTGTTTTCATTAGGGACCTCTCCTCAAGGGACTATTGAAATGTGGGAGTTCAAGTTTGCACCATGAGATGTTTGTGGCTAGAAAAGTCTGACAGAGCTTTTGTTGAGGTCAAACAATTTGACATTGTTGCACTTTTCCCCAAATGTTCTTCACATGGGAGGTGACCAAAGGCTCATTTCATTGTGAGTTTTAGGTCTGTCTAGTGCTTTACAAGCATTGTAAGTATCTTCTCTTAATCTGTGTTCTCCTAATCCTCAAAGCCGGATTCTCAAGCTTTACGACTCCCATCATGTTCTTAAGTCACCGTAGGTAAAGCTTTAAAATGTTAAGATTATTATTGTAGATATGCTGTAAAGGAAATAGGTATCTGATAGCATTATCATTCATGAAACATTTAAATTGAAGGTTGGAATACTAGGTGTTGTTGAACAAAGGGTAGGAAGTACTGATTTATGAGATAATGATTGATAAGAACAAGAAAAAGAAATTATAAACAATCAGACACCCAATGAATTAGCGACAACCGCTAATTAAGGACCTTGGGGCATAACTGAAGAAACTGTATAATGGAAAAAGTAATAAGTAGCATAGGATGAGAAACTAGAGCCTTGAGAGGATTGTGGGGCATCTTATTGCATCCAAAGTCCTCTTAAGCATGGCTAGAAAAAGACCCTCTTTAATAAGAAGAGTAACTCAGAAGAGGCACATGCAAGGAATCTAAAATCAGATCCAGAAAATGATTGATAGTGTCGAGCAGAGGATGAGCAAATATTAAAAAACCATGGGATTCAGAGAAAGTTCCTAGGGGCGGCTGAGCCCCCAAAATGATCGGCAAAGTATCTTTTAAATTGGTGAGTCGTCTGACCCAAATGCGTTGCGATACAGCAATAAATAAACGGCGATTGCACCTGTCATAAGAACCCGGACCTTTTACTTGGAAAAATGTTGAGAGGGGGTGAGAATAATGCGTATGTTAAGATGTTAAAAAGCAGAGGTCAGGCCTACTAACACGTTTTTTAATTTCTGAAGAATGTACACACGTGGATGATACTACTCATAGTTATATTCAAGTTTGTTGGATGCTTGAATGCATAGAAAGCTTTCATAATTGTATATCTAGTCTTTATTGTTTAAATTTTTTTCAATATGCTTCATATAAGCGTTCTTTGCTGGACATTGCTGTTTATAACTATGTTATGATTTCATGTTTAAATATCTGGAAGAGTGATGTCATGATTGCATGTGACCTATTTTTTAAAATCATAGCTTAGTCTCTAATTAATGTTCTGTTTTCTCAAGTATATTAATCAATCTAGTACTTTCAACTTAACATTTTAGTGCTGCAGCAATGTCCTTTTCTATTCCAAAGTGTTCGCAAAGTGTATTTTCAGTGCAAGTAGAGAGACAAGTTGTTAGCAAACACAAGCATCAATGTTTCCTTTAAATTATTCGCAGATAATATTTAATAACGGAATCATTAGTGAAATGCCATTGACCGGTTTCGTTGCACCCTCATCAGAATGGCTCGCTTTAAAAACCAAGAGGCCTGGCACAACATCTGGGGCAATTACTTAGTTACATCTGTTGGGTAGAGTACATGCAGTGATAACGATTTACTTCTCTAACATAACAGAAGACAATTTTTGAATGTAAATACACTAACGAGTATTAAAAAAGTACAACGATTATATGAAGGATGGTCTCTCAGTCCCAGACCTCCCGGTTCTAAAAACAAAACAGTTTAGTCACCGCCTGCCAACTTAACAATTCTCCTCCTCAGGCCGTGGCTCAGGACACAGTCCCATTTCGTCACACAGTTTTCTAAAATTGATCTTGATAACGACCTGGTTAGAGGATTGGCAATCATATGATCTCTTGGACAATATTCGACATTGATAATTCCCTTTCGAATCATATCTCTAGTAAAATGGTACACAACATCGATTTGTTTCGTTCTTTGGTGAAACACTGAATTCGTGGCAATTTGAATTGTCGCGCGATTGTCCTCAAATATTGTTGTCGGCTGTATCTGCTCTTGCTCCATCGATTGGAGTAAATGCCGTAACCATACTGCTTCCTTTGCTGCGTAGCTGAGGGAAACATACTCCGCCTCAGCAGTAGACAGAGTGAAATACGATTGTTTCTTACTACGCCAGCTTACTGCAGCTCCACTACGAATAAAGATGTAGCCTGACGTTGACTTGGGATCATTTACGTCACCTGCAATGTCTGCATTGGAATATCCGACCAACTTATGACTCGCATTACTTCTGTACAGTAGACCAAAGTTTTCGGTTTCTTAACATACTTAAAGATTCGTAGTACCATAGACCAATGTTCTTTTGACGGATTTGAATTAAACTGCGACATACGGCTTACTGCTTGAGAAACATCGGGTGTAGTTGCTGATGCAAGATATAGCAACGATCTAATAGCTGACTGATATTTCTTCTCATCTGCACTCTTGTCATTTTCACGCTTTTTAAAGATCTTAACATTAGGTTCAAGAGGTGTACTCATAGGCTTAGTGTCCAATAAACCGATAAAGAACAGTCATGCATTACTAATTTTAAGAGGTTTTTTGGTACAACTTGGAAAACATATTAATGGATTTATATACCGCTAAGTTTTACCAAGCTAAAGCTTTTTAGATTTCCAAGTGAAAACAAGTACCACAATTATTTACTTATAGCAATGTCATTGTAGACTTCTTATTTGTTACATATTAAATGCACAACAGAAGGGGAATTGGTTTTGAGAAAGGAGGAGTTGCGTTTTGCTAATTCTTCTTTCCAGGTTCTGTAGGTTTTCTTCTTTCCAAGGTTTGCCCTGGTATTTGGACATCAATATCTTTCTACAGCTTTGCTTTTAAAGCCTTTCCGTTTTTGCGTAACAGGTCATGTATAATGTCTGATTGTCAGCATGTTGGATTTGCAACTGTTGTGATTCTGAATCTTTCGATAAATAACAGATTCATTTTGCTATATGTTTTCACCATACATTGGTCACAGCAATCATCCTGGGTGAAGTAAGAGAGCTTTTAGCGAGTTATTTACAGGAAAACGGGGAATGTAACACACACAGAAAATTACACTCACATGAGCACTATATTTTCCATCACTCGTATTGTTGAAAAAGCTGAGCACCAATTGGTCTAATTTGTTCGTACATTTCATATAGTAAAGAAATGTTTTTCACCGAGTGTAATAAATGTTTACGGGCCTTGCCCTCTTTTTTGTCGTGGTATCGCGATTGAATTCGTCTAAACAAAACCGAGTCAGCCGATCTCAATATAGCCTCGGAAATAGGCCGTCGCTTGCTTGAAAACACAAAGGTGTGTTGACAACTATCAAGAGAATTCGTCTAGGGTATTAAGGAAAGCAGGTTCTCCGTTTATCTTGCCGCTTTAGAAGGCGCATTCATCAAAACAAAGAAGCTGGTGCCCTGCCGACAAGAAGAAATTGTTTACAACTCTCCTTTTCATTTAATAACAAGAGTAACAAAATGCGTGTTGGTTACGCATGTGTTATTTTCTGAAGCGTGCTTCAATCCTCTGTAGATGTAGCCTTGCTGTTGCTCGTGAAACAGCTGTCCAAGCAGATAATTTAGTATGGATTTCAAGACTTTATACTCTAAAGACTCAGCAAGGTGTATTGACGCTGTCGTATCTCCCTAGTTAGTAATAATGAGCGATTACCTTAGTGATCCCTAATTCTATTGACATGCTGGCAACAGTATACACTGATTAACTTTCGAGATAAATCTGAAACGTTAGATGGATGAAATGATATCAATTAAAGAAAACGTAGAGTCATTTTCTTGATAGAATAGCATTCTCACTTAATCCATTTCTAGTTGAAAATGAAATATGGTTTTGATAAGGCTAAGCTGATAATATCGTTAGTCTCATAGTCCGGTGCCAAAAAAGGACCATGTTGTCACAATCTAGGACAAAGATGTCCTAGTGCTCATTGTTTCAATGAGAATAGTACATCTTCAAGTATATGCTATTAAAATAACAGCTACTCATCTATGATCAGATGAAAAGAAGCAATTTCTACAAAGCATTCGTTAATTAGAAAAAAGCTTGGTATAAAGACAGCTTACCGGCACACCAAGGGTTCCCTAATACATCTAAAATTCCTATTGCATTTAGAAAATAGTCATTAATCTATTCAAGCTGTGACAGAAAAGAAGCTTGATTGAAACAAGAAATAAAGAAAATTTCTTGTCAATCTAAAAAAGGTTGTCTGGGCATAAGTCTTTAAAAAAATAATTGTCATAGCTTGGAAGTACTCAAACAGTAATGAAAATTAGCTGAGGTACCAAGTAGATTGCGTTTCTTTTAACTTTGGCGTGGTTGGAAAGTTATCATTTGAACAAAATATCTCTAAAAGTAGGCCTCGTATCTGATTTAAACAAACTGAACTGCCTTCGCTATGTTCTCTTCTTGTCCATTTTGTAACATTGCAAATCAATCCATATTGAGATCTACACAGTGTTTTTTGAAAGTTGCGTTGAGTAAGGGATTCATTTTGCTAAACGTTTTCGCCATACACTGATCACAAAAACAAGTTGCCCCCTTTTTATCATAGGTACGTAGATGACACCATTACTATTATGCCTGATAGGCTATCGGCGGATAAGTTGCTTAAGACACTCAACGACTATCATCCTGCCATTAAGTTTACAATGGAAGCTGAAGTTGGTTGCATACTCCGATTTCCTGGTGCCCAGTTACTTAAATAGCACCATAGATTGTGACCAAAGTTTTGTTAAACCCGTCCAATAAGGGGCTTTTACTCCATTATCATAGCCACGTCTAATAAAATAACTAGCGACTTGCGAATATTAATGGAAGAATGCAAACGTCTTAAGAAAGTACTTTAAGATTTAAAGTACCCACATCACTTAATTGATACGGCCATATAATATTTTATTGATGATAACGTAGATACCAAAAAATATGTCCTCCACATCCAAGTAGAATAACACTTCGTATTGTGTTACCATTTAAGGACCAAGTCTCAGCGAACGTCGTTGAAAGACAATAAGCCAATCTAAGTCTTAGAGTTGGGGCTGCTATTTTTCCTTTAATTAAACCGTAAATTAGGCGACATTCTGAAGAGAAAGGAACCCAAGCCTTCTCTGATCAACCAACAATATCTTGTGTATAAATTCCAATGTGACCTGTGCGATGTAGGGTATGTAGGCTATACACGCAAGCATCTTTTCCAGCGTGCGGATGGACACAAAAGGAAATCGTCTTCCATCAACAAGCATTACGCTAAGTAGCCTGCATGCAGACTATCCCAACTGAAGTGAGTAGTCTGTGCATCAACAACTTATGGCAACCTATGTTATACGTACTGAAGCCTTTCTGACAGGAAGTATGTTTGTCTGGCTTTCGGAATTGGGCCACAATGGGTAACCGTTACAACGTAATAGTTTGCGGACCTTTTCAATGTCAAGATGAAAATAGCGATGGTTTGAACAAATATTGATATAGTGATACAAAATACAATAAACAAGGCCTTGTTATATGAAAAATTAATAAAACTATTAAAATTAGTGAAAAAAGTCTTGGATGAACTGTATGACAGAAGATCTGCCCAAACGAAGTGTCGACCCGAATGCAGTTACGAATCTTGATGCCCTTTTATCACTCATCAAACTTCAATCGAATTGAGAAAGTAAAAACGTTTATACAATTTGATGATAATAACAATGAAAATGTTGATGAGGATGATGATAACGAAATGCTTTCTCCTTAAACTTTTCACAATCTATTGATGAGAGATGCCTAGTAGATTTGAGTGAGTTACATGGTATCTTTTATTCTCACATTGATTACATCAACAAATGTTTTTTTGTTCTTAAACGTATCAGTTTGCAAATGTTCAGGGTATCCAGACCCCTGTTTTTATAACACTGGATTTACTTGCATTGATACCCCTGTCTGGTATAAGATAAACGTTATATATTATATAGAACACAGTACATAATTTGTAAATTTACATGATCAGTAGATATGGAGACATTAGAGAGGGTGGAGTACTAAAGAACCACGGATAGTATACTAGTTCACCTTTGTACGCTAAGATTTGTCCATCCGTTTTCTACATTGTTACTAAAATTCCAAAAATATTAAGAACAAGAAAATGTTGCAGAAAGGTAGCTGCGCACCGCTAATAATTAAATGTTGTAGCGTCGAACGTTACTCCTAAACGTTTAAAGTAAATAAAACACAATATTGAAAAGTAATCTAGCTGCATGAGAGTCCTTAGTGAAGCCCGTAAAATATTCGCAAGAGTTTGATAATCAAGCGATATTTTATGTTATAATTGTCTTTACTGCGGCTGTCAAAGATTACAAGTGTAAGGAAATACTTTTATTGTTCATAAAATGGAAACCTACTGGATGCAGATGCTGCGACAAATGGTAAAATGTGGTTGGAGCCATTTAACACCCAATGATCAAAACGATGAAGCTGTGATCTAGTTCAGACCGCGATATTCAAAAGGCGACACACTGGGAATCACGAAAAATGATATCTTAGAAAATGTAATCAGAAGCCAATGCCTGAAGTATGTTTTTTATGTGTTTTAGGGAGGCCATACATACGTGGACGTTGTGACCCAGAGGGTCTGATCCTATCGTAAACATTGCGAGGTGTAATAAGTGTGTGTGTGTAAAAAGTGTAATAAGTGTGGTTCCGGGTACTACAAATCCAATCCGCCGGGGCTTAAAAATAGTATAAATATTGACAGCAATTTTTTTAAAACTTCATTAATCTTTTTCCTTTCCTATATCTTTTCCCTCACTGTGCTATGGAAACCACGGCATGGCTATAGAAATGTCAGCCGACCCGTGCTGGACTATGCCACCCTGCTCCAGAAAGTCACAGGTCTTCCAATGCTCGATCTCCAGAATTCGATGAAGAACAGAGACCTGTGGAGCATGCTGATCATGAATTCGGGCGTGCCCGATTGTTGATGATGATGATATCAAAATCAATCCATTACTCTCTTTACAGATATAACGTATCTAGGTGATATAATATATGTTGTTACCATACAAGAAGATCAGGGTTAGGTCAATTACTGTTCCGTTTACAAAAGGTGAAATATGTAGATCTAATAATACAAGAGATAATAATTATTATAATAATTTATTATTTTAAAACTTCATTGCAATTTATTCTTTCTGTAAATTTACAGGCGATAACATAACAGATACAAAATTCTTACTGATTTCACCCGGAATAATGGGGAAAGTGAGATTTATAGTAGTGGATAATAACAATAATAACAATAATAACAATAACAATACCAACAAGATCGATGGTAGCGATAACCAAAGGTGCAACGTCAATACAAGTTTAAAAAAAGAAGTGATGTCCTGATTTAACAATGATTTATATTTTCTGGACTTGTTCAATGTTTGTTTCTTCGACAAAATATGTAATTAGAAGAGCGCAATGCTATTTCTGCAAGTTTATCCATGACTCTCTTACTATCAAGACCATGTTTTCCTAACAGTTTTTCAAATTTAGAAGCATTATTGGAATAAAATCCAAGCGTTGATATCTCTAGCGTTAACAATTTATTCCCACATGCCAAGTCTAGGACGGCATAAAGCGTAAGAACGAATTTATTAAGTATGGAAAAGGAAAACACCTTTATAAAGAGCTTGACCGCTTAATTACACAACGAGATGACGGTATTGGACAGAACACATAATTTTGCTACCGAGGTGCATAACTGTACCTATCGAAATATGACACGTCAGACATGACAGCCAAACTACATGTATCGTTACTATCCAATTTAGATCGTCAAAACGTAATACTAATTATCATCGACAGCAACAAATTTTATCAGGCTAAGAACCCAGCAATGCCTTAAAATAGAGTATTATATTTTGAATCTTTACTTGTTAGTATAATATTTACTTTAATTTTTGATTGAATGGTTAGCGTTTTCTCTGATGATGTCAATAGTTTCCAAAACATAATAATCTGCTTTATTTTAAATATTCTAACACTTTTCGACTCTTATTACCATGGATGGTAGAGTTTATCCTGTCTTGAGTCGCTGTCTTTTTTGCAAGCTACATTTCAAGAGAAGCTTCTCCCATCTTCAGGATGATGATAAACTCTACCAATCTGAAATATGTCTGTTGTTTTAGAAAGATTAAACTAGGCTGTCAGTTTCTATGCTACAATATGTTATAAATTATTTTGTGCACATCATTGTACTTATTCTAACTAACTAACTATCCTATGTTTACGTCATATCTCTATAAATTAATATGACGCAATTGCTAAGACATTATAACATATAACATCACACATTAAGCAAAGCGTAGTCCATGATGCGGAAATGTCTTCTGTTTTCAAGTGTCTTGTTTGCCAATATCTATCATCAATTCGGTTATATGGCTGCTGTTGACTATATTTGGTGATGATCTCTAGTTACCAGGTATGGATAGAGGTTCCACTGTACTCAGAAATACACTTTAAAAACTCGAGTTTACATTCCATCTGCATCCTCTGATCTCCGTTTGCATTTCTAAGGCATGTAAGCCTGTCCAGCGCACATTCTATAAATTTCTGTAAGCCAAGTTAAACTTGTTTAAAGCAGCATTGCTAGGCACGACTGAAAACAGGCTCCATACAGGGGGGGCACGACCAAATGAACAGGTTGTGTATAGTGGGGCACAACCAAATACAGGGAGGTGCTGCTCTGTGTGCGCCAAGTTAAGCTCAAATCCAATTCACGAAAGTCTGTCATTCAGAAACCACGTAAACGAGGCGGTATAAAAAGAGATTTAAATTATTTACGAAAGGAAAGGGACAAGAGAATTCACTGGCCCATCCTTGCAGTTTCTTGGTCGTGCTTGAAACAAGCACGCCTTTTAGCTACGGCACTGCATCCTATTCTCTACTACTCAACGTAAAACTTAATATGCATACTGTGAAACATCCTTGAAGGAAAGCTTATTTTACTAGATGCCGTTACATGATATTGGAAGGAGCTTTCTTAGTGGGTGCCATGGCATACTCGCCTGATCTGTGAGAGGCATTACTACAGCCGCCGCCCCGCCCCCCCCCTAGTAGCCCGAATTCAAGGGCATCGCTCTTACATGGACTAACTGCCTCTTGTTTATTTGTAAGCCAGATTGATGGCTTTACTGTTTATGTAGGGTAGCTTTAATATCTGGCTCACTGTATATCAGAGGTCTTTAATCGAGAGATTGCCATAGGGTCACTAGCAAAGTTCGTCCTTGTTCCGTTCTGTTGTCTCTACCTTTGTTGCAGCTGTATATGCATGTGAATGCAAATATCTGGTCTTGAATCCCACGGTTTAATCTTTAACTATAAGTTCTGTTACTATTACAATTGTTGTCTTAACTCGATTATGATCGAAGTTGCTCTGTTGGTTTTGTCGTGTCGTGTTGTACAGTTTGTTGAACGCCAGACCCGTATCCTTTTCTTACAGAGGGCTGGACGTGTCGAAGGTCGTAATGGTTCAATCACGCAGATTCCAATCTTAACTATGCCTAACGATGGTAAGCATTGCCAAGTTTACTGAAATACTCTTCTTCTTTTAAGATGCGATTGACTTTACCTGTTTTTGCAAAGTTGTCTAGCACCAAGGATTTTCCTAGAGACTAAACATAAGAACTTTTCAATTTTCATGTGAAGAGATAATCCAAACAAGTTGTCATTCTGCATTTTTCTCTACTTATTTTCAAGCTTACTCTGAGAGGATTGTGAAATTGCACAATACATTGCTTCGTTGGTATGACTATCACCATAGACAAGGAGAAAATAAAATTCAAAGGCTGTCCATATTTGATAGATAAATCCTTCAATGCTAGCAAAGAAAAGCACGTTTTTCCACAAAAGAAGAACAACTTGATAGACTACTTTGTACAGTTGTGCCAACGTGCGAGGTGTTTTACTCCAGCCACTACAGCCTAGACAGTCCATTTTAGCAAGAAAGAAGGTACCGTTCTGCTCTCAACGCATGGAAACCAGCAATGATATACATAATCGTAGTTACACGATCACGACCATACGTGTTTTAGGAAACACATAACAAAGGTATAGGAAATAAAATCAAGTGAATAATTTCATTTCCTATAGCTCTATTTGTGTGTAATTCCTTATAATAAGGATGATATAAAGCCTTGGATCCCTTGTTACAAATTATGGAGTGAATCATTGTAAGGCTTTGTTTCAGTCAAGTTATATGAGCAGTCAAGGCTTATTCATTGGTTGCATTGTTCAAATTTTACGCAGCTCAAGTTTGTTCTTGGTTACCAAATGAATCTCAAATCATCAAAATCTTGACTGACGTTGTTAGGAAAACAATTAGCTAAATTTTGGTCACTTCTTCTTTTCATTTGTTCGAAAATTAACCAATAAAAGTTTGCTTACAAAAAGAAAAAAGATCATATGTGGGCACCCTCCAAATTCTTCTTCCAGACAGGCATCATAGTTTTGTTTAGTCCTGCCACGTTTGGATACCTGCAACGTTTCTCCAACGCTGTGAACTTAACTTCGTCATTAAAAATGCATTGACTTTATTACCAATTGAGACTCGGTGTATTTTAGTACGTGATCTACTAAAATAGTTTAGGAAAAAACATCTTTCAGAGAAGGACTGTAAGGGATGCTCTCACCAACTTTCAGACATCGTCTGTCATCACGTTTCAGTTCCACAGCATAGATGAGCAAAAGTGGTTTTGCTACAATATGATTGGGTCTTTGGCAATTACGATCATTTTACATTTTCGATTACCGTTATGTTCAAGTATTTTGAAAGGTAATTATAATTTACTTTGCTAAAACTTTTAATATACAAAAAGAGGCGAACAATCGAATTCAAATGTATTCTTCTTCACATTCTCGTGTTGTCACAACACAACATTGTATTCCTTGCTGCAAAAGGGAAAGTCACAAAGGCCTGGAAGCAGTTTACATCATGTTTAAAAGGCAAGCCCTTTGCCACTAAAAATGATTTGAAATTCATTGAAGTTGATGTTTATGTTTGTAGATACTATAACCAATCAAGTTTTTAGTTTGAAATTTCCTTTCTCAATTTTGTACATTTTAAAAGATGACGGTCAAACGATTAGAACTTTTAGACCTCAACATGAGTTTTTTTATTAAATTATGTACTTCCTTTTGTAACTTAAGTACATTTTTAGAGACGACAGTCGGTCGAAAATACCTTTTTGACCTTACAATATGTTTTTTGTTAAAATAAAACTTCTTTTGTAACTTAAGTATACTTTTTTACGGTGATAGTCAAACGATATTAATTTTTAGATGTCACAACATGGATTGTGTATTAAAACCCATTTTTTGTGATAGGAGATAGGAGTCTAGCGAAACACCTTTTTGACCTCAGAATATATTTTTTGTTAAGATAAATACTTCTACACATTTTTACGATGATAGTCCAACGATGTTAGCTTTAAGATGTCACAACATATATTTTGTACCAAAGCCCAATTAAAGTTTTGTACAATTTTGAAGATGGGAGTCTAGCGAAAACAACATTTAGACCTTACAACATAAGTGGTTTATGAATGTCCATACTTGAATTGTGTACTACAAATATCTCGTCAAAAAGGCCTTAAATAGCTAATAACGCATATTTGACATAGTTTGCATACACTAGATGCGTTCATTCCATGGTGCACAAAGCGTTCAAAATAGACGAATGACGCACATTTAACGTAGTTTGCATACACTAGATGCGTACATTCCATGTGTCACAAAGCGTTCAAAATAGGCTCATAACGCACATTTATCATAGTTTGCATACACTAGATGCGTACATTCTGTGGTACACAAATTTTTTAAAATAGGCTAATAACGCATATTTGACATAGATTGCATACACTAGATTCGTACATTCCATTGTGCAAAAAGCGTCACGAATAGGCCCATGACGCATATTTAACACTGTTGGCAAACACTAGATGCGTACATTCCATGTGGCACAAAGCGTTCAAACTAGGCTCATGACGCACATTTAACATAGTTGGCAAACACTAGATGCGTACATTCTATAGCGCGCAAAGCGATAAATTAGGCTAGTTATGCATATTTGACATAGTCTGCATACACTAGATGCGTACATTCCATGGTGCACAAAGCGTTCAAAATAGGCTCATGACGCATATCTGAGATAGTTTGCATAAACTAGATGCGTACATTCCATGGTGCACAACGCGTTCAAATTGGGCTGATGACTCATATTTGATATAGTTTGTAGACACTAGATGCGTACATCTCATGTTGCACAAAGTGTTCAAAATAGGCTAATGATGCATATTTAACATAGTTTGCATACACTAGATGCGTACATTCAATGGTGCACAAAGCGCTCAAAATAGGCTCATGACGCATATGTAACATAGTTTGCTTACACTAGATGTTTACATTCCATGGTACACAAAGCGTTCAAAATAGGCTCATGACGCACATTTAACATAGTTTGCATACACTAGATGCGTACATTCCATGTGGCACAAAGCGTTCAAAATAGGCTCATAACGCACATTTATCATAGCTTGCATACACTAGATGCGTACATTCTGTGGTACACAAATTTTTTAAAATAGGCTAATAACGCATATTTGACATAGTTTGCTTTGAAAACTTTGTAAGTGGAAGGGAATTAACTGGCTAAGGAACATGTATTCGACACTCGTCAAGGTAAAGCCTTTTATGCAATTTATTATAATTATTATCATCATTATTACTGTTGAGAACAATGATTTTTTATTACATTGTTGAACTTACTGTCAGCTTCGAAACTAATTTAAAATCGTACTATGATCACAAATCAGTGAAGTACAGTCCTTTATGTAACGAACTGCGAAAGAAATTTGATACTTTTGTTAACCCTAGTTTAAGTGCAATAGGGGCTAGAGGTACTCAAAGGAAATCAATCTGGGCCATGTTAA
The DNA here is from genome assembly GCA_010016025.2 of Alatinidae sp. Z8VKAUB7J3. Taxonomy (NCBI): domain Eukaryota; kingdom Metazoa; phylum Cnidaria; class Cubozoa; order Carybdeida; family Alatinidae; species Alatinidae sp. Z8VKAUB7J3. The sequence continues at coordinate 151,089,487 of JAAAKM020073195.1, forward strand.
GCAATTTGTCAATAACTAACAAATATTATCTGTTTAAAAAGGTATTGCACTGTTACAATTTGTATCACATGTTTCACTTTTTTAAAAATAAGGAATGGCCACGAGCAAATCTCTTAAATTGGTAGACATATACCATAATAGTTCCTGTATACCTTTTTATAAGAGAATGCTGGAATTGTAGAAAAACAATGATAACAGATTGAAGTTTAAAATTATTGTTGCTGTTATTGTTATTACTACTTGTAAGAATAAATTTCTATAACGCCCAATATACAATGTGTTCAGAGATTTATAGTGCTATTTAATGACTAACTACACTAAAATAAAACGATTAACTAAATACTACTAAACCCAAGAAGTAAATACAAATTGAGAAGTCGACCACAAAACAGAAAATGCTTCACGAACAAATGTCTTTGATCGCTTCCTACTTCCTCCTACTACTACGCAGGTAGTAGGAAGTAGATAGTGATAGTGGAAGGTGCATACAGATTATGGTATCTAGGTACATGGTGGATTCGGGTAGTGGTAAGTAGAAGGTAGTAAGGGGTAGTGATTGGTAGAAGTTAGATAGGGATAGTGGTAGATACAAGGTAGATAGGTATAGTGGTAGGCACAAGGTAGATAGGGGTAGTGTTAGATAGAAGATAAATAGGGACAGTGGTAGGTAGAAGGAAGATAGGGACAGTGGTAGATAAATGTGTATGACACTTTCTGTAAAGATGCTAAATCCGGTTATTTGTTAATATTATTCAGTTCACGGGGCTGACAGTAAGAGCAGCTTTCTTATAATCCAAGAGTTATGAGGTCAATGAGTAGAATTAATCTTATATGCACTAGAAATACACCTTGCTATATTTCCTGCAAAGAGCACATGTGGTTTATCATTTACACTTCATGTGATTAAAGGTCCTTGTTTACGAAAGGAGCCCCCGTTTGATGGAGGAGCTCGTTAGTGTACAAGAATCTCATGTCATCTAAAACTTAAAATGGAAAACTGTAACTCAAGATCTTGGTAAAAGAAATATGTACTATTACAATTCTACATCAACTTCTTCATCTTCCACATCATTGTTATTGATGCCAAATGTTTTGAAGAAGAACTGTTAATATCTCACTAATTGTATCCTAGAAATAGAATTGAATTAACTATGTGAAAAAAACATGCTCTTCTGATAGGGTGCTAGTACTACTAAATGGTTGACTGGATCGGATACAATGTATTTTGATGTCCTCACTGGTGTCTGTGATTGGGTGACGGTGCACATTTGACAGGGTGTCCATCAACATGTATTCTTTACAAAGGGGTGCTCATGGTGCTGTTGTGCGGAAATATGGTACACTCTTGACTAGCTGTTCCTAGGAGTTACTTTACAATTCTTTCACAAATTACCTTAAACTTCTGGCCATCGTCTTCTATGAAGTAGTAATCCACAGCACTTAGAAACTTCTTGTCCTCTGTCAAAATTTCTGTCTAATGGCAAAAAGATGATAATACTTAAGAAAAAGTGAAGAGTGAAAAGATATTGGCAGACGTATTTTGTACTAGACACACTCCATCTCGTATGCAAAATTGATTCTGATAGTTTTGAATTCCATAGTGTCTTTGTTATGTTTGAGGTTTTGGTCTGTTGACCATTCCAACTTTTATGCACATAATGTAACCAATCAGAGGACTTGCTATTGTTTCCACAACCATGTTACCAATCCCCTCAATTACATAAGATACAATGGGAGACGGGAAGAACCTACGTCATACACTAGCGAAAGGTATTCCAAAATTAGAAGGGGAGCCTTTTCATTCATAAATTAACAGGGCTCTGTTGTCTTCCAATGCTCATTACCTGATGTTTAAAGTGCATATGCAGAGATACATAGATAGAAAATACTAAATCTTTATGATTTTACAAGACCTCACTAACCTATTTTCTCTATAATATGGCAACAAGTAAGAAGAAAAGAACCGGTAGAATAAATTTCTTTTTAAAAAGTCAATGTAAGGAAAGTTAAAGGTTTTCTTAATTGTTTACAAGCAGGGGAAGGCTACTGTTGGCGTAAAAAAGAGGGGATGTTTGTTATAAAGGAATGAATGGAAGGTAGTTACTTTTATAGTGTTGTACTTCGACTTAAGGCACTACAAGGACTTTCTAGAATGAATGCATTCGTCATTGCTCCTCCCAAGAATTGCATGAACATTTACCACACTCGTGTATATGACATAACACATATTTAGGTAGAATTTAATGTAACATTGGCTGACAGTAGAATACACTTAAAGAGAAGACACAGGTTGTAAATGAAAGGTGAATAGTCCACCTACAAGTTATTATGCTTTAGCCAATTTAGCCAATTTAGCCGATTTTCAGTAGTGACCTAAAGAAGTATGTTAGACAAAAAGTTGTCAATGAAGTTTCCACATTTGGTGTTTTACTTATAACACAGGTTATTATATTCTTATGCTGCAATGACAAACTGTTACCCGCAATATCCAATTCTTCTTATTTGAGGAAAAAGTTTTGGATCTTTAATCCTATCTATTCTTCATTTTATGCATGTCATTATTTTGTTACATTTGATACTTTTTATAATTAAAATCTGTCTTTCCCCTTATTTGCAAGTAAGTAGTGTATAAATGCTTAGGTAATACTACAAATAGTTTCTACAGAAAGATGAAAACAGAAATTGATGAAAGGAAAGCAAGGTAAAGTGGTGACAACTTTCCGCCCACTTTTTTTCCAAAATCATAGTCCCCGCCACAAAATAGGAGATTTCAAAAAGTTAGGACCCCCCAGAATCATGGGGGGGGGGGGTGAAACCATGATAATGCACTTCTGAAATAATCAATGTTCATTGTTGATATTGGTAAGGACAAAGTACATCCCAACAAGTTGAAGTACACTAAGGCACACAGTTCCTACAATTATTAATGTGTTATATGCATTTTTTTAATTGTGCAGCAGTCTTGACCAATAATCATCAATCCACTACAGAACAAAATTCTATATGTTAGGGAACCTTTTTTGGGTATGCGTTTTTAATTAATTTAAGTTCCAAATTAGTATATTTATTTTTGTATTTATATGCCAGCAATGTATATACCACTGAATATATAATAGGATAGAATGTATCATAGGATTAATTATCACTTAAATTATTATATATATACGTTAATTGTCAAAATAATCATTTGTATGCAACATAGATATCAGATGTAATGACTCAACAGATGTTTTGGGGCTGAGAAAGCACAGTTGCAAATTAAGTGTCAGCCACTACAAACAAGAATGTGTAAGAGCAGTCATATAACCTTGGGTAATACTACTGATTTCCCAAACAATATGGGCAAGTAGTAGGAGTTTTAAATATCTAAAGTCATTAAAGATTTCCTTGATATCAGTTTTCATAGGAAGACTTTTTCCTACTTTAGTAATTAATAAAATTGACTGTTTGGACTTTTTGTCTGTTTCCCCCTGAATCACAATGACAGTGGTCTTTTGTTTTCAAATTCCAAAAGTGAGGCCAGGGGGGCATTGGGTCATTGTTCTACCATTTTCTTAGTAAAATGGATATATAATACCATTAAGAACTCACGTTATCATGTTTATTAAAGTTATGTAGAGTATCATCAAATTAACACCAGCATATAGAGATTTTAAGATATATTTATATATATATGATTCTTTTTCAAAAAGCATTTTTTATAGTTTCAGCTGTGCTGCTTTGTAAGTTTGATCCTATTTTAGTCAATGTAAATCAGTGTTATTGATAGGTTTATGCCATATACCTTTCTATTTTGTACTCTGCTCCAGATGTAACTTCAAGACAAATATGGTTTGATATACTTAGAGAAATTTTTAAAGTGACATTTTGATATGAAAATTCTACAATATTCTACGTATTAACAGAAATCTATGCCATTTGAACGCCCTATTAAACTTTAAAACCATTGTCTATTACCTTGATTACATTATACATGATATTGATGAAAGAGGACTAACAGACAGGAGATTATTGGAATGCTCATTGTAGAGGTTTTTGATACTCAGCTGCTCACACTTCAAATCCATTTACTAAAGCACCTTAGAAATTGAAATTTTCAGTATTTGTATTTCTCAGAATCTTTAGACGACCCAACATGTGTTACTTGTTTTTAATACAGATTATCGAATACTTTTAACCTATTCAGAAAAAAACGTTGCACCCAATCTAGAGCTATGGTTTCACGTTAAATTTAGATTTTAAGTTGCTTTCAGACGTACCATCTTAACTCAAATTGAAAACATAGGCCCTTCGGAGTGAGCACCTTCCCTCATCTTACTGCATTTACAATAGTAATTAGTAAAGAGATTTTTATAACTGTGTAAAAGTGCTATTTCCCTTGTTACAGAATACTTTGCAGTCAATACACTGTCAAGAACATTTCCCCACCTTTTGCTGTTTCTTAGGTGTAAGGAGCTCTTCCAAATAGTACACGGCATATCTAAATTGAATTGTTAAACAAGGTATTCATGGATTACTCTTAATATAATATAGTATTAGGGATAAACATTCGACAGTTTTGGCTTGTTAGAGTTCACGCATTCGGCGAATGTTTGGCAGGAAGATTGGTAGGAAAAAATTACTTTGGATGATCTAACGCCCATCTCTTAGGTTTTGTTAACATCGAAGTACAGAAATTCAGCGAGCTTTGGGCATAAACTTTGAAAATTGCTTCTAGCAGAAAATTTATAACAAAAGCTGAAGGCCCGCGCTTTGTTATCAGGCAAATGAACTTCGTATACTTTGTATGTACTAACAAGAGGGTAGTTAAGAGAGTAAGAACGGAGGGAGAACTCATTGCGCGCTTTGTTATCAGGCAAATGAACTTCGTATACTTTGTTACGAGAGCTAAAAGCGTAGGAGAACCATAGCTATAGAGGACGTGAATACAAAGCTATCTGGAATGGCTAAGCAGATTGGTTGATAAAACGATAATTGACATCATCAGTATTAAACAGAGACGAGAGAAAAGGAAAGAAAACGGAGGCAAAGTTGGTACATGACAGACCACAGAAAGGAGAAACCGTTAAGAGTAATGTTGGTAACCAGGAGGTAAAACGGCCAATTTTAAAATTTCGTTGAAGGCATCAGTCCCAAGGGTGAGTGAAGCAGAATTGAGTTTCTTCGTGAATAGTTTAAATTTTGCTTACTACCCACAGTGTTTCTGACCTGCTCATTTCACATTTTGGCCTTGCGACGTGGTAAAGAATTTGAAAGCTAGGACAGAACGTTTATATGTTTCCGAGTGTGTCCTGAAATATATTAGTAACAACGAAACTGATCATACATCTCTCGTTCACAGGTATTAAGAAGCTAAGAAACTGACGCGCCCTTCTCCTTTTTCGTTATTCTAACTCGTCAACGTTTTCCAGCATGGAAAAGGGCTTTAAACAGAATTGTGATCGTGTGATACCAATCTCAACTTGAAATTTTGTCTGGTACGACGCTCGTGGTTAGTGTCGTACCAAAATCCATATGTCAACGAAGGAAATAGTCTTATTACATCACATCCCAAGTACCTCCCTACGGTTCTTTGGACCCCACGTGCATCTCGTTACAAAGTGTCCGAGTGTCCTAGGATACCTGTCGAGAAACACCTGGGTACTCTAGGGGAAGGGCGTTTTCTCAAGAACGAAGAGTAATTTGAAATCGAAAAATTCTCTAATTTATATTTAGCGCACGTATTTTTGGATGTTTCTATTTGAAGTCCATTTTTATCTCGGTCTATTTCAAATTATTCATGTATTAAAGACATCTTGTTTGAGACGACTTTATCTGGAGCTCACGAGGATGTTACGAAAAAGGGAGATATTAAATTCTTTCATTGTCAGACTGAAATTAAAACAGCGATACCTGCTATTTTGGGCGAGACTGAATAATCGAGGACCGGATAATCGAGGATCGGATAATCGAGAAAGTGCTGTACCAGTTAGAATGGTTTCGTTACAGAAAATAACAATAGCATTAGATATAGTCACTCCTGTTAATGCAAAGGGCCCTACTAATGCCAGTCGGTAGCCATTTGGCATCTAATATCTGCATAGCAAGGCATATATAAGGCATAAATTCAGAGGGAATGGACTGGGCCGTCGTAACGGGCTAAAAAGTAATCTACAACATTGTCACAAAGCCATGCGTTAACGTTGCCCATGTGGCTTTATCCTTCCCCATGTGGCTTTATCCTTCCCCATGTGGCTTTATCCTTCCCCATGTGGCTTTAACCTTCCCTGTATGCGTGAATTATTTTCGGAAATTTGAGATCTGCCTACCTGGAAAGTGACGACACCTTGTCACCACTAGAATATGGGCGACATATCATACTTTGAAAAGAAGGTACGGTAAAAAAAGGGAAATGTATAGATTGCAATTCCTACCCAGTACCAATCACAGATACATAGCACAAACACATCGAATCTCTCTTAATTAAACTTTGATTGAAGAGAAGTAAGAGTGTAGCACTAATCCTAGAGCTAATCCTAGAGCGTCGCACTAATCCGAGAACTTAGAAGTCCTAGAACCTAGAACTCCCCGGCGGTGACATATTTTCTATTCTCTAGTATTCTTTTGAAATCCTAGAACTGTCAGATGCATGTTAATATTCTTTCGTTTATGTAACAAAATTTACCCAACGAATTCATCCAAACTCTAAAAAATGCAGGAAGAACTAGGCTATGTAAAACCACTTCAAAGTCACATAGATACTCCTAGGTCACTACACTCCTCAGGTCGATCTATTGGGAAGATGAACATTAACAAGGCTTCAGGACTATCAGATGTTATTGTAGAAATAGTAATAGCATTGAGAAATGTTGAAGTAGAGCTGATTACAAGTATGTCCAATCAGATTGTAAAGGATAGTTTTCTTCCAAATAGGCGGGCAATCATCATTAATTGTTTTGAGTCTAAGGATTACGCTCTACAAAGAAGCAATAATAAGGATTGAAGTTGGTTGATCAAGTAATAAAGTTTATTAAAAGAGTGATCTGTAAGTTAATTAATCATTTGTCAAGATGATCATTTGTATCACGATATAGTCACTGTCATTCGGGAACGCGACTTTTCAACTGAACACTGTTAGTCTTCGTTAGGCGATGTGTCAACTTTGTGTGTGAGACAAGGGCGTAGAATTTCCTGAGGCATGGATGCCAACAAATAAAGAACCATAACAAGGAACACAACAGGTGACCAATGTTGAGACTGACGTCCACGGAAACAGCCTCCCACCAAAATACGAGGATCAAAAATGAACCATTCACAGACGATTAATGTCACAGAATTATGCTTGGAAAAATTCTGTCGCAGAAACTATTGGAGGAGTTTGCATGTTAATCATCTTGATGGCTCTGAAGACCCTCGACAGTACTGAAGAAATTTAACCAAGAATCCTTGTTACTACATCTAACTGTAATACGGCTCCCATTGTAATACCACTGTAACTATGAAAATGATTATTTTGAGCTATTCTACCATAGTCTCATTTCACCTGTTAGATTAGTTCCTAAAGACAATAGTCTTATCCTTCACGGGATATTGTAATCTTTAAGTACAAGTGAGTCAATCACATAAGTATACATTTCATTTTTCTACAAACCGAAATGACTTCAATTTCGAAGAGTTTGTAAAAGAGAATGATTTGGTATGTCTTACGACCTAATTCCTAGAAGATCGATCTAAATGGTGAATAATCACCTATCTTGATAATTGAAAAGCTTAACTATATCATCGCCATCATCAACGTCATCATCAGGTGTGTTTTCCGATATTGAGAAACACCTAATAAGTGATCGTTTTAATCATGTTCCTTTCTAATAATATCACAATTTTTTTCTTTTTTGGCTTTTTTAAGTGTCTTGCTTTGAAAAAATGATTTACCCCACTACTTAATTCTTAAGGGGACGGTTAGGGGGTCTATTTTCGTATATTTGAAGCATAAACTAGTATTGAAATGCCATCCGTAGATCATTTAGCCGCTCTACCAGCCTATCAAGCGCCTTGCATTTACATGATAGTAACAAAAGCTGGTAGACAAGGGGTGTAGTTAGGGGATATCGCCCCCTCTAATTAAATTTGCTACCTCCCTGTCAAAATATTGCCAAAATTATCTTATGATTTTTTATTATTATTATTATTATTATTATTATTATTATTATAGTTGACGCTTTCATGATGCCAGTTGCTTTAGAGCAATCTCTTAGAATCATTGTTCTCTTCCATTAACAGAAGCAATCAACAATAACTATAATTACTAGCTAATTAAATATTTTACGTGTTATACGCATGGCAAGGTATGGGCCCGTAGGGATTATTCATTGATAGCAAAATTATTTGTATTGTTGTTTTTTCCTTTAGTTAACATTCTGCACTATGTTAACCCTTAAGAGAAACAAGATCAGATCTCCATGCCCATTCCTCGTCTAGTCGTTGCTTAATAATGGTTTATTTTTCTTGAAGATGCCAACTGATTGGACTAAATAAGCAACTTGCGTTTAGATCCTCTATGCAGATCAAAAGCGACTAGGCATTACTGGTTTGCAATGGTGTCGGAACAGTTATAAAATAAGGAGGGTGCATGCAGTCAAAAATATTTTAAACGGTTAATACAAATGCAAAAAATGAAATAAATAGGTTACTAAATTAACAGCTTTTTGTCCACTTAGGAGGTAACTAAATTAACAGCTTTTTGTCCACTTAGGAGGTTACTAAATTAACAGCTTTTTGTCCACTTAGGAGGTTACTAAATTAACAGCTTTTTGTCCACTGTAATACTGCACTGTATATGTTACGGCTATTATGCCTTCATTTGATTTTGCGTGTTTACTTTCCATAGGCCAAGCAGAAGCTCGATAAGGATAGCTTTCAAAGGCTGAGTGTTGCCATACAGTCTTTTGCCAAGGTAGGTGAGGTAATTATGCTATTGAATCTAGGCATGGTGTGTATATTCATATAGTCCTATTCCTTTGTACAACGGTAATCGGGAAAAATCCCCAAGGAAAAAATCCCTAAGGAAAAAAATCCCTAATGGAAAAATCCCAAAGGAAAAAATCCCTAATGGAAAAAACCACCTCGGAAAATATCCCTTAAGAAAAAATCCCATCGAAGAAATTCCTAAAGAAGAAATCGACCATGGCAAAAATCCTTAAGGAAAATATCCAACTAGAAGAGAATCCCTAAAGTAAAAATCCAGCGTGGAAAAAATCCCTGAGGAAAATATCCCCCTGACAAAGAATTCACTTCTGTCATTGCTAGTAAAAATCGCCCTAAACATGAACATCTTGTGAAGGCACGAGGAGCCTTCGTTTGTAAACATACTACGTATTATGCTGGTTGATGCAAAATAATAGCTGTTTTTAAGAGCGCTCAGTTAAGTATAGTTGAAAAGATCTCTAGGGTGAGTTGCTTCTCTAGTGTGGGCTCGGTCCCTAAAAAGTAGTGAAACCTGCCCTAAGGGAGGCTACTATCCAATAGAGTAAGACATACTTCACTCAGGCAGGTATAATAATTGAGATAGGTCATGCATTTTTTGACGGCAATGCTGTGAGATTGGCCGATAACCATTTGACACATCAGTACGAGTATCACTATCTTGTATGATACGATGTATCAGCAGTATCACTGCAGCTTAATAGAGTTAAAACGGAAAGTGTTGTCACTTCGTTCGGTCTTCGTGTCCCTGTATGAATACGTGGGCGCACCACAAAGTTCCGTGTTGTTAGCAATCCTACCACTGAAATGACCTGTTTAGCGTAGGCTTCAACAAATAAACAAGACCCTTCAGATTTGCCAACTGTCAACATTCATGCACTTGAAACCTGAGTCATCGCAAGAAAACCAACGTCAAACTAAAGTGGACACCAGAGGGTTTCTAGCTCAGCTACTCATTTAATCGTGGCCAAAACTGGAAATAACGTGAAATAGGCCTGTAGATGTCTTTGGTGCTATAACTTTGGCTATGGTTTTAAGCAGGGACGTGCCGTGGTTCAGGCAGCTGCGCATGCAACAGGGAAAATACACTAACACACAGGGACAGGGCTTACATAAGGTATTTTGGGCTGAAGAAAATAGAAAGAGTTGAGGCCCCACCTAACTTGGTACCGCCTTGCTTCTACCGCTAAAACGCTATGTTGACCGTTGACCCTGGATCACGAAAAACCCTCTACCGATGTTTCATACCAGCCCCCCTACCTAGCAAACCCTCTACCTAGCAAACTGGCAGCATCTTAAAACCAAACATTCCTTTTACTATCTATTGCTACAGGATTTTACAAAAGTGTGCGTTCCCAGTTGTTCTGCGATTGGCAGTCTCTTCCGGTAAATCACCTGTCTATTCTGAGCTCAGTAATCAGTTTCGCCACGGTCGCTGAGCTTTGCATGCAAAGGGGGAAAGTACATTACAGGCCTTGTATTTCACCAGGGATTGGAAAAGGATTTGGTTTGCAAAGATCCAATCAATGAACGTCGTTAGATGGTTGTCATGACAACGAAATGCACGGGCCTTCTGTGCTTTTCTGCGTGCATTTTTCGTTTGAGCTCAGCTCCTGTTTCGAGTTGTTCGTGACCAGCTGCGGCAGGTTGTCTTTCACCGGGGAATGTTGGACGGTAAGGGTAGGGTAAAGTCCTAGATACATAAACGTAAGGCATTTGAACCTTAAACTAAAATAGATCTTGCAACAATTTGATTTGACAGATACGTGGCTTGGGGACACGTCCTCAGTATTGCTGGGGTGGTCTTTTTTTCTAATTATTATATTAAAATAGAAGAAATAAAGATTTGGGGCTTAGCTCAAGCTGCATTCGCGATATTCCATTCTGTTCAGTTGAAGCCTTTCTCGATCCTGCTCCACTCGAACTACTGCACATCAAAAACATTAAGAAAACCGGGAATTTTTAAACATCTCGAATACTTTCACGTACTTCATTTCATCAATAACTGTCCGTAAATGTCCGCTCAGCTAATCCTGTATTTAACTGCAATAATCATAGTTTGTTCATCGCCCGTGATCAAATAACGAAGTCTCCCACGTTTAGTACTTCAAGAGCACGTAATGTCTCGTATACCATGTGCTCTTCTTCTGCCGAGAATGGTTCATCGAGTCAAGCAACTACACATGCTAAAAGTGATATACTGAACTATCCAAAGGAATACTCGTTGTTGAAAAGTCTCCTTTCTCGTATCACACGTTTAAATTTACCTTTCTGCTCCGTTTGTAATCGATCATTCTTGCCCCAAATCGTTTCATCTTTCTATCTTCTGTATCTCCGCAGTAAAACAGTTAATATAATCATCCTCCTCAAAATTCGACAGTATTCTAGAAATTAGAAATCGCAATCTCCTCTAAAGTCTTGTCTGCATCGCAATTTCTAAGCACATTCCATACACATGAAAGAAAGACTAGGTTGCCACAGCTATGACATCAAATGACGTCAACAAACGTTAACAAGCTGAGGATTGGAGTAATAGGGGAGAGGGGGCAGAAAATTTTCAAAGGCTAATTAGCAATGAGGGGTGGCAATTGGGTAGCCAAAAATGTTGCTGTTTATCATCCTAACTAACTGGCAGCTGAAGAAAAGCATCTATACAAGAAGAGCATTAGATTACTTTGAATAGAAGGATCTCCTGTTACAGAAGGGAAACACAAGCTGCCCTTGATAACACTGTCAAACGGCTTGTACCTGCATACATAAGAAAAAATACAATCCTGTAGCAACTAACTCTGCCCGGTAACAAACATAGTCTCTCAATTAAATGCTAATGCTCTAAAACAGGACAAAACTATAAGGATAATGGGGTTGTGACACAGAGGTGGTAAGCTTTGTTTTCATATTGTATTGAAGATTGGTATGAGAGATGACGTTGATCTTTGCTACGCTACCAACCGTCAAAGTGTTCAACTTAACCATGAACCATGTGGCTTTGATCATATCTAAAGCATCTGTTGCTTTTTTATTTTGAGAACGTGGGTATCATTATTCTTAAGTGGCTTATTTTAGTGAAGAGCTCGCGTTTTGGATAGGCAATCGACTAACCACAAGACGACGTCAAATTGCAGCAGTTGCTAGTTTCACTTCAATGACTACTTTAGTATTAGTGCAGAAAAAGAAAGAGTGTCAAGAACTTGAACTTGAGTTACGATCCTTTCAAAGACCATCACAGGTAAAATCTATCCGTCCTACATTAACCTCCACACCAACTTGGAATCGACCATTCATTTTCCGTTTTCCGTGGACTTTGGAATCGATTATTTGTTTACCGTTTTCCGTGGAAGTAACATGTGTCGCTCGTTAGGAACCTTATTAAAAAATTTTAAAAAATGTTCATCACTAAAAGATTGTTATGCTTTTATGTATTTCGCTGAAAGTAGTTCCAGTTTGGGGTAGTGCATCTTCGCCGAAGAATCACTTCACTACTTTTAGATCGAAAAACTCTATTATCGGCCTTCAAATACATTATCGTTTAAATTAGAAAAGGATCTTTTTCCATAAACTTTCTTACTTCACTCCATACGATTGCTGTGATCAGTGTATGGCGAAAACATTTAGCAGAATGAATCCGTTGCTCAACGCAATATTCAAATTTTGTACCACTAACCAACTTTTCGAAACTGAGAATCTACAATACCTGCTTTGAAATCTGCACGCCACTACGAGACGTTTTCTCTTTTAAGAACCGGCCACCCTCTCAAACACAAAAATTCTCATAGCTTACGTAACTATGAATGCTCTTGTGACTACTACTCTTTTTTTCTCATGTTTTAGTGTGTTTTTTGCTTTGAAATGGAAAGGTCAAACTTCAAGCGTTAGTATAGCAGTACAGGTTTTCGCTCTTTGATGTAATATGATCAGAAAGTACGGATACTAACAAATTTACAGTGACGTGATAACCATCAAAAGAGAGTCGTATACATTTGCAAAGTACATCTCAATACTTCGCAATACGCAGGCCTGTATACTTAAAGAATGGTTATAGATTTATCTAGAGTGACAAGAGGCGATGCATTTTACTTTCAACTTACAGTATATTTTTGACGTACTAAAAGAGGAGGGAGGAGATATTTGTCCTACATCAGAAAATCTGACCACTTGATTCAAAACGTATGAAACTTTACAGCAGACATCGATAGATTCCGGGCCACACGATGAATTAGTTTCTATATTTATAATTTATTAAAAACAAAGACAATTTTAATTACCTCCTCACTCACTTTTTTCAAAATCATTTTTATTATATTTTCTTGTCCGTTTCTTGACATACATGTGATTACAATGCTCCCATTACTTTTTTAGTCACGTAAAGGCGACTTTGTGCTATCATTATCTGTCAATGTACGACTAGTTCCTCCACGAACTTAGTCGCTCGGCGGCTAATCAGCTTATTGGTTCTTTTTAAAAAGAACTCAACAGATATTAAATTTTTTTTTCCCAATTTTCCATCATCATTTAAACACAAAATCAACGGGGGACACCGCTTGGTTCTTAAATAGTTGCTCTCAATAATACTTCCCTAATAGTTAGTGTAAATCACAATTTATCAAATTGAAATAGAAAACTTTAAACGTTTGAAAGATTAAGAATGACAAACTGTTCAATTTGGCAGAATGTCTTCTGTATTTTGAAAAAATGTTAGCAGATAATTCTTAGTAAGGTATTGTGGGTTTCTTAACCAGTCTTGCTGGCTACTTATCCAATTTGCGAGACATCTTTTTTTCTCTACAACCTAGGATATGATTAACGATCTACAAGAAAGCCGTTACCTAGCGTCTCACCTTCATATAGATATGTCTCCCATATAACCCTTCTTTGATAGTAGTTACTTTCCAAATGTGCTAATTGTTGCCTAATCATACCGATCTATTAATACATGTTGCTACAGATAAAGTTAGGCTGTACAGGTATCAAATAATCACCAAGAAGATAGGATTTGAAAGATCAGCTGTAAAAGGCATTTACAAGATAGAAAATATGTCATTACTGCGACTCAAATACAAGGCCCACGCATGCGTTGACTGTGCTCTACCAGCAGAGGTAGGTGACCCCCAATGTTAACATTCTCTACGTCCTTAGTCGCTCCAATCATCCACCGGTGGACATTCAGACTATCGCAATTGGAGATCAGCTTCCCTGCATGTGGGTTCCAGTCCCGGTGTTGATATATTGTTTATTTCTTGAGTCTCCTTGCAAGATATCAAAGTATCCTATATGTAGAGGGAGGGGAGGCAGAACGTTGGAAATTTTAACCCGTACCATCGGCTCACTGGCTTATTTTCACCATGGTATGTGTGTCATGTGTGCCAGAAAAATGTGGCAGCCTTACGTCAGAATGAAGCTACATAACGTGATTTCTTACACGACTCAGTTACAAGATATTTATTATTGTTAAATATTGTTTGTTTTACTGACAAAACATCAAGCAAGGAAATTAGCTACTGCCCAAAGAAGCACGAAGAGAAGAATTTTGACTGTCAGTCCAGAAAACACGATCAGAAACGTATTCATCAGAGAGAAAACAAAAGTCAAAGGCGTCATTTAGACTGCAAAAGACCTGAAACGTAAGCGGCCGGGTCATGTAACTAGAATGCAGAACAGTAGGTGGGCCAAATTTCTGCAGAATGGACCCCACCGCGGCCGAACGAAATGCGGAAGACCTAAGAAAAGATGACGAGATGAGATAGAGAAACAAGCTAGCAACAACTGGATGCAAACAGCGCGGCACGGGATTGAGTGGAGGAAATTGTGGATGCCTCCTGCCAGCAGTGGCATGTATGCTTGATGATGATGACGATGATGATGATAATGATGACGATAATGATGATTATGATGATGATGATCATGATGATCATGATCACGTGTTTTGTGGGTCAATCATAATGAAAATAAAACAATACTTGACAACCTAACAACAAAAAGACTCCCATCCGCGGATGTACAGTCATCACTGATGTCTAAAGTTAAAATGAAACTCGAGTTAGAGGATCTAAGCAGCTGCTCTGAAACCACTACGAAAAAAATCCTCAAAATTTTGGTTCCTTTGATAATATGAATATACCAGCGTCGCATGTCTGCAGATGCTCTCCAATTCTCATAAGAAGCTGTGATGGTGAATAGTTATATGTTAAACAGGCATTTTCATTTATAAAAACTTGTAATATTTTAACTGCAAGTACGCAACCACTGAGTAACAAGAAAGCAGGTGGGCGTAAGCCAATATTTTGAAAAGTAGAGGTTGAACATTCTGTGCACGTTTTTCATTGCATTCAAAACCGTAGTCGTACAGATAATATGTTGTCGGCAGAGAGCTGAGTTCATGACTAAACAGAAAATATGAAGAGAGACATACTTGAAAAAGCCAGTAAGAATAACGGCCAGGCATTTGTTAACTCCCACGTGTAATACGCAGCGGGTTTGAATGTTCTTGTATTTTTTGAAATGTAAATAGAGTCTCAGTGAACTAAATTTCTCTTCCCTGCAACATTAATAACAACGACGAGGTTTTGGAACGAATCTTTGATAGTATGACAACTCCGAATAGTCAGATTTTCTAGCCACTCCGAGGGTATAAACATTTGTGACAACATTTCCAAACAGAGAAAGATAAAACAAAAAGAATTGCAACGAAGCACTATGATAAACACAGTTATCTCTTTAATCTAAAAGAGCCTGGTTCCTAGTTTTCCAACTACTCATCTATGTTATTTTCACTTGATTGCCTATCGTGTAATTGTAAAAAAGCGTCTTATGTCCACGATGAATCCTTTTCCAATCCCAATCACATTTCGAGGCTTACGTGTTGTATTATGGACTGCATTGAAACTGTCTAATTCCAAGCATTTACGTAGGAGCTCAATCAACAAATAGTATGGCATCTACCACTTGGCAGGTGCGATCGTGTACAGCCCTAACAAACTAATCTTAGATCAATATTTTTAACTAAGAGCCACTAAATAACTGTTGCGCAAAGTACTACAGTTTGGCCGCTCAGAAATGCATTAAAATATGTGATATCGTTAAGCTCGAGCATTAATGGCGAAGATAATGTAAGTAATGCCCTAACTTACCATTTGTTGCTAAGAGTCGTCTTACATGAAAATGAGCTTGGATTTTTATTTATTTTTTTTTATTATTTTTTTTGTACAAAATTTAAAAACAAGCTACGTCTAGCCTCCTAAGAAGTTTCTAAAGATATTTTGACATTTCAATCAACCATTACAATTTTTTATATAATGATGGCACTGAGTCATCCTCTTGAAGCAGGTCTGCAAGTAAAGTAGTTTTTAAACTTCAACATTTATTTCGTAATTTCACCTATTACAAAAATACTAAATCAGACACTCACTGCATAGGCATATCTGACTTTTATGGTAAAAGCTACAAAAATAAATACAACAACTACTACAACAACAACAACAATAACGCCTAACTGATGACGGGGTAGTTGGCTAACATTACCAAGCTAAACGTTCTGGACATGGACATTCAGAATTACGTTTACAAAAAATAAAATACGTTGTGCGAATACAACAGCTTATGATTTTTTTTATCATATATTCCTTTTCTTGCGGCATCAATTTGTTTAACATTTCGAAGAATGATTTACCGTCTTTGTAAAGGCCTCCAATGGCAATCATGCTTAGATCAATAAAATTTACTGTAAAATTTTTATTTAATGTAAAACAGAGCTCTTTGTATTTTGCCAATTTCCTTTTGTAATTAATCTCCAATCTTGTTTCGAAGCCAGCTGTCAATTCTATCATATTTAAAACGTTGTCATCTTTGATGATCACGTCAGGACGGTACTCCTCACTAGTAATTATCGAAGGAGAACGAAAGCCAGGTAAATCACAGTAGATCTGTATGCGTTCTTTTAACGGTAGTAGTAGTAGTAGTAGTAGTAGTAGTAGTAGTAGTAGTGGTGGTGGTGGTGGTGGTGGTAGTAGTAGTAGTAGTAGAAGAAGAAGTATTTATGTACATTTACACCATTGAAACCTGCAGGTAAGCATGCCATGTCCTTAGGGAATCAGATGGATGTGTATTTTTTCATCCTTATTCTTCGCACAGCGTAAAAAAAAAGTCCGAACGATTCTACCCCATCCATTTTCTTAAATTACGGTTGAAAACTGTCTCCTTTGCCTTATTGCTCAAGTTGGAGGATGTTCATCGGATATGTAATTTGAGGGAGATATCCATCGGCAAATGGCAAATGTCTTTTTAAAGGGATGGAAGAAGATAATTGATCGGTATTATTAAGTTTACGGTCTTTCTGCGACAAAAAAAGGTACAATCATTTTCATACTAACAACCTAACTGTCATACACTATAATTCTGTCTACATCCATTAGAAAACATATTCCACACTCAGGTGCCACACCAGCTTGTGTTTTTGTAGACACACAGAACATGACTACCTGCTATGCCATACGAAAAAGCAAAAGCACTGATAACAAAGCACTCCTATACCTTGAAAACACCTACAGAAGGGTACACAAATACACATCAGGACCTATTCCAATACAAAACTTAAAGAACTTTACAAACTTCCCCTGACCTGAAAACTCCTTGTTTGCATTTTAAAATACTGTACCAATTTTAAGATTCTGCAGAAGCTTGAAACAGTACATTTTGACTAATGATGTTCATTAGGGACAGAAACGTTTTACTTGAAGCATATCGTTACAAAATAGTCGTCACCTACATAACTTTGAACCCTTGTATCTATTACAACCTTTTAGTACTGAAGTAACTTCCTGGTATTTCACTATCAAATTTGTTAACACGCGAAAATACTACACTTTTCACGTCTACACTTTTTCATAAAAATCAAACCCTGTCCGTTTTCAAATACAAAATGTTTCCAAATCCGCAGAAACGTATCAAGATATACTCATCTTCTAAAAGAGGATCAGGGAGGGGTTAAGAAGCAGGAATCAATTAAACACACACCAAAAGCTACAAAGGCAGTTACAAAAATGCACAGGGAGGAACCTGAAGAGCAAAAGTTATAATTATAATACACCTATAAACCGTACGACCAAAAGGGACGGTGGAAAGGGTTAAGTAGCATCAATTACTTAAACATACGCGCAAAACTACAAAAGCATTTACAAGTACGCGAAGGGTGGACTTTGCAATGCAAAAGTTATAATTATAATACACCTATACAAGGTACTACTAAAAGGGAGGGTGGAAGGGGTTAAGAAGCAGAAATTACTTAAACATATGCGCTAAACTACAAACGCAGTTACAAGTACGCGCAGGGCACAACCTGAAAAGTAAAAGTTCTTATTTTAATACATAGACATAACCTACGTCCTACTACCTAAGAGGATTAGGGCTGGGTTAAGAATGACAAACTACTTAAATATTCGCGAAAAACTACAAACCTAGTTACAAAAACGCGCAGGGCGGAACCTGAAAAGCAAAAGTTATGATTATAATACACTTTTAAAGCGTACGACGAAAAGGGAGGGGGGAAGGGGTTAAGCAGCTCGAATTGCTTAAGCATACGCGTAAAACTACAAACTCAGTTACATGACGCGCAGGGCGAAACCCGAAAAGCAAAAGTTAAGATTATAATACATCTGTAAAATTTAAGACTATAAGGGAGGTTGGAAGGAATTAAGAAGCACGAATTATTTAAACATACGCGCAAAACTACAAACCAATTACAAATACGCGCAGGGCACAACCCGAAAAGCAAAAGTTATTATTTTAATACATTAATATAACATGCGTCTAAAAGAGGATCAGGGAGTAGTTAAGAAGCACGAATTACTTAAACATGCGCGCAAAACTACAAACCCAGTTACAAAAACGCGCAGGATGGAACCTGAAGAGCAAAAGTTATAATTATAATACACCTATAAACCGTACGACCAAAAGGGACGGTGGAAAGGGTTAATAGTATCTGCTTCACAAATCACGATCGACCCGGGCGTTGCTGGCTGACAACGAGTCTTGCCTCATAAATGAGTCTCTGGACAAACAATTCAGTTACATAGAAAATTTGGAGTGACCAAAGACAGATATAAGATTGTATAACCCCATGATATCTCCGGAAAATAATGTAAAGAGTCAGTTAAAATTGGAATTGAACCATAAAATAAACCGTCACGCTTTGTGAAAGGTTGACGAACAGGACAATAGAATTGACCAGAGCGACCTCCGATAACGAACGAATGAGGATCAGTCTTGCCAACAAAACGTCAAGTCGGCCACCCTGGCATGTCGAGTAACCTTTACATGACGCGATCGGGAGCTTTCAAATCCTAGTGGGTCGTTTTCACGGGGAGCCAAGGCTGCTTACGTCGGGCCCACTGCTCATCACGGGTCTTTGATTGAGAGACTGCCAAGGCTGCTCACTCCATATCATAAAGGTCACTGCACATTGCAGATTCTCAAGCGATTTTACGAGAGCGATGGAGATAATGACCCTCTTTTCCTACACATTCAAATCAGGCTGCTCTCTGAAGAGAACTGGCTAGACCGCTTTTATTTATTCTGCAATACAATAGTTCAGATACTGCATACTGTCCATCTAAACTTGTGTGAAGAAATCACGGAAAGACGGTATGGCCTATCTTTCTACGTTTTTGCTCATAATAAAGCCAGTAACAAGATTAAAAAGGAGATTGGATAACAATTGCTGAAGTCTAATAAAGAATTCCATTAAAAAATGTGGTGAGGAAGGGAGCAACTGGGAGGGCATGAGAAACATCCTGGTAGAAACAGCTGAAGAGCTGATACAAGAGATGAGGAGATAAACAAGAAAAAGTGGATGACAACACAAATTCAAAATACGATGTACGAGAAATAGAAGGTATGAAACCGACGGAGTAAAGAATATGAAAATAATGACAAATAAATTAGACTGAAATGCAAGTTGTCGAAAGAAGAACAACCGAACAAACAATGTGAAAACAAAGTAAATTGAGGAAATAATCTTTTAGATGATGTATCAAAATTAACATTTACTTTTACGAACTTAAAAAAGTACTGGATGAAATTAATCACTAAGTCAAGCTGCTTTAAAAATTTTAACTAAAATATTTTAACTATCATTAAAGTCGGGTGAAGACAAATGAAAAGAAAACGGGATCACAAGAAGAAGAGAAGGAGTAAATAGAGGTACATGCAACAGAAGTTGAAAAAGACAATGAAATGAAAAACAAGAACAAGAAGAATTAGAGGTACAAGTAAAAGTTGAAAAGAAGAGTGAAAAAGACTGGTAAGAACATAAGAAGTAACAGGATCGAAAGGAACATAAGAAACTGAAACAATAATATTGAATATTGAAACCTCAGGTTGAAAAGGGAACTATGAATAAAAAGATGAAAGAAAAACTGGGAGCAAAGAAGTAATACCCTAAATGTTAGAAATAAGAACGACAGGTGTAATATGTTTAGCAAACGGGAAGAGGAACAAGGGAAAAAAATAAAAACACAAGAAGCACGAGGAACGTAAGGAACTATTATAGCTAGAGTATTAAGTAGAAGCAACAGACCAAGAAGATGGAAAACTATAAATAGAAAGATGAAAGAAAAACTGGAAGTAATGAAGTAATACTCTTAGAGTTAGAAATAAGAACAACAGGTGTAGTAAGTTTAACAAACGGGAAGAGAAACAAGAAACAATAAGGAAAACACAAGAAGCACGAAGAACTTGTGGAACTATTATAACAAGAGTGTTAAGTAGAAGCAACAGACAGAGAACATGGAAAACTAAACTTTAAACTTACAAGAAAAGACAAAAATACTGACTTTACAATAAATTATTCCTGCGAGGCAAATTCAAAGCCCTTACTGTCAAAGCGAGAGCAATGCCACTGGATCAAAGCACATTTTGTGTTGCAAAAAAATGTCAAGAAGAACACACCTTTACAAGATACTCCATTTCCACTGTAACCAGTGTTGCATGTGCATATAAAGGTTTTTGCACACTATGAAGGTGCTGAGTTAAGCGATTATGTTAATGAGCGTATTGCAATCGTTATGACCGTGGTAATCATGTTTCAGACCGCAAATAGTTCAGCTAACGTCTTCATCTATTCTGCCATACACCCAGATTTTAAGACGTTGTTGAGAAAATTCAGAGGTTCCTCGCAATATACTCCTCAGAGCCCCGATAGTCCTCAGAACCCTCATAGTCCTAAGAACCTGCATGGTCCCCAGAACCCCTGTAGTCTTCAGAACCTTCATTGTCCTGAGAGCTCCCACAGTCCTCAGAACCCCTGTAGTTCTCAGAACATCTGTAACCCTCAGAATTGCCATCCTCTTCAGAACCCCAATACTCCTCAGAATCCCCATACTCCTCAGAACCCCCGTAAGAATTTTGAAACCCAGGATTTATTTATAATTGAAAACCATCGTTTGGAGAAGTTGTAGTATAGCTGAGTTCTGGCAATAATTGGTGCAGCAGGTGGTGCACAAAACCATCAGGCATCAGGCACAAAACCATCAGGCACAAAACCATCAGGCACAAAACCATCAGTGCACAAAACCATCAGGCAGGTAGTGCTCATGGAAAGCTACAAGGATATAAAAGAAGATCTTCTGCCTCTTTTTTATGGCCATATCAATTGACATCGGCGACCACATCTCTTGTATAGCATACGTAGAACATTTATTGCAACGTAAGACCAGTCCATGCCTTGATCTGACCAAGAAACGTCAACTTTGATTTCCATCGAGAATATTTTCGAGAGATTCTTCCCAATCAGGACTACGTGTTTCAGTTGGCTTTTTCTGATAACATGGCAAAGAAAATCTGGGTATCACAAACTCACAAAGACGTATGAAAATTTTATAACAAACTAGTACTGTGGTTCCGATTTATTTGATAACTGTTTTACGTTACAGACGTTGATTATAGGCGCTACCCCTAACTCACTATTTGACAAAGCAACGATAAATCGTATTGTAGTAAGAACTGCACTGAAACACCAATAAATATTTTAACTCTCGATTTTCATCCCAAAATGCGAGTACCTTCAAGTTCTTTTAGCAACATTTTTATGATTCGACGCACTGCCTCACTGAAAACTAGCGGCTTTGTCTCATTCTCGTACCTGATAAAAACCCATGGGAGAGACCCGATTTCAGCTAAATGTGAACTTTATTTCCACAGACGTTCTAATGACTGCTATTACCAAACTATGGGGCAAAAAAAAAGTTAAAAACCTATGCGAGATTATTCAAATTATCTGGAATTAAGATTCTTTCAATTACGTTAGAATACCTGGGTTTATTTGGAACTTGGCAGGAATTACTTGAGAACGCTGATCATAACTTAAGATTGCTTTAACATTTTACTCAAAGATTGTGATATTGTTAATATTTTGCATTACATTATTTCCTCTAATTATAGACCCGCCGACAATTAATTTTGGGTTCCAAAAAAGGAGGGGGATCTTTAATTAGCGGGGTTCTTTCATACCAAAGACAAAGTTTTACAAAAAAAGAGCAAATGGAGTTTTAAGAACACGCGTACCAATCGTCAAGAATATTGTTCTATTTCGTGAAATTGGATTCAAACGCAGAAAATAACGCACAAGTATCTGGCAAACGACTGAGAGAAATAGGAGTTGTAATATCGTGTTTGTATGTAATGACCACAAGTATAGGTGTACTTGCAATGGTCCTCCTCTCATGATTGTGATACTTCATCCTTCTTCGATGATAGGTACTTGAGAGGTTTTTGTCACAAACAATTTAACACCAAATATTGGACGAGTCGTTGCACTTGCGGAGCTCTACAAAATTTCTACCCCTCCAAATACAAAGTTCAACACGTCAGATATTTCTGACATAGGGCCTAAGCTGTCGTTCCATAACAAGCTTGTAAACAGTCGAATAGAAGGCAAATTTAACGGTAACAGTTAGGTTAGATCTAGCCTGCCTCGCAGACCCAAACAAACTTATTTGTTATAATGGGGTTTGTTAGAGTCCGTTGCAAGGCGTCGAAACAGCAGTAGATGTAAACAGAGGTTACATAATGGGAAGGGTAGAGGCTAATGAACATAGAGCTTGATACATTCCCCAAAACGAGCAGGTTTTATACTCCAAGCTTAGTAAAGATGATCATCTCCTTTCTTATGATGCCATTCTTTTTAATTAATAGAAGTTAAGAATCCACTAATCTTCATGGGCGCACGGCCAAAGGGGTTGAGGAGGGCTGCAGCCCTCCCAGTTTGTTAAAATGTTATATTTTTTCGGGCAAAACGTTTTAAACAAAAGTTCGTTCACTCTGCGTGTCTTTCATTGCAGTAGCATTAAGGACATTTTTCCCAATTCAAAGTGGCGGTAGTTTACCCTACCCCCTTTGATTCAACAGTCTGCAGAACCGTCGATTCATCTCCCAATTATTTTCGGGACTTTCTCGGGAAAATAATTCACAGCCCCCAAAATATTTTTTGTCCGTTGCGCCTATGCTAATCTTCAGCATTCACATTTCAGATCGGTTTGATAAGTTATAAAGTGGAAACAATACCTCACTTACTGTGATTTCGAATGTACCCCAAGATCAAATAGCGCGTCAATATTGTTTGCACATATCAAATACATGCTGTAGTAATTCAGTGCCGTAGCAGCTGGGAGTGCACTGGAGCCCGTGCCCCCCTCCCTCAAATATACCTTTTTCTGCATGGTGGAGAAGGGTTAAGCCAACATAATAAAGACGTTATAATAATGGTTTTATATTTATCTTTCCCTAGTTGTTCATGAATATCAGTAAATTAGCAAGCGGTACATGCCATTATTTGCCCCCGCTCCCCGCCCCACCCTACGCGCAACTTGGACCTTGCTTGCCAAGTCTTTGTGGCTAGGACACAAACTATGAGGTATTAGCAACGCACTTGTTAGTGGGAACGAGTAACTGAATTTGAGTAATCATAGACTACTAATAGGCTAAATTATCCTTTAACAAAAGAAAAACATTGGACGGTGTTTACGTATTGCTGGAAAATTCCTGTTGCCTCAATTGCTTTAGAATTTGCGTTACGTATCAATGGCTCACGGGAATAAGTGATACAATAACATACACCGAGAATAACTTAATAAGTCTTAGGATAACTGAAATCCTGAATGTATTTCTCTGTAACAATAATTCAACTACCAACGAAACCTATGATTTTTCCTAAATAATCAAGGAGTAGCCAAGTACTGTAAACTACATCTCCGAGGGCTTATAAGTTACCTATACCTTTAAATAGGCACTGAGCACAAAAAAATTGTTAGATCATTCTAGCATATTTCTCCTGCTCTCTCAGCCTATGAATCTCATATCTCAAAAGACTCTGTGAGTTGTTTTATCATAATTCTGTGAGTACAGTAGTTCAAAGTTATATGGGATTCGTCTCATTATTATTCTCTAGTAATCTTGTCACACATTTGTCAACTGTGTGATTTTGTGCCGCGGGTTACAAATTAAATACTGTATTTCCTCAAATTAGCGCCGCCCTCTAATAAGCGCCGCACCTTGAAGTTAAATTATTTTATTAGCGCCGCCCTCTTGTAAGCGCCGCACCTAGAAAAAGTGGCGCTAATTAGAATTTCTTTTGGTTAATTTGTCTGATGACGTGAATGATTTTGTTGACTTTTAGCATAAAAGACATTGATTCTGTTTCGTTCATTGATTCTGTTCATATTGTTTTTTGAGCTTCAAATAAAATTTATTTCTCTATCATTTTGAATTTTTTATAGGCGCCGCCCTCTTATTAGCGCCGCAGAATGTTGGTGAATATTTATATTAGCTCCCCGGGTGCTAATAAGAGGAAATACGGTAATTCAGTAAGGAGTGAACAAGGGCTTTGCTAGGGTTGCTAACGGTCCCGTATTTTACAGAATCGTTCTAAATCTTTACGGAGCTACGACTTTTCATCATGTGACAATTGATCACGCGACAATTCATCACAAGGACAATTGATCACAGCGACAATTGATCACAAAGACAATTCATCACATCGACAATTCATCACAAAGACAGCAGTGCTTAAAGTAACTTGGTACTCTCGCTGAAAATCAGCAGTACGTGTACATGGCATAGATAACATATGTTTACTTTGAAAGCCGCAAGTTCGTGATCCAGTCTTCGTTAATCTACTCATGATTGTGATGTTGTGTGAAAGTCCACTATCCTCACCTCGAAGAGCCCATGATCTTATTGATCAACAAAGGGAAAATTGTAATGATCACATTGCCTTAGCAAGAGTAGATGAAACTAGCAACAGCCCACCATTTTTGTGTGATGATTTCCGGGATGAGAGCTGAAGGGGTGTTGCGAAATGGACAAAACCTCTTCTTGATCTAGGTTTCCTCATTCTGCTATGATACTACGGCAATAAGCGACAAGCTAAAACAATAATTACCAAAAGCATCATAACTTCGCCGCTAGCATCCGCCATTATGAACCGATTTAAGGAAAGGCCCAGTGTGGACAGGTTTCAAATCGGTTTCAGCCAAAACCGATTTGACAACCGTTTTAACTAAATCGATTTGACAACCGTTTCCAGTGTGAACACGGCTTTTCTCTGCACAGAAAATGCGTTCTTGCTTTTACATGGACGGACTCCAGAACGACAAAATTAAATCCAGACCTGGCCTTCCTATGGTACGGAAACAATCATGGACCCAATGCTAATCAGGGGGCTAAACTGAGATATTGGAAACAATCATCCGTGTACCTTTTGGCACAGTCTGTGGTTTTAAGCTAGTTCTTCCCTACAGCAGAATTACATTGCTAACGGTGTGTTTGGTCTCGGAAACCCTAGGTGGGTGTTTTCTTGTACTAGCTTGTGTTTCGCGAATAAGCAATGGAACGTCCTTCTTAATTCTATCAATCAACTTCAGAGTAGTGCGGCCAACACAACTACCCTCGCACTGGCACGAAAATTGGTATACTTCAGAACTACATTTTGTGGAAGGCACACTTAGTGGTTGGTTGACAAAGCTTCTCTGGTGGTATAAATTACACGTGGAGCGACAACGCCAAAACACTTTATATAGCAAATTCCAACACAAAATTACGATATTACCGAGTAGTGAGGATTTGAAAAGATTCGAGAAGAATCCGGTAGTGACATATTTTCTATTTCTCCAATTTTTTTCAAAACTATGATAAGTGAGGGGGCGTAAATAATAACTAGAAAACGCAATATCTTCCAATAACATTTAGCGTATCCTTGCTCGAATGATTTTGTTGTAACAATTAAAGTAAAAGCCCAAACATTTATAACTGTTCTGCTTCATTAGAATATTTAAAAATCTTTACGCTATCATCTGGGAACTAGAGATGAAAATAAAAGGAATCGTCGGAAATGCATAGGTACAATTAGGAAATTAGAGCTCTCAAATAAAAATAAAAATATAGGGAATGAAAAGCAAATAACATGCATTATAATACCTTAGTGCAAACCCTTTGACTCCCCGAGCTCCCTGAGCTCCCTGTGCCCTTAATTAAAAATATCCAGAACGACATGAACTTTCGTGCATCAAACCATCACACTAGAAGTTGTGTCCTACTTTTTTGCGATTAACTAACAGATAGGAACAAACATATTTTCTCTGATTAGGAACTTTACCAACTATGAATTCGTTAGTAAAATTGAGCAAACTTAAAATGTAAAGAAGTTTGTATCTTACCGTCTCACAAACTCTCGAAACTTCAATGGAAATTAAGGCACTGAGAGAACATCTAACTTTACCAAGACCTCGGTATCCTCTAGCAGTATATCACCTTCTTATTGGATACAAAACAGGAGGGAATAGTTGTGACCCTTTGTGGTTACTGTGATTTATACTGATGTGTCTTGTCCAATGAAAAGGTACGATTCACTCGAGGATGTCCGTTGTCGTCACTCAGTAGAGTAACGGGTATTGAAAGAGGTGACTAGAATGCTTAAGACTGCCTACGTGACAAAGTCTTCTAAAACCGCAATGTTATCAAGTTAAAGGATGAGTTTATGATCACTCGTCTAAACCTGGAGGTCAGCTTTAAAACAGGAAAACGCTAGTTCTTCATCTCCCTTAATGAATATAAGTAGATAAAAAACAACTTGCAACCATGAAGCTGCGTTGCCGAGTGGCTGGCCCCTAACCCAACGGTTACAAGATGTAATGCCTTAGCCATGTCCGTGCTGTAATATCCGTGACCAAGGTATACGCTATGTTGTTCTGTACCGTATCAAGGTGTAATATTGGGACGTGGCTATGATGGCAAAAACCTATCTTCTAAGGTTGTGCTAAAATCTTTGAGTAAGATAAGAACTCTAGTTTGTTTCACTCTACCAAGGTGTAAAATTGGGACGTGGCTGCGATGGCAAAAACACGTCATATGAGACCATATGTCTACTCTTCTTAGGCAGTGAATCAGATAAATATTGTTCACAATAGGCTTTAGCTGCGGCGTAAATGTCAGTTGTGAAACGCTTTTGAGTGTGCGCTAGCACAGAAAGGGTGCTATATAAATACAATGTACTATATTTTACCACTGCTTCCCAAAGGGAACAGTAGCGCCCCCTGCGAGCGTTGGAAACATTCAAAGAGGTGATTTACAAATACAGCCCGAATGACATGACTTAGGTCACAGATGAGGAATAACTTTTTAACTATATTTTCCAATTTTGATTGTTTCCTTACTCCTGCTTATGGTATAACAATGACAGCTTTTCTCTTCAATTGCAAAGGGTGTTTGTTATATTATATTCGATTAAATTCGACTAGCAAGAGCAAGCTCTTTCAACGCGAAATTCCAAATGACACTTTTTGCTGTCTTGAGTTGGAATCTTAAAAATTCAAAAATGAGCTCATACAATCGGCATTCCAAGAGCTCGATATAAGTGAACATGCTCGCTTCACCCGTCCAATTAGCATCGTTGATATTAAACGCATATACTCCCTGCTTACAGTCGCGAAAACAAAGATTCTAAGAAGATTCGGCAATGCACGACAGGGCACAACACTTGCTTAATGTCGTAATGTGATTCCTGGTAAAGTTTCCATTAAAGGGGAATGAACTGACAATAATTTTTACTCGCACGCATGTCTATAAACACAAATTTTTGTTTTCGCGTTTTGTTGCATGCTCATATTTTTACTCACACACTTTTGTAGAAACATGTATTTTCATACCCACGTATTTTTACCCATGTATTTATACACAGGCGCATTTTTACTGACACACATTTTTAAACGTGCACATTCCTTTAAAGCAGTTAGCAACCTCATAATTCACGTTTGCACATAATCTTTTAGACGGATCCGTACACGCATAACACCATGGAAGTACACAGGGCCAGGCCCTCTTACATTCATACCCGCCTTTATACACGAATGACTGAAAGGGCATTTACAATCGCAAAGGCAGACATTGCGCTGATGGGCATGCTCGCTTACTGGCTTGCAAATGACTTTACCAGTTTCTCAACCACCCCTTTTTAGTGGACAAATTATTTCATAGAGTTAGACAGAGTAAAATATTATACCATTTCTTATTCGATTATCCGGCCTGCCTTGTAGACAGGATTTCAAAATCAATCCAGATAATCCAAAATTCCAGATGATTAAAAATACGAAAAATAATACTTGTTGCTGATAAAATGTTAGGTTGTTCAAAGACATTGTTTTACTTACGGCTTGTGTGTGTGTGTTCTTGGCATGTATGGTAACCGTAGAAATTATTAAGAGGGATTTTTCATAGGTTTGCGACTGTATAATCGGCGTGTGATGTCAGCTAGAATTCATTAATGGGTTTGCAACTGTGGTATGTAATGGCTTTGCAACTGTGGTATGTAATGGCTTTGCAACTGTGGTATGTAATGGCTTTGCAACTGTGGTATGTAATGACTTTGCAACGGTACTGTGATGGGTGGCGCTGAGGCCAATCAAATGTGACGATCATATCGCTGATCCTCTGCAGTGAACGTTTTGTAGAAGACCAGTTATGCAAGGCTAGATAATAGGCCTTGTAGACAGGATTTCAAAATCAATCCAGATAATCCAAAATTCCAGATGATTAAAAATACGAAAAATAATACTTGTGATTCTTTAATGCAGTTCTCCCAAAACGAGGCATGTTGTGACATCATAAGGTACAAAATCTACGTCATAAGGAACATTGCAGCTAAGTGTTGTTGTTGCTGTTGCCCACAATATCAATGCAAGAACAGTGTGATTGCGTGTAGCAAAAAACCCCAACAAAATGGTAGACAAAGCAACCAAAGGCTGCATTTACAAAGTGAGATAGAAGGTTGCAGGGGCTATTCTTAAAATTTGGGGAGCCTGACATTGCAACTGTTTTAGAAAATTAGTAAAGCCTTGCATGTTTGAATCTTGAGACGAGAATTGTTGAGGAGGGATTGACGAAAATCCACTAGAATCTATAGAAGGCAGATAGATATTTAAGTGACTCATATGATACAGTATTAAAAACCTCAGTTACCTTTTGGTGGGGGTATTGATAGCAAGGGCGGTGGCATTTTCTGGTGGCACTTCTTAAATAGGGTTAGTATAATTTGAGGGAAGAAGCAGAAAACTCAATACCGGTATGTATGTAATATTGTGTTGGAATAACAGATTCATTTTGGTAACTGTTCTCGTGATACACTGATTGCTGCCATCATATGAAGTGAAGTAGGGAAGCTTTGAATTTATAGGAAACGAGAAGACCAAACATGTTGTAGAAAGTAATGGTCATGAGAGCGACACGTTTTCTGCTGCCCATGCCATTGACAAAAGTATAATTTCTTCATCATCATCATCATCATCATCATCATCATCATCATCATCATCATCAATTTAAAGTTGGTTATCAATCTATGCAGGTATGGGTTTGACTGTTCATTTAATTGCAGATCTCCACTCTGGACTATTCTGCGCAAGCTCTTGTCTGATTCCTTTTATTCATAGGTCTTCATTAGCCACATCCTCACAGGTTTTGCAAGGTCTACCAGGCCTTCTTCCACCAACAATCTCAAAGTCTTGATTTTTCGGCAGCCACCTGTAAATGTCACTCCTTTCAATATGAGCAAACTACCACAGTTGCCCTTGAAGTGTTAGATACGTAGATGATTGCTTTGCAGTATTTTCGTCAGAGCGCCATAGCAATAAGTTTCTTACCAAGCTTAACTAGCTACATCCATCACTCAAATTAACAATAGAAATTGAAGTTAACAGTTGTATCTCGTTTTTGGATGTCTTGGTTAAGAAAAACGATCATTGCTTTGTCACTTCAAGACATAGGAAACCCACATTTTCTGGCTTATATACTAATTGGTTTTCTTTTTGCCCGTATAAACAGAATATAGGTTTGGTACACTCACTCGTCTACAGAGCCTTAAGGATTTGTAGCAAGTGTGAACTTGCAGGGGAACTTGATTCACTAAGACAATTGTTTTTATCTAATGGCTTTCCCTCTAGCATAGTCGAAGACTGCATTAAGCAACAACAGGCATGGTACTGCTCCCCTAAGAAAGTTGGTCCAGAAAAGTGTACTATTTATTTAAGGATGCCATGGATCGGTAAACAGTCGAACGACTTTGGAAAGAAAGTGAAAGATGCTATCAGCAACTCCCGTCCTTGGTGCCAAATAGGCCTACACATCATAAACACGACCAGGGAGATTGTCCCTCTTGCCCCAAAAGACAGACTGCCCACCCTGAAGGAAAGTAATGTTATTGTCAATTTGAATACCGATGTGGAGCTCGGTATGTGGGCCGTACGTCACAAATTTGGGAATCGAGGCTTAAGCAGCATGTTCCTGCAGTAGCACGACGGGGAAAGTGTGCCTTGGACAGTAAAGACAACACGCGGTTGTAAAGACAACAGCAAGATATTCGATCTTAAGGTCGCCTCTGCCATCAGTCAACACTTGTTGTTAAATCACGATTGTTGTAATGCGTTTACTGATGATAGTTTATGGGTAATTTACCAAGGTAGATCAGCTTTTAAGTCTTGGAGGCTCTTTGGATCAGTATTGGAGGCTCTTGTATCAAGCACTTTTTGCCTGAACTTTGCCGCCAAAAAGATTTTGTTTATGATATTTCTTTGTTTAAGTAGTGTCGTCCACATACATACATACATACATACATACATACATACATACATACATACATACTTACATACATACATACATACATACATAAGTCTACCATACAGTGAAATGATACGAGGCGGAATGCAGATAACTCCTAGACACAAATACAGAAATACGTAAGCATGCACGCACATACATGAATATGTAACAGGCTGTTTTACGTGAAATATGCTTAATCTTATTGTTTGTTCCAAGGTATTTGTCAATCATCTGTTATCCTTCAATTTGCAGGGCGGAGGAACATCTTTAATGGATGGGCTCATGGACTCCGATGATGATGATCACGACTTCTATTTAAATCATGTTAAAGAGGAAGGTCGCCAAAAGGACGAGGACGATGGAGACGATGATGACGACGATCAGTCAGAGGGTAATACAATACTACCATGTTAAATGCTATTCCCTTAGTTCCTGCAGACTACTGAAGGTCGACAGCATAAACTGTCGACGCGCCCATTTGCAAGATTAGTGAGGAACATTGCCATCAGCCATTCAATTTACTCAGTGCAAATAGGGCGATATTAAAATTACTGTTTATCAGATTTGGAACATTACAAAGCACTAAAAACGTTAACAACTTCCTCATCGCCCCTGATTTATATGAAAAGGTCAATCATGACCTATTTGAAGCTGCAAAAGGCGCATTGTCCCCTTTCTTTGTTCAACATATATTTATCAACTTTTTGGTGTCACTTTGTTTTCCATCGCTTTTATATACTCCGTAAGGTATACTTGCGCCCGGTCTTTAAATCACGAGGTACTGTATCGCCCTAGTTATACGACAATGTTTATCTTCTTGAGTTTCGTGCCTTAATGACCATTGTTACCCGTTCTCCGCTAAGAAGTTGATCTTGGGCTTCCCTCTCCCTGCTTCTTGCACCCAAAATTTTGACTTATGCCCCTCAAGGACCTTCTTTGCTTTCTTTGTATTGTAAAACGTTTATCTTTGCACCTTATATTCTGCACTATGCCCATGTGCGTCCGCCATCCATCCATCCATCCATCCATCCATCCATCCATCCATCCATCCATCCATCCATCCATCCATCAATCAATCAATCAGTTCACCCGCCCATCCATCCATCAATTCATCCATACATGCATCTGTCTCTTCATCTGTCAACCAGCCCATGTATCTGCCCATCTATGCATCTGCCAAATTATCCGTGCATGCATCTGGCAATCCATCTGTTAACCGATGCATTCATCCATTCATCTGTCCATCCATACATAAAGCAACTTACTTATGCATACATCTGTCCATCAACTTACTCTTGCATGAATTTGTTTGTTTATTTAGTGAACACTTTAATCAAGCAAGGAGGAATTTCATGTAACATATTGGTTCATATTTCATTTGTTCATATTTATCTTTTATTTTTGTTTCTGTTTTTTTCTCAGCCACTGTCTTCATGCCTTTGTTATGCTTTTCACTGCAGCTCTTATGTATCATTGTCTTATTTTTAGTCCTTTGTGTATGAGTAACCTATTGTTTAAGTCATTTCCAGATTCTGTTTACACATTTGGTTATAACATCTGTAGACACGTGAGAGTGTTGGAACTAAAGGACAGAAGAGTAGCTCATCTTCCAAAAATAATACATCCAGTGACTCTGCAGTGCCATCTGATCCATTGTCAATCCTTGCATCAGAGGCTATGGAAGGAACTGATCCATTATCAATGCTGGCAAAGGCAGATGTGTTGGAAAAGCAAACACAAAAGGCCAAAGAGGTGAGATGTTTACTGTAGGTCATTTTAAATTGCATCACTTAAGCCTGCCAGCAGATATTTTTGTCTTGCTGTTACAGATTAAACAAGACTGTTTTGTAAGTATTGAAAATGTAGTATTGTCACGATGCTGCAATCCAATGTTCTTGTTTACTTGTTGACATCATGAATGTTATCTCAATGATCAGCCCGCATGTGTACGTAAATTATGTTGTAAGTAATATGTTGTGTAATGTTGATCTACGTAATATTAAGAAATACTTGTAATTATATTATATTTGGTTACATCGATACAAAATGTTAGAGTTGGCTAAATTCAACTGAAAGTGGCATTGTATAGTCTAAAGTCTAGCTAGGAGAAGTAAATTGCTACTAAGCCATTACTTTGAAGTCGTAAGAGAAGTTTGTTCACTAAGGCCAAAAAATACAAGTTTTGGACAGTTCTGAAGTTATATCTCACGGAAGGCATTTTGGGGAAATACTTCAACATAAATATGTATGGACATATGGGCAAGAGTCATCTCATGGTCATCCCATGGTTTCCGATGCATTATGATATACCAAAGTATAAAAATGTATATGCCGATAAGAATGCCAGATTGGGCGGAATAGGCTAGTGAATTCTCTCAAGGGTGCGGCGTCGCCCCTCCCCCGCCTTCGTGAGCGGTTGCAAACCCAACCAAACGCCTTTGCAAGGGTCTGTGAATCAGGCAGCTAAAACTCGTGCAGGCTTTCACAAGGTTATTATGACGTACGCGCACGGGTTATATTACTCAAAGGTAACTGGACAGCGGAGGGTTCATTTGAAGTCGATCGATTAATAAATTGGCTGCGGTCACAAACACTGATGTATAACGGTTTGCCGTTGTCAGAAGTGGTACTTCAAATTTGCCGCATGACTCAACGGGAGACAGGGTGTTCAGGTCAAACTGATAACTGACTGGCGGCAACAGCTAAGCCTTCATGTGGATTGTGACCCCCGGTTCAAATCAGCTCGGTGTGATGTCCTGGATTTTCCTTTTGTCTGTCGAAGAATTGTCTGAGGTTCAGAATGCACTACTAACTCGATACGTGGAATGTAATCTAAAATCCCTTTGGTTCTTGTTGACGTTACTATGGACTTGCCAGCACAAGATTCAAAGTGGGATTTGGGGTCATCTGTCGTGTCGTATATCTTTATTTGTATCTTGATGTAAGTAAATTTGATTCGCCGATTCTTCATATTCCTAATATGGTATTGTCGTAATTTCAATGTGCGCATGTGCTAGCCCTTCAACACCAACCCGTCACTGCTGAAGATGTCAGCCATATCGGCCCTCTTTGCAAAACACTACATGACAACAAAAGATCCATCAGTAGTGTGTGTGATTGTCAGTGTACTGTGTAAATACAATACTTGAAAGACTAGTTTTTATTCAGTATCTTGTTATGTATTCAATCCAATGTATTACTGTATTCACTACATTGCATCTCGAATCTATCATTTCAACTTTATTTACTCCCTTAAGTCATTTACAGAGAAGTAGGAGGAAATTTTAGGGATACAATACATCAGCATATAGAACGGTTAAGAAGCTTTAATATAATCGGCATCAGTTTCTTCCAATACAACTTTGAATGATGAAGCAGATCTCAAAACAACAGTATGCTTAGTGAACAATTAGGGCCATTCAAGAACATTGCAATTTATAATATACAATTAGTTACCCCTCCTTTTCTCCCCTGTGTGCTATGGGATCTGCACTTGGTTTGTCATGCATCTCAACGTCATGTATCTCCAACATCATACATCTCTAATGTAAACAATCGACTCTATGATTACACCTCATAAGTTGCCGCCTGCTCTCATGCTTCCAATTGATGGGACCTACAAAGCACATTCTAGGTAACCTCAATGAATGGTATGGCTAAGAGAGCACAGCTCTCTTCCCACAAAGACTGAAGGCTGCACCCTTCCACTCCGACTCTTTACAAAACAAGTTAGTTCTATTTGCATGCCAAATTCGAAGCATTCTTCTCAGGAACCTAATCTGTTGATTCTATGCTCCTCTCAGCCACATGTCTCACAGTTTATCCCTCTCATTCTTAAGCAAAAGATACAACCAAAAGTAACACTTCAACTGTCAAACCATAAGCTTCATGAATAGGCCCTTGTTAAAAAAAATGAAATGTATGTCCTTGAGTCTCGACTATGCAATGGCAACTTGCTTCCTGATCTCTCACTTTTCGCATCCTTTCTACAAAAACCTGTGAGAAACTTAAAGTGTCTGTATAGCTTGCTATTTCTTGGCAGTTGTTTAATAGTATCCCTTTCCGAAGCCTGACCTTTTGCTCTGGCACACCCTACCATAAAGTTGACCCCAATAGTACACTGCATATTTTCTTGTAAGTCTTCATCACAAATTTGGGCGACATGGCTCAATAAGTGAGGAAGGTCATATCGGACCAACATACATAGGTCGGGTATTTAGCCATCTATCTGTGAACAGGACTAATTAGAAGAAGACTGACAAAATTCTAATTAGAAGAAGACTGACAAAATTCTAATTAGAAGAAGACTGACAAAGATCTAATTAGAAGCAGACTACAGTCAAAACATCTGCTTGAATTCAGCGCCCTCAAATTAGATCAAAACAAATACCAATATGAATGCAACAAAACAATTATTTCCCAGTGTTATTGCACACATTCTGTAACTTTTCGTCGAGCACTTTCTCTACCCTAGAGAATACTGTTAATTATTGATGAAGCATCGATTCTCAATAAAGTGGGCGGTTTTTGTCACAAGCGTCCTCCCAAAATTTTCTGTATTCAGGGCGAGTTATCGGTAATTTACGGTAGTCCAACACCATGATTTCACTGTATTTCTTTTACTATTTGACCTTTGCATCAACAGATTAGGCGATGGATATCAAAAAAAATATTTTTTTAAAATGAAAATCTTCAACCTTTTAAACCTTATGTTACTTTCTACAATGAAACGGTATATCTAAGTAAGAAAAATTAATGGCTTCAGGCGTCTCCTCTACAGTTATCGACAAGAAATTGTTATTGATTATTTGTTGCGGCAACTGTATTTTGTTTCTTCCGTGTACTTCTTCTAATTGCGAGTCACACTTGTGCTGTGATACCTCGATGACATAGAATGGGCATTGTAAGGCAATAGAATCTCTTAACTTGGTAGACATATAGGCCCACCATAATAATTGATCTATACCTTTTTATAAGAGAGGACTGGAATTGTATGCGAAAAGTGATAATAGATTATTATTATTATTATTATTATTATTATTATTATTATTATTATTGAGGTCATCACACGTAGGATGTCAGCCCACTGCTTCCTTGCTTACCTAATGATTGTTCAGAGAGTAACCCGAGCGTAATATGCTGCGTAAGGGACCTCCCTCCCACATGTGTAAGCCAATAAAGGGAAATGACGAACAATGGATTACGTATGAGGAGATAAAAGCTTGTACAATCCTTGTTCACTTTGCGCCCACAAACCATTATCCGCTGAGACGAATTCCGACATGCTTTGCGACTTTGACTAATTAACCACTCGAGAATGTATTGTGATTCTTGTTTTTAGTACCAGGGCCGCGGTTTACACACGATGGCAGACAAAAGTGGTTACTTATGCATTTTGTGTCTTTTTCTTTTAAATGAAAATAGTCCTATTAATGCAAACAAGGAGCTATGGATTTGGGTTTTAGGCACACATTTCGCTTCTTTGTAGCAGAGAAATGTAGGTTGTGGAGTTGTAGGAATAGAGAGATAATTTTATAGTTTGGTCGGGTCATAATGATCGGGAAAAATGATTTCTTATGCATTTCGTGTCCTTCTTTTAAATGAGAAGAACGATATAGATTACTTGTCCAAATTTGAGGGAGATAACTTGAGCAATAGTTGAGGTACACCCTTCTAATCTTGAAGCATGCTTTTCAAAACTTGTCTTTGAATCTAGTTAATAATCTTATAAACTAAGAAAAATTAACAATGAGTCCTTAAAGGCTTTTGCAAATTCAAACAGTCTTTCCTCGATATGGGATTTAAACACGATATTTACGGCATTCGATGGCAGTGTCCCCTCTTTGGTATATTTATAATTGCAATTTTAGTGTGAACAAGGAGCGATTGTTTGTGTTAACGCCACACACTTTGCTTTTATTTGTAGCAGAGAAATCCATCCCGAGCTAATTCACCCCATCTCTGGTTGCAGGAACGAGTAAGGTAGGGATAGAGACAGTATTTTATAGTTTGATGAGGTCATGAAAAGGAGGGAATGTGTGAGAAAGGAAGCAAAGCTACATATGAGAGCAGATCAGTCATCAAGAGACGATTTGTGTTCCACAGAAGCATTAGTCAAAGCATTCACAGAGGTGAGATTATTTGATTGTTGTAGCATATTGGCGTACAACCACTGCTGTGCTCTGTTACTTTACACGCATTTGACGATTGCACCAGATAAGCCCAATGAAGATGCAAATTGTTGTCATTTTGAGGTTTGTCTTGTTTATTCATCTTAATCAAATACGTTTGTACGTTTTAAGACTTTCGAAAGTCGTCAACCAAAGAAAAGTACTTGTGGGACGAAATGGTGCCCTTTTTAATGAGCTTTTAGCAG
Organism: Alatinidae sp. Z8VKAUB7J3; assembly: GCA_010016025.2. Taxonomy (NCBI): domain Eukaryota; kingdom Metazoa; phylum Cnidaria; class Cubozoa; order Carybdeida; family Alatinidae; species Alatinidae sp. Z8VKAUB7J3. The sequence goes on from JAAAKM020073195.1 coordinate 151,126,955, forward strand.
GAAGTATTCACGGAAACGAAAACTGCTCTGTTCTTTACACGCATTTGACGATTGCACCAGATAAGCCCAATGAAGATGCAAATTGTTGTCATTTTAAGGTTTCCCTTGTGTATTCATATGAATCAAATACGCTCTCAATTTACTGAAGTTTGTACGTTTGAGACTAACTAAAGTCGTCAACTAAAGAAAAGATTCTTTCTCTGTACTTGTGGGACGAAACGGTGCCCTTTTTAATGAGCTTCTAGCAGGAAGTATTCACGGAAACGAAAACTGCTCTGTTCTTTACACGCATTTGACGATTGCACCAGATAAGCCCAATGAAGATGCAAATTGTTGTCATTTTAAGGTTTCCCTTGTGTATTCATATGAATCAAATACGCTCTCAATTTACTGAAGTTTGTACGTTTGAGACTTTTGAAAGTCGTCATCTAAAGAAAAGCTTCTTTGTCTTTACTTGTGGGACGAACTGGTGCCTTTTTAAATGAAATCCTAGCAGAAAGTATTCACAAATACGAAAACTGTGTTGAACAAAACTCGATTTCTATGTTTAGCAAGGTACAAGACATGTTCAGATAGAAACAAAAAAGTCCATTTTCCTTAAAAGTTATGGCAAAAGAGATATTGATGTTGATATTGATAAATATAAAATGCGCATAATGATGACGGTTTTGATGGTAATGGGAATAATGATGATGATTAATGATTGATGGTTCATTACACGATATCACTTCTTTCACATCATTTTTTCCCTCTACATAGTTGTTGTTAGGGTCTTCAAGTAATGTCTGATCTCTTATCCTTTGTTTTGCAATCAGAACAGATCAAAAATGTTTTGACACCATTAGTATTATACTGTGCAGCAAGGTAACACTCTCCCTGTACCAGATGGCACTTTGCACTTTATTAGGGTACTTACAACTGTAATTCGTGGCATGATCAATTTGTAAAATGCTCTTTGTTTGCAAAAATACTAAAGAACAACCAAAAATATACTTAAAGTTGCCTGTTTACAAAGATATTTGCATCTGAGGCACTTTCTCCTCCTAAGTGTAAACCACTCAGCCAAGTAGCGTTACGTGTGTGACGGAGCTTAAGAGGCTATATTGACCATATATAGTTGAACAATTTAGGAACAATGTGTATAATTTTTTGATATTAAGTGGCATACAGAGAATACAAAGCCTCTTCCTATAATCTGCTAGGGTGTAACTTGCATGTAAACTTTTGTCACATGGTTTTCAGAGAATCCTGAAAGGTTAGAAGTTTTGTTTTATATAATCATAAAACTTCAAGATCTTGTGGATCACCATAATAGATTTATGAAAAAATGAAATTCTGAAATTGGCTACCTGGTTGACATTTTCGTGGAATGGCCTATATATATATAGCAATCTCTCAGTGCAGATCTCTTATAAGCAGTGGGGCCTTCCCGAGAACCTTTTCTTTCCAAAGGGGAAAGCTGTTTCCCTTCCATAAACAGCTCCTAAATTCCTTCTGTGACAAAATACTCCAAGAGCCAGGCATAGGACCTAGGGGCGGATTTTTGAAGTTCGGTACCACTATATGTCATAATAATTAATAGACATAACATTTTATTATATATATATAATATTTGCAAAGTAGAAGTTGCGATCGATGATTCAGTTGGAGGTGCCGGTGTAGTGCAAATTATCTTGAATTTCTGAACGATAATGCTGGATTAACTCAATTTTCACAGTCACTTTTTCTGAGATCCTTCAGAAATGTGCATATTTTAGTCGATTGAGCAGCCTCCTCAAATATTCCTTTCACACCTCAGTGTCGATTTTGAATAGGTAAAATCAAACAGTTGACTGACCAGGAGTTGTAACCTCAATACATTGGCCAGGCATGCAACTGGAAAGTTAAAATAACAAACAACTTTGTTCTCTTGTAAAAGAAGAATGATAAATTTATCAACACACTATAATTTGGAACCTCATTTTTCATTTTTCATTTTTCATTTTTTCCCCACAATTTTCACTTTTTGCAACCAATTTTTTCTCTACCGTTTTAGTACTAAAAGCGTGTCGATATTATGTATTTTCAAATGTATGGTTAAAAGAAGTATATTAGGGAATTCCAAAGCATCAGATTCTCCCCCTCTCCTGCTCACCGACCCTGAGAAAGAACAAGGTTTTAACACGGATAGGGACATAATACAGTATGGGTATTTTTGAGAATTTTAAGGCATGCAATGCATACTCTGCATTCACTGACGGCACTTTCCTGGTACTATTACATAATGTAATGCGTGCAATATACATAGCTTATGCATAAGTAATTTCTGTGAAAGGTAGATATGTAACGTGCTTTGCTGAAGAGATGGAAGACAAGGGGACAATCAAGAGAAGACACAAACAGGAAGACACAAGAAGACGTAGTAGGGCTGAGTTTGGTAAAGTCTTTCCGGACTCAGTGCTGTAGATACTCTGTTTTATGTCGAGCTCATTAAGAATGGATAAAATTTGGAATAAAATCAAATCTGCCAGTTGGTATGGTTTCCTCTTTGATCTCGGTACCTATACGTCGTCACCAAACGGCTCCACAATCCAAGCACCTCACATGACATTGAAACGTATTGCTACCACCCAACAGCTTATTAACAGCATCAGGCAGAGTTACAAAGCTCAGGTTTCGCGGCCAACCTCTCACTTAACTTTATGTGCCACTTCTCCCTCTTTATATTTTACAACTTGCAATTTCTTTTGCATATTGAAAAAATGAAGATATTAGACTATTTTATGATTGCAAATGGTAAAGAATGTGATTAAAGGCTCTTTTCCTATGGAGTGTAAAGCATTATTAGTACAATTCTGGTATGTGTAAGCAGTTAACCACCATGAGTGACTATTTTGTGTTAAATTGGTTGAGCATGGTGTGTAACAAAAATTTATATGTACAAGGAAAGCACTTTCCTGTATCAAATGCATGATAATCTATACTACTCTTAATTTCTTGATTTCTCAATATGCGTGATAATAAACAACCAACTGCATCAAATACTTCAAACAACTTGAGCACAAGATGGATTTATGTTTTCTTTTATATATAAATGCTTCTTTTTCTTGTCAGGTCATTTGACTAATGCCAGTCTTAATTGGTTTTGTTTTCTTTTGACTGTGGGGAGCTTCTGTGACTCAGTTTAATTGAGATCTTCATTTTTGTACTTGATTGTAAACTGCAAATCACTATACATGTGGTTCTTGATGCACTTGTTTTGTGGACCACAAAAAGGGCAGTGGCAAACTTCACTATTATACCTTTTATGCTCAGTCTACTTTATTGCTGCTAGTTTATAACATTTTATGAATTATCTTCAAAATTATGATTTTGGTCTTTATCATTACTAAATCAGAGCAGAAATGCTATATCAAGAGTCAAAGGAAATCATTTTGTATCCTAGACTGCCAACATCTGTTTGAGTAGCCTGTAAAACAAGTACCAGATTCTGTATCTGTATGATTTGAATTATTGTACTAACAATCTTGTAAATGTGTGTGGAAGTTGTTCTTGTTTTCCATTATCCACATCATGACTATATCTTATTAGATGGCTATTTATAGTTACTGGTAATGTTTATTAATAGAAATGAAATTTAATCAAGAGAAGAGGACTAATTAATGTATTCTCTGTAGAATTAAATTAAAGCCCCAAAGCAAGGATTTTACTTATTGTTGGGTTTTTTGTCAATGCCCAAAATGCCCTGCATTGACCACCTTGAATTCAAGTACCAGTATCAGCGAGCCACGTTGCAGTCTCAGTTAACCTATTTAAGTAGTTGTTGTAGCAGAATACCACAATTGCACTTCATTCAGTTGCTGGATTTCTGCCACCGTGTCAAGCACGGAGCCAGCTCCATTGGTCTTGGGGAGCAAAGAAAATAATTCTCAAATTTTTTCTTCTCATTATGTCCTATTTGCAAACGGGAAATTACTCATCTGCCATTTGGCCGACCGAAATGACAAACAAATTGGAAATATAAAGCAAGGATGAATCATTACAACATTGCCAAAATCAATATTTCTGAGGAAAATTTCATTACGACAAGAAATCTGAAGATTTTCTGGGGATGTCAAGAAATTGTACGGGGGGAGGCAATTTGGGGCAAGAAATCAGCTTTGGAGGGGCAATGCCCCCTTGCCTCCCATAGCTCCGTGCTTGCACCTTGTAGGCTGCTTTTCTCAGATTACCATACGGCAAATGTAATAAAAGTAAACCTTCTCACTAACACACATCATAGTATTTATAGCACTCAGTTCTAGCAGTTGTATCCCTGTAAGGAAGAAGTCTAGGTGATTTACTTTAAAGCAGTTTCAAACGTAAAAGTGCGCTCTACTGGGGACTTAAATAATCTAAGTCGATTTTCTTCGACTAAGACTTTATAAATCTTCTAGAAGAAATGTAGGTCTATTATGCTGCAAAAGTCATCTCTTGTGACGTTGAAAACTGAAGTTGTGTCAGGTTGTGTATATGTTGATCTTTCCTCTCTGACGATACCTCTTGCACTTATTTTCTTTGTAAGAAACTACCTCAGCGTCCAGTCCTGGAAGTTTCTTAAAATATTCACCTTTTGAGCGCTCAAAGTTTCTTAGCAGTTTCTTACTCTCTGGTACCAAATAGGATGCGTGGAATCCGCGGGGGGAGGGGGGGCTTGTTACTCAGCTGTTAGTAAATTCACACTTCATTTAGGGTACCCTCTGTTCCAGGTTCGCCTATTCATGAAATAACCCGTTATCAATGGATGATTGGGAGCTAATGTGGCGGCTAGAGAAATAGAGTATGTTAACATCAGAGGTCACCTAGCTCAGTTGGTAGGGCACAGGCCTCGAGAGCGTGGGTCACGGGCTCGATTCCCGGTGGTGACATATTTTTATTTCTCTTGTGTTCCTTTCAAGATCTTAATACTCCTGTTCTTTTATCTTCTAGGTGGTGTTAGAGGGGTCGGATTTGTACATAGCAAACTCCTGAACAAGCCTGGATATGTCTCCCAAGAGCTATACCACATCACAGATTGGTTTCCTACCATTGTAGGATTGGCAGGCGGAACAAGCGAGAGTCTTAAACTAGACGGGATGGATGTTTGGGATAGCATAAGTGAGCAAAACAGTTCACCACGGGAAGAGATTTTGTTAAACATAGACCCAAATTCCATGAGGAACTCTGCGCTGAGAGTTGGTGACTACAAACTGATTACTTCTTTAGGTGAGATTTATTCATTTTTTTCAATTTCGTCTTATAAACATTACGATTTTGAGCAAAATCATTATCGTCATCACCATCACCAAGGGGCCATTATAGAAACAAGTTCTTCTGAACCTTTTTAGTCCTATCCCTACCAACTTTATCAGTAGGAGTTTTTTGCTTTCAATTTCTTTCTTTTTAATTACTGATATTTTATATTTTTTTCTTTAAAGTAACTTATATATTTTTTGTTTAATTTTGTAAAGTAATTTATATCTTAGAAATTGTAATCTTGACTTTGTTTTTTTGTAACAATTTTTTTTATATGGCGAAATAAACACATACATTCATACATACATCACGAGCATCAAAATCGTCGGAAATACTACACACTCACACCGTCATCATCAACATCAGCATGTCTATGTCATAATCATCATCACCATGATCACCATGAGCATCATGATCATCATGATCATCATGATCATCATGATCATCATGATCATCATGATCATGATCATCATCTTCCTCCTCATCATCATCATCTTCATCATCATCATCATTATCATCGTTACGGCACACAAAGACTTGCACAACAAGGCTTGCCGTTCCAAACACTCGCTGTTTAAGTGAAATGACAGAATGCTTTGCAATTCGGCGAAATGTAAGCAAATCTCACTGGTGCTACATACCTGTATGTCCCCACAACGACTGCATGATCCCTTTCGTAGGGTTCTAGAGTTAACTGTTCTTGAGGTTTCATTTTCTCGGCCTGCATTTTTTTCACTTCGCCTGCAAACACTGCTGCAGGCTCTGCTGTTGAGTCCACGCAATTTGCCTAATTAAATTAAGACAGAGTAAACAAATGCTAAGATTTTCTTACTGACAAACAATTACTTTGGCACTTTCAATCAAAGAAAGAAATATCCCCTAAATGCTCAAAACCATTTTTCCTTACAGTTAAGAAGTTTTAGCCACTGGTCAGAGACAGTTTGGCTGACCAAAAATATCTAGATCATTTAAAGGAGTTAAAGAGTTAACTGTAGCCTTATAAATAAAAACTAAACGGTGATGTAGTTTTGGTAAACCCTTTCCCCACTCGTGACCACAACAATGAAGAGCAATTCTATCGCAGCTTTTATCCCACATTATGAACTGATGTTACGATGCGTCCAGTCTGAACTGATCTCGAAACGGTGGTAGTTACATCGGTTTCAAAACCGTTTTAAGTACAACCGATGTTGGTGTGACGTGACAAACAGAAACCATACTTCGAGACTTGCACAAATGTAAAAGCAGGCAAGCCTGGCTAAACCACACATATAGACCATGCACTTCGGAAACTTGAATTGTGTTACCTGTGATCAATAATTCTAGAGTGCTTTTCTCTCCAAATTCCTTACAATAAACTGGGCAAGAATCCCTTATCAAGGCACAAGGAATCCTGCGATTGGAGAGAATTTCAATCACATAATGCACTCTGTTTTAACTGAGTTATTTCTTGATACGAATTTACTTTCATCATCAACATAACAGAAAAAAGTCTAACTTGAGAGAATGATCTACTCGTCACAACAGTCATATTGTAGACTAGGGATGCATCTGTCTTTCTGCATATGTGGCCAAGCCACTTCAGGCGTTTTTCTTTAATAACTTCTACGTGTTTTAACAATTCCTGTGGCTGAACGAATGTTAGCATTTCGTAATTTGTTGAGTCTTGTAACACCTATCAGGGATCTTAAACACTGTATTTCGAATGCCAGTCCAAAAATGAAGAAAATAGAAAAATGAATAAATAAATAAAATAAAATAAATGAACAGCCTGTTAAATGCTTATGGCTTCCAGGCGAGAGTGTAGTATCGAAATTTATTGGTATCTGATTTACAAAACCTACACTTTGATTAAAAATTAAAATAATACGGGTTGTACCATTTCAGCAAAATGTAACGATCTCACAGTTTGTGATTCCCAGCAGGTAATGATGCAATTATTGGCTGCAACCACGAAATTTTTTCATCTTGATATTAATATTTAAAATTTATGAGAATGCGGAACTTTGCTATGCCAGACTACTTTGCTTGCTTAACCAATCACATGGCGAAGGTTAACGGCAAAGCTGTGTTACGTCCATCTTTGTCTACAAGACCTACCTGTACTTAATGAATTCGACCAAGAAAAACCTGCTTTCTGGCGCCATTCTTTGGAGACATAAGGTAACGATGTAGACAAGGAATTATGCACAAATCGATTTTGGAAGAAAGATGAAAAACAGCTGGCAAGTACAGATTAACTCTCACCCCGAGCGTAAAATTGTATTAAAAGTTTAGAACTACAAGCAAACTGATGTACTCTCGGATGCCTAATAGACGTCCCACCCTGCTAATTAATTTTTGAAAAATTTTCCACCCAGGACATTTTATTCCACCCCCCCCCCTCCATCTATTAATTTTTACGTAATCTCCTACCAATGACAATTTTTTGAGGACGTACCTTGGCTGGAAAGTAGAATGTCTTTATCAAAATATGAAAATCACAGATTAAAAGATGACGGTGGCCTTTTACGAGGCTCGAAGAAGTGTGAAGACCAACATTAGGAGCAGTAGTAGTAGTAGTAGTAGCACCAGCAGTGGTAGAAATAGAAGCATGAGTATCAGTAGTAGCAGTAGAATAAGAAGTTGTAGTAGTAGTAGTAGTAGTAGTAGTAGTAGTAATAGTAATAGTAGTAGAACTAGTAGTAATGGTAGTACTAGTGATAGTAGTAGTGATAGTAGTAGTAGTAATAGTACTAGTAGTAATAGTAATAGTAGTAGTAATAGTAGTATTAGTAGTAGTAGTTGTCGTAGTAGTAGTAGTAGAAGTAGTAGTAGAAGTAATAATAATAATAATAATAATAATAATAATAATAATAATAATAATAATAATGGTGGAACTAATGGTGTTGCTACTGAAGCACTCTGCAAGATTAATCCACAGATGGTTCATCTATGAACCATCAGAATAAAAAACGAATGGATTGTATCGAAACCAATCGAGATCATGGTATCACGGCAAGATCATGGTGAAATAGCCACGAAGAGAACGATCGAACTAAGGAGAAAAAATGTGCCCGTGTTTGCTGTGGAAGAAAGAGGACATTTTTAGAACGATTCGTAGCTATTATTTATTAGATGGAAAGAAGTCGACAATACTACTACAAAAAGCTGCAGGACGGAATGACAGGGAGACAAGAGGAAAGATGCATAGAAACAACCAAGCGATATTGAAAGGAATAACTCCTGCAAAGATGCTGCAGAGGACAGAGAGGTACGACATATTATCGCTGTTGACCTTGGAAAGGATATCACGATAATGATAACAAACTAAGATCCGAAAATGTATTATGTTACCGTCACTTGCCAATGCACTATCAATATTTAGCTTTGAGTTAACTTGGACAATTAAAGAAATACAAAATTGCTGTCATAACCAACTGTAAATTTCTATGCCTATCCTACTGGTAGTAGAACTCAATCTTCGTATAATCTGGTATTTAGCTAAGATATTAAGCTGGAAGTCAACAACATGATCCTAACTTAATTACCGCATCTTGCACAAAAGGGTTAGCTGATGTAGTATTCGTTTTGGCATAATGACTTGTTAACTTTCAGAACCAATTGTGTTAAGAATTTCTCAATTTAGTGTTTCATTGAGGCACCACCATGGTTGGTGCCGAAGGAAAAATTTTGAAAATTTGCAATTCTAGATGGCCAGAAAATGCCATTCCCCCAATCTGTTGAACAAATGCATTCCCCCACCATCTACCTTTCCCCCACCATTTCAGCTCCAAATTCTTGGTCCCCCCTGAGCTGAAAATTTTATTCCCCCCCAACTTCCTGGGGGGGGGGGGAGGACGCTATGCCATAGGAGTAGGATTTCCGAGTATCATGAACAGCAGCTGCCTATTTGAAGCAGTTATCTGGGGGGAAACCTAACAGAGAACGGTAATTTCACCAGTGCACCTCGTAATAGACAATAAGCTCAATGGATAGTCTGCACGCAGGCTACAAATCACCGGAATCAATCATCAAATCAAGAGCCGTCATGACTGTACGAAAATGAAATTGACAGAGAAGTATGCAGCAACTTTAAGAAATCTTTTGAGCTTACAAAACCCACGAAAGCACTTGAAAAAAAGCTACATAATTAAAATTGCCTAAACTAAGACTGGAATACTATAGAAACTCTTTGCACTATGCTGGAACAAAACTGTATAACGAGCTTCCCCTTAATATAGGAGAACTTATTATGTCTGATTTTAAAGCATGTATGTAACTTTTAAATTTAAACTGTTTTTAGAACTTTAACATAATAAAAATTAGTCATTTTTAATCTTTTAGTTGCTCTAAAATATGTTTCTTTTTCATTTAGTTGTTTGATTTTTGTTTTTTGGAGGTGGTATTTTTTTGTTCTTTGTTTAAACAATTAACATTTTGACAAAAGAATTGAAACTTTCACATATTTCTAACTTATTCTACCACGATAAATATTCGTTAAATAAAATAAAAATCGTCATCATCATCATCATCATCGTCATCATCATCATCATCATCATCATCATCATCATCATCATCATCATCATCATAGCTTCCAGAGTGCCTCAAACCTGACTTGCATTTGTGCAACTCTTATCTAAAATTTTTAAGTTAGGGCTTTTTTACCCGAGTTGCATTGTAATTATGACTTTATCAAAAAATATGTTATCAGGTCGTAGAAGGAAATCTGTGGTGATGGAACAGTCTTTTAAAGGTCTTTTGAGACCCCTTATATTCTGTGTGTGTCTCTCACTGCAAAATATCCTAAATGTTTCTCACTTATTTCTCATAGATGTAGAGCAAACATCCATTTTCAAATCTGGACGATATCAAGGACTGAAAGTTATAGACAAAATGGCTGCGACATTAGTGTAAAATTATTTGGAGGTTGGGAGCAAGTTTCGGAGAAACTACTGTCTCGGAAAGCATCGGAATTAAGGCTTATTATTCTATGGCACCCCTTATTTCTTTATAAGGACAGTTGACTACAAAGATCTGTTTTAAGCCTATCAAGTAGCCACAGAAGAATGGAAACATTGAAGTTCTTATATTAGATAAAATGAATTGTTTTAATGCTAGTCTCATGCTTCTTTGTACTCTGATGCTTAGGTTATTTACGTGTTCAAGTTTATTACCTAGATTTATAAAATGCTTTTGGGAGGGACAGAAGGGTTCCTGCGGAGTGCAATACTCTCCTGGGAATTGCCAAAGCCGTGGATATTCTAAATCTAACTTGTAGACAGTTTAAGAAATCAGGAACCAATTGGGTATCAATAGCATATTTTAACTTCATGAATAGTTTTCTCTTGTCACGTACTGGCTTACCAAGTCAACAAAAGGACGATAGGAGGCCTTTAGAGTTTTAAAAAGTCATAACTTCCTTAAAGCAAAATATTTAAATCTAAATTTGTTAACAATCTTTGTCAACTATTCATTATAACACCTACAGCGTCAATTTTTGCATTTTTATTTATTTTTGCTTCTTTTTACAAAAAGTCAAAGGTCACTCTGTTGAAAATCTGAAAAGTTGACAGAGATTTGTCTCTGTAAATGTCATTATATTCACGATAGACCTACAAAATGGAATTGGAAAAACGTCAACCTTTTATAGAAGACGGTCGTTGCGAAGGGTATCTTCTTTCAAACGTCATCCAGACACTTAAATTACTGTTGTTGAAGCTAGGCATTTAAGAATTATAAAATGAAAATTATAATCACAAAAACACAATAATCAAAGATATGATCATTTTAATATCTCCTCATGTATTCCAAGATAAAAATCATTTGTAAAGCGTAACAAGCTAAGAATATCAAAACTGGGTCGACAACATTCAATAAGAGAAAGCCATTTAATATTACCGTGTAATCTACAACTTTCTTTCAAAACATCACTGGAAAATTATCGCCTATTCATACTCACCATAGAGTACAACAGAGGAACAGTGCAACAGCTACACGAATCTGGAAAATAAAAAAAATTAAAATATTTCAAGTCATAGTTATTTAACTGTGTTCTATTCTTATATCGAACGGCTGGGTAAAATTTGGATGCAATAAAACTGGTACAAGGTAGTACCCTCCTCACAAACATTTCTACTTACAGCCATTATGTCAATTCTTTTTCGTCGAGTAGAAGTTGCAGTAAACAAGTTAACCAAGAGTAGAAAGGTGAAGTACGAGATTCGTTATTCGTATTTATGGCAAAATTGGACAATTGACATACCCTCCACAAATCCCTTAAGACATCATTAGCGCAAAGTCAGTGAAATGAGAAAAAATATGATGGTATTGAAAATTCAATTTTCTTCAGATAATCTTTCTTCTTATTGTAACATAAAACGAAATATTGAATATGGAAATGCCTAAGGACCTTGAGTATCACGATTTCTTAAATTTATCACCTAGGTTGGTTTCCCCTTTTAATAAAAGATAAAGTTAATGGCAACCAATTACTAATGCTAGCTATTAAATAATGCAATATTTGTAAAATAATTAGGAGTAAATTGATATGGGAAAATTCAATCACTGGTTTGGAGCAAGCAAATGAGAATGTAAATTTCTCATGAATAATCGTAGTTAATTACCAATACATACAAATGAATTTAGAGAATACGAAAAAATGTGCCATAACGAATATGTGAACTCCTAATAAAATATCTCACTTCGAACAGACGAAGAGAGTTCAATTTCCACTAAAATGGAACTGTACTCTGATTCGATCGTTTGACGCTTCATAATTAGATTATTGAAGCAATAAAATTTGGAGAAAGTAAACACTTACCAATTCTCTGCATGTTTTACTCGTTTATTTATCAAATACGTCCAAAATATTTGGCTAAATTCCGACATTTCCGTCTCCAAGAAACAGAAATTGTCGTTTATCCCGCCATGTTTGAGGAAAGACTGATCAAGGGTTTAAAAGGGCGCCAAAAACAGAGAACGACCAGGAAGGGGTTTTACAGTTGATGTGACCCCCGTCTTATGTAACACAATATGTTAAATGCTAACTGGAGAAAAAAACACCAGGAAAATATATTTCCGAGTATTATCGTCTTCTTTTTCATTTAGTTCTCTTATATACTTATTCTATCATTCAATACTTTAATTCTTTTTTTATTACTTAGTTTAATTACATGGAAAGGATTTCTATCATTGATTCTTATGGTTCCTAAGGTACGCTTAACGGGTGTCGCAACGGGAATTCGTACCAGCTTTTTGTAAGGAATCTTGTAATAATTAACATCATGGATTGCAAGAACTACTTAATGGTTAAGCACTGTCCCGCTTTGGTTCGTAGTCACTTGGGGAGTTTTGGGTGCTATGGGTGGGTCTTAACTCCCTTACGTTTACCATGAGGCCCTTTATTATCCTGTCAAGACTCACCCTCTATGGTATTTCCTTAATTACTTTCAACGTCCGCTCACAAACATTTAGAATGGCCCCAAATATTTAGAAACGTTCCTTAGAGTTAAAAACCAAAGCTATGGCCCTGGTGCCGCAAAGCTGCTGTTTAATAGACCTTTTCGAAAAAGAAAAGTCTCGTTCACATACGTTTGAAAGAGAGGCTGGGTTTGCATATCGGGTTGTCTCTATTTGATGCAATATTTGTACGTGGCTGTGATTGAAAAGGTCATTGGACAAATCACGAATTATGACTGCTCTGTAGATAAGCTTCTTATGGAATCAGGGGCAAAATAGATGCCGGCATATATCTGTTGCAAGCATAGTGACACAAGGAACCTCTTGCATTCACGTTGATAACAAATTTGGATGGCTTATCCCAGTGGTTTTGTGTTTTTAAATAGTATTTGTCTTTGAGTCCAAATCGTGATTGGAAATAAAACCGAAGCACTTGTAGTTTATTGCATCAAGATACGAAATTCCATGAAATAATGTCAATATTCTTTCTCATAGCGGCCCAAACCGAGGACATTACATTACAATTGTGAAGAGTTACGGATTTTGGCTGCTCTTTGATGATGATATCGTCGAGGTTTGTTATTTGACCAATACGTCATGACACAGTTTCGTATTTAAATATGGTCCAGAAGGAGACGACGTTCAAAATCCTGCTAGCTGTGAGCAGTTATAAAATATACATTTTCCTACGAAACCATGTTGTTATATTAAGGCACACGTGAATTTATGTGTAAAAGATGCAGTTTCTTGTGCTGCAATCTGGGTTTAATTCCTATCAAATGGGTATGTTAGCAAGGATGAAAATTAAATAAAGTGTGCTAATGCCCAAAGAGCCTTGACACAGTATATACGGTTAAGAGTTGATCGTACAAAGTAAGATGTTCTTTCATAGATTACGAGTTAACAATAGCTGCGGTCACATACACCATAGTGAAACGGATTTTCCGCTTCGGAATCCCAGATGTCAAATCTGTCTTGCTATTTCAGTTACCAAAGGGCTCACACTGTAAAATTGACTCACAACAGGATCTAAACGCCCAGGTCTGATTGTGCCCCTCTTGCATTGTTCTCCAGGTCTGATGTCTCTGAACATGTTTGTATTTGTTGGGGAAATTTATTTTGAGTTTGAGTTTACCCAGAACCTTTCAACAATCTGTCAAAGGCTGCTACACGATTGGTTAATAGCCTTCCCTAATAGTTTTCTCTTTTTTCCATTATAAATGGTTACATCTCAATACAAATTACGGTGATTAACAATGGCTACGCGGGAATGAATTCAAACGGCTTCCTAAAGAATTTTTTCCTTATTCCATTTTAATAAAAAATTCCGGTGGTTAACAGTGGCTAAGGAAAAATGAAATAAGTCTTCCTAAAGACTTAATACATCATAAATGATTATAATTTAATCAAAGGTAAATGGCATTGGGTAACAAACACCTCTTCGAAGAATCCATGTAGAATTGCACCGATTTATACGGCTCGCTCGGTGTTCGCTCTCGGCATATTATTTCAATTGGTTGAATCTCATCGACATACTATCATAATTTTCATTAAGCATACCATTTTTTTTTCTCTAAAAAATGCCGCGGTTTTTATTACAACTTCCAGCATTTAATAGAAAGTGGCTTTTATTACAGAACGAAAAATGTTATCAATCAGGTAAAATTCATGCAAAAATCCTTCATGACCAACTGTTAAAGCAGAAAAAGCAATTATCGCTTTTATCTTTTGCCGTGAAAGAATTCGTTGATAAAAAAACGAATAAAGCTCGTCTAAAGTGTTGTTATTTCTTGCTTGGTCTGTTTTCTGTTACACGCAAGATCAGGCATTTATTAGAGGGCGGTGTTTATCAGAGGGTGGCTTTGATTATAAATGTTTGGAGGAAATACGGTATGCCAATCTACGCTGCCATGGTAATTGGTATGAAAGGAGGCTGGGTATCACAATTTCACGTTAACATAATTACTTGATTAGGATAATGTTTTCAAGAAGACTCTTCTTGTTGTGAATCAATGGAATAGACAATCTGAAATGTGTCAAAGGTCATGCTAAGAAAACTAATAGATTGCAGAACCATACAAAGCTGTATTTTTTTTTTTACTTAGAGCATTTTCCTAAAGAAAGTTGCGTGGAGGCCACTTTCATAGAGGAACTTCTACATCGGTATTCTTAATTATTTTACCTGATGACCACGTTATTACTGTAGAAGAAATAAGAATTGGGTTAAAGACATTGAACAGCAACTTAAGCACGACATTGGTTACAAATTACATGTCGCGTGCTTTAAACCAATGCACAGCAAGAAATCGTTGGGAGTATCATGAGCAATTATCTTATTGGCGATAAAGAACCTCCTGTATGTCCATCTTTGATACCTGCTAGACTACCTCTATTATTTATACCTGTGTAGTTTTGATGCTGAGATGAAGTAAGTAAAAACAGTCTCTAAAATGTCGTTAGATGTAGTGTACTATACGACAATGTGTTGTTTTTTCACATTTACGGTTCGCAGTGGGCCCATAATTTTTTTATTCTATGAAATTATACCTCAAATAATTAAGAGGAATTTATGATACATTTTTAGTCATTGTTTGGCGTGATCAGCAGTAAAGTGCTCCATACGGTCAACAGGGCCGTAGAGCAGTAATGACGAAGGCCGTGAAAAAACAATAACAGTTGCTACTGCAGTTTCATTCCAGCATATCAGCATAGGTGGTAGAACACGATACCCGTTAGTAAAGTTAGTAATAATTAGCGCGTGTAAAGGTAAATTATTAAATGGAAGATCAGAACTGTTGTCCAAGTGTCAACATGGGAATAGCTATCTTGCTTAGAACTTTAAATATAGAAACGTTTAGATAGCGAAGTTGTAAGTATGTAATACTGGTTGTCTGATGATTGACGACACTGCAGCAGCAACTATTATTGTTTTTTCAGAGTGAGACACCTGTATGTGGTTCCAACAACCATGTTGGGCTCGACTTTGACAAACTATACGTAACCACCACAGGAACAAACGCAATTGCTAACCCTGGACCGTAGGCCTGGAAGCAGCGCAAGAGGTTTAATGTCGTCGCCTTCTTGTGTGTAACAACAACAATCTTGGACTCTGGCATCTTAGCTTACCGAGCTCTGTCATACGAAGACAATAATTCCTCCAATTTTTCGGTATCTTCTGCAGGACTGCCATATTAAGGATGCCGTGGAATCAGCATTTTAGCTGGTTCCCTTAGATGTTGATGGCTTTTCCGTATTTAAACCATTGAACAAAAAACAAGCGAAAAACCAAGTCTATCTAAACAGTACCCCAAGGTGTGCTGGGGCTGAAAACAAATATGTCTCTTGATCTTCCACCCCAAACATCTGCTGTGCCACTGCTCTTTGAGCCCCTTGATTCTGCAGAAGAGTCTTGAAAGGTTTCGAGCGTCCGAATAGACCACGATGAAACCACGATAACCACGATAAAAAGTTTAAAAGAGTAAAAATATTTTTCACACTGTCATTTATGGATGCACGCCATTTTTTATGGGTTCCACAAAATTGAGAAACATTGCTATAAAATAAATAATTTGGAAACTTTATAAGTGGTATTATAAAAGACGCCTAATACCCAAATAATGTATGAACATAAGACTGCTAGTAAATAGCAGCAAAATAGATTATTAAAAAACAATTAAAAAATCATTTAACTCTAACGTGGCTGATTCTTTAGCGTTTTGATTACCATTTCAGCACAGTGGTATAATTGTAAATACTTAACTTCAAAAACGGTAACAATTTTTATGATGTCCTATATATCCCTTTATATGTACCCTGAGTTAAATTGCCTTATAATTGTAACACTCGAAACTTAACAGTCTGAATTCAAAGAACCAGGAGCGGGTTGAACTTTTTTATAGAGTCTGGCATTACTGACAAAATTCTCCTTTGTGAGAAAGCTGTGCATGGTTCTTCATTCTCAAAAATTATTCTTTATAAGTCATAGGACAAGCTTATTTCCGGTTGTTGATGCCTACCTTTTATAAGAATTCTTACTGATTTACTGATTACCTTACTGATGCAACTACTCACATGGCTGCCAAATTGACACATTTTGTGTCAAAATGACACAATTTGATGTTGCGTGACACAATGACACATTCAGACGAAATGATGACACAATCGACGAAAATGACACATTTTTCAATAAAAAATGACACAATCGACAAAAATGACACATTTTCCCCACCCCCCCGCCCAACACACAGACCTTAATGGATGTGCCTGACTAAGAGCATCAATGTATTTGCATCAATTTGCATCGCGTTATGGGGATCAACGCTTTCCTCGCGTTAATTAAATAACAACCTTTGAGAATGTTGATTTTATTTTTGATGTGATGTTTGCAGCGTTTCTCCCTTGTCAATTATCATAATAGATAACAAATATCTATTGAGCCCCTACCTTGATTACCTGCACCGCAAACTGTGATTGACAAAGATATAATTGTCGTAAGCCAATCTGAAGTAACACAACAAATGGGGCACAAATTTCGCAGAGTGCTCAAAAGGAACTCACGAATATATGAGCATGCGCATTACCATAACAGGCACTAATTTAGCAAGGGCACAACTGGGCACAGAATCACACTACCTACCATCATACCATGTATCATGTATGGTCGTTAAGCAACTTGCAAACACCTTGTAAGTCTTAAAATGGGCGTATAAATGCTATAGATATATCCAGGACACTTAAAAAGGTGTGGCATGTCAGCCACGCAGCCAGTCAAATTTTGATGGGGGGGGGGGCAAATGCAAACCAAAACCTCTTCCCTCCCCTCCTTCCTTCCACGCCAGCCCACCATGGTTTTATTGGCTGAGGAAATTTTGAATTTTTACAGTTCCTAGAAGGCTCAAAATTGCATTTAAGAGACTTAGACTTCGCGTCTTTCTTATCTCATTGCATAGGTGAATTGAAATACACAAGTGATCCATCTTTTAAATGCCCTTAAGGATCTTTTTTTTGGGGGGGGGAGGTGGGCAAGTTTTACCTATTGGGCGGGCACAGCCTGTGGCATGTCGACTTGCTTGCATACCATATTTGCTCTAATTATAGATCCCCCCTCTAATTGTAGACCCCCTTAAATTATAGACCCCGTTTCGCATCATGTCAAGTAATTATAGACCCCCCTCTAATTAAAGACCCCCTTTTTGGTGCCTTCAATTAATTACAGACCCCTTCCATATCTACATGAGTCCGTGAATGAATTAATTGCAATTAATCGAGAGAATTTGTTAGTTTGAGAGTTTTGAAAGTCTACATCCACCAATAATTGCACTAAGGCTTAAGGAAATTCCACAAGCTCTTGAAATGTGAATGGGCCATAACCCCAGCCCCCTCTTTCTGTCGCTAGCAGCTAGAACAAGCTTTTTAACGTTATTAAAGCAGCAATATGTAGTAGGTCCTAACATTGTTCTGAGATGCAAAGGTACCACGAAGTGTCAGATTTCATTACTACTACAATGACAAGTAGACGAAAATGCCTGTAAATGCGTGCACCACAATTATACAAAACACTTTGCCAAGGAAAACAATGTTTCCTTACTGAACTTACTAGTATTTGATACCATGAACTGACAAGATCCGTCACACACAGTTCCCTCATCGTATCCTTTAGCACTGTGTTCCTTTCAACCTCCTGCAAAGAGAAGAGAGAGCACAACATAACAGCATGGTAAGCCTGGAACTAGTTAGTTCTTGAATTGGTTAGTTCTTGAATTGGATAGTTCTTGATTTGGTTAGTTCTGGAATTGGTTAGTTCTGGAATTGGTTAGTTCTGGAATTGGTTAGTTCTGGAATTGGTTAGTTCTGGAATTGGTTAGTTCTG
>JAAAKM020073195.1:151145616-151190141 GCA_010016025.2 Alatinidae sp. Z8VKAUB7J3
GAATTGGTTAGTTCTTGAATTGGCTAGTTCTTGAAATGGTTAGTTCTTGAATATCAAAGAGCCTCAGCATTCTAGAGGACAGATTATCACGAAGATCAATCAATTTGTTGGAAGCCATGGTAGAATATTTATCATGCCTGCAAGTTCGGTAAACTGAAGGGTTGTCTTTCCTATATTAGTCCATCTAATGCCTACTCACTCCGGTTTCTATAGTTGAAATCCACATGTAGTTGACACTTTACAAATAGCAACAAATCAAAATATTGTTAACAACCTTGCATTAGCCGTGAAAAGGAGCACGACAAGTACCATGCAGCTAAAAAAACTCGTTGAAATATTAGCAAATTCTTGCAAACTGTTGGGGCATTTATAATCCTCTTTGTCTCAAACATTTCTACGGAAATCGTCAATTAAAGGATACAAAAATTTTAAAGAAAGATTTAGTTTGTTAATAAACCTCAACCCTATTTGAAACGGTAAGCTCGAAGAAACGGAAGCTGCGTCTCCTGACATTGCATTAATGAAGATGAGGATAATCCAATCGAAAATATGAAACCGAGGCATTTTAGTTGACATCTCAGGAAGGGGCTGTTAAGAAATGCTTACTGGCGATACATGGGCTTGCATATCAAGAACTAAAGACTGAGATTTTCTAGGTTTACGTATGGAAATACGGTCACCATTTTGTGTTAATCTTGTTCCTTCAGGGTTTGCACAGGTTCTAAAGTCTTGGAATTTCTCAAGCGTCTCAAAAGTCCTATTTATTTTTTAAAAAATACTGTAGTAGTCTGTCGTGATTGACCAAAGATTCGATTCGTTCAAGACGAAACTAAAGCAATGCGTTTTCCAATTTTCTTACCTTCTCCTCTACATGACTAACAACAACTGAATTTTTAAAACTAATTACACTTGATTATATATTGTACATGAAGATTACGTCACAACGGAAATAATCACAGGGAACCTTGACAACATAACATAGTCCTTGAATTTAACACAGTATGTGTTCTATTAATTTTATGTTTCAGGAAACTGGAAATGAGTTCTGACCTTGTTACTATGCAAGATATTCCACAAGTTTTTACTTGTTATTTTCCCTGTTTGTAGATTAAAAGTACAGAAATTTTATTATTTGAAGCAAAGCTTATTACTGGTATCTGGACCTTGAAGGTTAGTTTGTCTGGAGTTTGATACTGTTCCTCTGCCATATTGATTACCTCTTTAAATACACCCATGGAAAATTCTACGATTCACTTGAAGTTTCTGAAAATCCTGAAAACCTTCCGGAGTTAGACCTAGCTATCGTCTCTTTCATCAGCCTCAATCATAGCTACCAGAACCTTCCTGAAGCTACCAAATGGCGGGAAGGGAAGTCTATTAAGATCGCTCAACCTGCAGCGCAAAACAGGTTGTTATCTCACATACGATGCGAGTGCAAAGAAGATGAACATCGAGTAACACGTTTCTTGTGCAACTAGCATGGTATATATTGTTTGTCGTCATGTACCGAATGCACTGCAGTGAGCTGCCAGAATCCGAAAAATGGCTTTCCCGGGCATATTTTGTTTAGGACTTTTTTTTGGTACAAATGTATGTTATGAAGTTTTCAAAAGTGCATTCAAAAATTCTTTTGCAATTTCCCGACTTTCAACCTTAATTTGACTGTACTACAGTAAAGCGTGTGTTATCTAGACCTGCAGAAAATAGTGAAAACATACAATGCAAATTTAGGAGCTTTGTATTTCATACTATACTTAGGAGCGTTTCATTAGTTTATGAAGATATTTCATTAAACGTGTTTCAATTACATTTATATCAGTGTTTTCCGGCCATTTTGGCATGCCGCTCCCTCAGTGGTCACATGGCTCTACTTTCACTCCCAACCCTCACATACAAAGAAACAAGAAAATTCTTTTGCCTTTCACAAAAATATCGCCGTCTTTAACAGTGTTTTCGGTCCCAACGTGGATCGTGATTACTTGAAATGACATCACTTGATCTCAAATTGATTATTTGGTGTGTTTTTGTTTGTTGGCAGTGTCACCGCACGAAGAGAATGGCCTGCGACAATTGCGATGAAACAGTAGCAAGACAATAAATTTGATGTGCCATAATGGAAATCTTAAAACTATAATAATCTTAAAATATATAATTTATAAAAGGTTTTAAAGTAAAGATAATCGTAAGGTTAGTTCATACCCAAAGTTCGTTACTAGAGACGACTTTGTTAGGATTCGATTCGAATTGATATCTTCTTCGTCATCCGGTTATACACTTTGACGGACTTTATTCTTGATTAGCGATGCACACCTGATAAGGTAACAGGTACCAAATGTTTTTTCTCATAAAATACAGGGAGGTTCTGTCGGCTTTGATTTACATGGAAAACCTCACATATACTTCAGCAATCCTTGAAAAAGTTTTCAAATGGGTGGGGAAAAGACTATGTATCTCTACATAGTGTAACTTGACTGGTTGGGTAATAACACAAGTGAATGCCTTCTTTTTACTAGCTATTCTGACTCAAATTTTTCTGCCCTTTATATTCCAATTCACACCAAGGTATAGGATAAAAGTGTGCCATGGCTATTAGATTTATGTACTTCATTGTGTCATATCATGAAAGGTGATTCTAAAAACGACTTGGCAGTTGCCCACACAGTGGCTTCACACCCAATTTGTACCAAGCAGTACCAGAGGAGTTTAAGAGATGCTATCAAAAGCTTGCTCTTGTCATTTCATTGACAAGTCACTTTTCCTTAATGTGTTTTAGTGATTCCAGTCTCTTTCAATAACATAAAACAAACCTGGTACTTTAATAAGGTTTCCCCTTATTAGCATGCTAGATTTTACCATTGCCTTCACTCACAAGGATTAATACATTCATTTCATACAGTTTACTAGGATCAATGTCTGGCAAAAAGACTCACAAAAATGAATCTATTATTGAGAAGAGAGGATTTGAAATGCTAGTCTCGAAAAGAACACTAAAGAAATAGAAAACTGGTGTTGATCCCTGATGGTGATATATTTTCTATTTCTCTAGTGTTTTTTTCAAAAGATGAATACGTTGCTCAATGAAATTTCCATTACAGAAGTATCATAAATCCAGAAGCATTCTTGAGCCCTGCCATGACATTGAACATTCTTTGCATAAATTGATTTGCTTTCTCTAAGAAAACAGCTCCATTCTATGAAAATGTTCGCATTGACTGACAAGAAGTTAAGCCTTTGTGCAAGCAATTTACCAACCTGATCATCTCCATCAGAAACAGCAAAGTCTATATTGACTGGAGTGGATGGTAACATAAATGAGACTATATGTAAAACTAAAATGCCTGATGGCTATACGCGAGCTTTCGGATAAGTAAAATCCTTTGTGTGTGTGTGTGTGTGTGTGTATGTGTGTGTGTGTGTGCATGTGTGCGTGTACATACATATACATGTATATCTTTTATATGCTCTGGGGCAGTTTTAAAGTTTAGGTGCTGGAAATGATGTTCTTAGAAACTTTTTTACTTTCTCGTAAGTCGCCAACAAGAGATTTTTGATCGCCACATCGAGGTGCAAATCACTTATGGGTAATAATGCTTGCGCCATCTTTTGGTGCCTTGCAATTTGTGGAATTCGACATCATAGTCTAATAACAAAAGAGACTTTCTGATTTGCTTAACCCTGTCAAGTCCTGTCTCATAGTTCCGTATTGTCTTATACTGATAAGTATTGATAGCATGCCTTCAGAGCCTTTCAGAACAACATCAGGAATCGTTTTTCACCTTCCCATACATAAAACACGGACTCGTGCCAAGGAGCAGTTTCTGAAGTCAGCTTCCAGTTGAGCAACTCTAAGCACACATGCTGACATCTGTCTCAAAATTATTACTTCCTTGAGGTCTTCCCATAGATCAAGATTTCTCTATTGTGGAAAGTATATTACCCCCCTCGAGCTACCAAAATTTCTCAGTACCCCCCTGGGTTCGTAGGAATTCGGCTTTGTTTATCGTCGTAGATATTTATCGGGTATAAAATGAAATAAACGGTCAATAAAGAGTCCCAACTTACTTACCAGGTGTAAAACGCAAACACGTGCAACGAAGAAGCAAACGGAGACAATATTTGCTCGTAATTTTGTTCGGCTTTGTTATTTTGACTCAAGAAAAACAATGCAACATAATATTAGCTGTCGCCCCCACCCCCTTACTTTAAGTTAAACCCCCCGGTACCCATTATCTCAATTTTTTCCTCTTTAAGATCTCAACTACCGCCATAGAAGCATTGCCACAGATAATGTAGATTAACGGCCATACTAACCAGGGAGGGGACATGACATTTATCCATCGTTCAAATGATTAAAGACACTTCCAAGTTTTACTACAGCTCCCTGATATCGTGTTTCTGACCACATATTAATTGCAATATAATAATTATTTTCCAAAAGCAAGACGGGGTTCTAAATCAGAATCTCTCTTATCTGCTTACCGTCAGTAAACAAAATTCTCATAGTAGGAGTGCTATCAGTTTTTACCTGCACAGTAATTACTTGTTGTTAACCCAGGTACATACCTGATATGTTTCTTTGTGTGAAATCCGACCGTAAAGAGGAATTTACATAGCAATTTCAAGTTGATCAGTCCAAGTTCCTCTCTATCAGCCTGTGAAATCTACGCAAAAACAAAGAAATAAGAAAGAAAATTAAGTTATGATGCTCAGCATCTGTATCTGGGAGCTATCGAAGCAACAGAGGTTTGCTATGTTACACAAATGGCGATCAAGTTACAATATGCATCAAGACGCTTAACAAAATAGCAACCTATACGCTAAAGAAAACCTTGGGAGTAGAAAACGAACGCGAAATTAACCTTCTCAACCTATATTTGTCATTGGTTCCAAATCAAAGATTTTATACTACGACAGTGCCAGGAACTTTAATCAATGACTACTGGCAATGCTAAATGGCTTAACTTAGCATTATATTTAGGAACTACACGAACGAACAATTATATGAAGGCTATCGCTTGATAGTTGTATTCAACACTTAAAAGGGATTCATATCCATATTCTTAAAACACTATTAACTTCCGAGCTAAATTTTATGATCAAGACAACACCGGTAAACTATAGGTAAGATGCCAGGTTTCGACTTTGTCATCTCATTGTACACTAATTAGCGTTGTGACGTCCAGTGTACAAAGAACTGACGATGTCTTGAAGAGATGACGAAACGTTGGCTAGATTGTAGTTTCGTTCTTGGCGTCTTACATATAACTTTCAAGCTACTACTCCTGTATGTGAGCACACTGTTGCGTTCGCACGGTTACCATGCAATCGTGAGAATCGTGTCGACATATGACAAAGAGCAATTTTAACGAAGATATGTCGGGTGGCGCCTACCGCAGCCACATAATGAACTTTTGCCAACGGGTCGCAAAACCCAGGTAGCAAAACCCAGGTAGCAAAACCCAGGCAGCAAAACCCAGGCAGCAAAACCCAGGTTGCAAAACCAAGGTTCAAAAACCCAGGTCGCAAAACCCAGGTCGCGAAACCCAGTTTGCAAACGGGTCGCAAAACTGCACCGTACCTTGAAGAGATTGCAGATCACAATTCGTAAAGTCCAGAATAGGGTTTCTCAACCTCAGCCAGGGAATTACCCCCATCGCGGTACCAAAATTTTCAAGTACCCCCTGGGTCCGAAGGAATTCAGCATTTGTTCACGTCATCGATATTAAACAAATACACCATGAACTAAACAGTCAATTAAAAGAGTCGTAACTTACTTACTAGCTTTTAAACAAGATTATGGGCAACAAGGGAGTAAACAGGGGAAATATTTATCTACGCCTTTCTTTGGTTTTGCCATTTTGACTTTTGAGATGAAACATGCTATTAGCTGTCGGACCTCCTAGTAAGCTTTTTCTCAGTTTCACCCCCTTTAAACTCTCAATTACCCTCTAAGGGGGTCCCCGGAGAATCACTGGTCTAGAACATAATCACAATAGGAAGCTTTAATGTTTTGCCAGTCCCAACACTGTGCTCCCATTGTACTTGGAGTGCATGCTCCCTACGTTTCGATTTTACGGGGTGAACTAAAATCTAGAATAATCTAGAATATAGATAGATCTAGAATATAGGTCCCCCTAAGCTAGCTCCATGCTTAATACCCCCTCCCCCTCCCCTTGATAACTCTTTCCCCGTGATAGCTGATAGGCGTGGCTGGCTGTGTCTTTACCTGGGCGTTGTAATGTATGTAAGTTAGAAAAGAACACCAGAGAAATGGAAAAGCACGTCACCACCGGGGATCGAACCCGTGACCCACGCTTTCGCGGCGTGCGCTCTACCAACTGAGCTAGGTGACCTCCGGTCCAGCATTGACTAATATCTTTGTTGGCTTTCATCAACTTCAACTTTTTGAATGCTACCAAAAGCCTATTGTTTATTTCCGTTATGTTGATGACACATTTGCAATATTTGAAAGGGAGTCCGAATGCGATGAATTCCTCAAAGAGTTAAACAGCTTACACCAAGCTCTAAAATTTACTTTTGAGAAGGAACACAACGACTCACTACCGTTCCTTGACGTTTTGATCGAAAGAGAGGGGACTAAATTCCGTACCAGCATGTATAGAAAACCTACATTTTCCGGCCAATATATCTCCTGGAATTCGTTCTGCCCGAAAAAACCCGAAAGATTAACCTCATTAAAACTTTAGTTCACCGCGCTCTCATAATTTGCTCTGATGTAAAGTTAGAATTGGAGCTCAATTTTCTAAAGCAAACTTTTCTTGCCAATGGCTATCCCGAAGACATCATTAACAGCACAATCAGATTTAAACTTTCACAGTTCTCCAAAGAAAAACGGTTTGGACCTCAAAAATGTCCTGTATACTTAAAACTACCGTGGCGTGGTAACGTTTCACTTCGTTTTAAAAACCAGATCAAAAAGGCCATAAAGAAGTGTTTTGGCGCTGTCGCTTCACGCGTAGTTTACGACCAAAAAAGCATTATCAACCAACCACAACGATCTTGTGCCTTCCACAAATTCTAATTCTGTAGTTTGACAATTTTCATGCCAGTGTGAGGCTGGCTACGTTGGCCGCACGACTTTGAGGTTGGTTAACCGAATAAAGCAGTATGTACCATCGTATATTTGCCAAACGTCGGCTCCTAAAAGGAAACAACCACCTCGGGGTTTCAAAGACCAAAAACACCACAAAGCAATGTAACTCTGCCATAGGGCAGCAATTGCCTGAGAACCCAGACTGTGCCAAAGTGTACACGAACGATTGCTTCCGTATTATAGGAAAGGCCAGGTCTGCATTTCATTTGGCCGTTTTGGAGTCAGTCCACATAAAAGCAAGAAAACCTTTGCTATGGACATAAGAAAATCACAGAAACCCAATTTTAGCTGTTGGAGTCCCCCTTGTCTCAATTTTACCCCCTTTAAAGTCTTAAATGCCCTCTAAGGGGGTACCCAAACCCCCTTTGAGAATCACTGGTATAAACTACCCTAGCAAGTCATTCTAAACCGGAGATATTTATTTTTATACTTGTTTGCAACAATTGAATTCCAATCCCGACATTTCAAACGTAAATTCGCAACGCTCATCCAGTAAGCCATTCTTTTCGCGCTTATAATTGCCTACTTTAAGTTACGCATAAATTGATAGTTTGGCCTGCCTCCGTTGCTGTTCTAGCTGTTTAGTATACTTAAGTGTCCCAACCTTACTCTGTATTTAGCATAACGCTGTTTTAAATCTAAGATATACTTTAATAGTTCATATGTACTTTGTATGATTCAAGATTTAGTGTGGTTTCTATAATATTCTTTCAATTCAATGCTGCATGAGTCGTAAAAAGGCTTTAAAAATACTGGGTTCTAAACATGATAAATGTTTCGGAAGAAGTGATCTCTAAAGCACAGTTTAAAATGCGTCCTTAAAATTATTCAGAGCTAAGTGCATGTCATAAAGGTTGACGATTTTTAGGAAATATTGAAGTAAATAGTGAAGAGGCATAACAACAACCTCTAAATAACAGACGCTTTCACTAGTAGACACGATTTTTCTTTATAAGTAACTCGTTTATAAGCTTATACTCGATTTTGAAAAATAATTAAGCAACTCCAGAACTAGTGTCATTTTCCCAACCTCGCATTTAAGCAACAAACAAATGACAAATTCCTTCTTTTAATGACAGAAAATGCTTAAATTTCATAAACTAATGAATTTTTAATTATATCTTCCTATGTTAAATACCTTTTTACTTGCAAGAAGAAACTTTACTACACTTCAACTTTAACAATTCATCTGTTTTCTACTTTTCCAATTTCATATCCCTCCGAGTATGGTCGAGAAATTTGAAATTTAAGCAACCAATTAAGCAACTTCTTGCAAAAGTCAAAAAATTGGTCACGAAACAAGGTCCGTTAATTATGCTCTTTATAGGTTTATGATGCTGATTGATGGCCTGAGAAACCATTTCCCTTGAAAACAGAGTCGGATTCTCTATAGATTAAGAGATATATTAAGATGGGTAAGTTGTACGAGAGAGGCTCTCTTCTGGTTTTTTCTCAAGCACTAATTCTTGCCAAAGTCGAAAAATTGGTCAGGGAAAAGAGGTCCGTCAATTATGCTGTTTATAGGTTCATAATGCTGATTGATGGCCTGGAAAACTATTTCGTGTGAAATCAGAGGCTAAGTTTCTGTGGTTTAGGAGATATAGTAAATCAGGTAAGTTGTACCCGAGACGCTGATTTCTGGAAATTTCTGAAGCACTAATGTTTGCAAAAGTCGAAAAATTGGTCAGGGAAAAGAGGTCCGTCAATTATGTTGTTTATAGGTTCATAATGCTGATTGATGGCCTGGAAAACTATTTCGAGTGAAATCAGAGGCTAGATTTCTTTAGTAAAGGAGATATAGTAAAATAGGTAAGTTGTACGAAAGATTCTTATTTTTTGGTATTTTCTCAAGCACTTAGGCTTGCAAAAGTCGAAAAATTGGTCAGGAAAAAAGGTCTGTCAATTATGTTCTTTAAAGGTTCATGATGCTAATTGATTGCCTGGAAAGCTTTTTCGAGTAAAATCAGAGTCGAATTTACTATAGATCAGAACATATAATAAATAGGTAAGTTGTACCAGAGACGCTGATTTCTGGAAATTTCTCAAGCACTCAGGCTTGCAAAATTCGAAAATTGATCAGGAAAAAAGGTCCGTCAATTATGTTCTTTCTAGGTTCATAATGCTGATTGATGGCCTGGAAAACTATTTCGCGTGAAATCAGAGTCGAAATTTCTATAGATTATCAGATATAGTAAAATAGGTAAGTTGTACCAGATGCGCTGACTTCTGGTATTTTCTGAAGCACTTAGGCTTGTAAAAGTCGAATAATTGGTCAAGAAAAAATATTCCTGACAGTCAAATATTCTGGCAGCCAAAGGAGGTAAGAAAGTAGTCCATGTGATGATTTAACTAAGACGATGCTTCATTGCCACCAGTATCATACTTAATAAAGTTCTAAAGAGACGTTTTTATAGTATTAACATTGTCTAGAGACCGCTCTCCCCTTTTCTACAAAAGTTTGATACAGGACCAACGGTTACGCAATACGATGGTATGTTAAAAATGAAATTTATAGCTGTTGTAGCATTGAAAATGTCTGGATACTGTTCATAGCAAGTCTAGATTTTCAAACTCCATGAAACAGAAATGGTACCTCAAAAGTAGTTACATTGAGTTCTATGCATTTCTATCAATTCTCATGAAAGACTGAACAAGATGGTTTATATGGGATAGTACTATAAAAATAAGGAAGACCTGAAAAATTGCCAATGGAACATGAAAAGCAGAAGGCGGATTCTCTTTCAATAAAACACTTCCTTCTGAGTATAAGAAAAAGGTATTGCAAGAAAGGTATTTTAATGTCTACTTAGACACCACTGTGCTTTATAAAGTTGAGAAGGAACGTAAAGTAAAAAACTTCCTAACCAGTAAGCAACTCACTCACAGCATAGCATAATTGCAAATCAATCAGACAGTTTTCGCAGATGACGTACATGACTGGTTTTACGTTGCTAACTCACATGCTAGCGCAGTAGTGCAGTAGACATAGATAAAGGAGACTATAGCAAACATTCAAATACCTATCAGTTATACATTTTTGCTTGCTTTTATAGATGTCAAAAAATCAGTCTTTATTCATTTTATAGTCAAAGGCAATAAAAAGGAACGTCTCGATAGGATCATATCTATATCATATGTGAAATGCATTGCTTGTTGTCTACAATATACTTGGATTTTAAGTATTCTGTTTTTCAAAGAGCTTTAAAATGCAACATACTGTAAGCAGTCAATTAGAATGATATTTATCTAACCTAATTGTCCAATCAAGATCTATTTATAAGTCCAATTTTTTATATAAAAAATGTAATTTTGACGTATTATTTTATTTTATTTTTGTAACTATTTTTATGGCAAAAGAAATACATACATATATACATATATACATATATACATACATACATACATACATACATACATACATACATACATACATACATACATAACTTTGATTAAAATTTCATAGAAACCTGAAGAAGCCTTGGGCAAAAAGTGAACTTACATATTCTAACTCTTGAAGTTCCTTCGATAGTTGATCTGTGAACATTTCTACATTTGTTAATGCATCACTGAACTGTGACAGCATTTTCTCCAAGTCTCGCTCCTCCTTTTGCGTTAAGTTGGTATAGTCATCCCCTATGGAGACAAGGTGCATATATCACAGAGCTTATATTAAACAGACAAACTCTTCAAAATGAGAATGAATATAAATTCTTAACATCATATTCTGAAACTGGGTCATTGCAAAAGTATGTGAGCTGTGAACTCCTTATAGTTCTTACTATTTACTCTTGCTCATAGTCTTTGGTTTTCTACACTTGTGTTGTGTTTGCATATAGGCATGTTGTTTTGTAACGTATCTTATTCACATCGAAATGTTATGTTTGTAGTAGTTATTAACAAATGTAATTAAGAGAGAGTTGTCATATCGAAATGCTACACAGTGCAACATAGTGCATTGTACTCTCATGTTGTTTGATGACCTAGCAGCATAGTTTTGGGACACAATGTTATTATTAAAACAAGAAACGCTGGTATAAAAAGAAGTGGTTGATTGTAAGTAGGGAAGTAGTTTAGTTCGTAACTTTAAATCTTACTTGTTGTTAAATAAGGAGACAGATTACCTCGCATTTAGATAATAGTGTAATCATCACCTGTTTTTTTTGCGTGAAACCTTTCAATCTTATGCAACACATCCTGACAAAGACATTACAATTTGTTTCTCCACTACCATTCCCATCCCCTCTATCACACGATAAAATGCAAACTTAGGAGAGTGAATTATGAAATTATGATACGCATGACTAAATAGTTATCCTCATACATACGGGATTATTTTAAATTTTCCACTGATTTTACAGGTACCAAACTTCTTAAAGTCAAATGTACACTACATAAAAGTGTGATCGTAATTGATGAATTTACTTCAACCGTGTGCAAGCGCCGGGTCTTGGGTTTCTTTGGAATTTTTTATAGAAAATTGGAAAAGGCTATTTTTAACTTTAAAAACTTTAAAAACAGGTATGTAGAAGAATAAGTAAACTATATCTATGGTTGTTTGGGCCCTGGTCAACAGAATTTAAGTTAGAGAAAATCGATTTCGTAAACTGTTGAAACTCTCAAGTTACGGTCAGATTTCTGAAGTGACATCAGATTTACCTATTTTCTATTTTGCCAAGAACAATAGAGCGTAACAGCTGTAATCAGAAACCTCATATTCTCTTTTATTTGAAAATGTGCCTTTTAATTGTGTCATTGTTGATAATTTTAGGTTATAATAAATGGTTCAAGAGCAGGAGCCTTAGGGCCACCCTGCCGAGTTTGCGTAGGTTTTCCTGAACGTTCTTACAAATGTTCTTGTAGTCCGTGAGTTGTCATGACATGACATGACATGAAATAAATGGTTATTGTCTATTCATCATCATTAACTATCTTCCATAGAGATATGGTTTTCCCTTTAAGCTGTCTATATGTGGAAGAAAGTTCACACGGCATACCCTATCAGCAGTGAAAGTCTGCATTTCAAAACGTTACCAATTTCCTCTCAGTGCTATATTAAATATATCCTCCTCCCTTGATATGCCCAGGTTTCTTTTCTGCACAACCATTACAAAGAATTATGTGATGAAATGAAGTTTAGCCACTACCTGAAAGCGTTTCTGTAAAATACTTTTATGTATACATGTAGATCTGTCGCAAAACTAGCATAGAGCTTTGTTGAAGTCGAATTGAAAATTGTGTATTAAGGATTTACAAGATCGAGTATTTATATGTAGTTTAGAACAATCGAATGATATCATAATTATAAATAGAAAAAGAGGGGATTCTTTTGAAAACTAACATTTCAAATCCTCTCTTCTCCATAATACTCTCTAACTTTAATGGGCTTTGGATTGATGACGGGCGGGAGGGCAGTTCTTCGTCGGTCAAGTCAAATGGCGCAGAAAGGCTGGTCTCCAATTCCGTTGAGCTGGATGTCGATGTTCACCGGTGGATGGTTAGGGGCTAATGTGGCGACTAAAGAAATCAAAGTATGTTAACATTGGAGGTTACCTGGCTCAGCTGGTAGAACGCACGCCGCGAAATTGTGGATTACGGCAGGGATCTTTGACGTAGGTTGAAGTTCTATGGTTATGGGTTCGATCCCCGCTGGCGACATATTTTCTATTTCTATTTTTCTTTTCAAAACTAGTTTTCACCTTTAAAGTATTTTATCCCCCTTTTGTTACCAAAACGTGAAGTATCCCCCTGGGTTTGCAAGAATTGAGCATCGTTTCTCTCCATAAATTTAAACAACAAGTACAATGGGCGATTACTGTCAGTAAAGTTTCTCAACATAAAACGAGAACGTGAGCATTGCAAAAGAATGCCGAAACCTACATTTATTTGTTCTTTTGTAATGTTTCTTGGGATCGATGCCTGAAAAACAATGAAACACTCTAACAGTTTTGTGAACTGCTAAGGGACGCTCACCTTCCAATAATCATTTCATTGGAAATCTCAGTTACCCG
This sequence comes from Alatinidae sp. Z8VKAUB7J3, assembly GCA_010016025.2. Taxonomy (NCBI): domain Eukaryota; kingdom Metazoa; phylum Cnidaria; class Cubozoa; order Carybdeida; family Alatinidae; species Alatinidae sp. Z8VKAUB7J3. Next base: position 151,158,739 of record JAAAKM020073195.1, read on the forward strand.
CTTGGTATGCCTTTGACCTCCTTAGTACCCCTTGCCTTTATTCCCCGGAAAATCTCAAATACCCGTCAAAGGAGTCCAGAGACCCCCATGGAGAAACAATGATTTGACCGATTTCACAACAAATATTATACTCTTTACTGATTAAAATGTCGACTAGAACATTTCTCAAAAGCTTCCTTCTGATTTTCTTAAAAATATCATCCTTTTAATGTTCAGATAAGAGGGGGATGACTCAGAGAAAACAGACTATTCTCCAAGATACGATAATTAATAATAGTTTGTGTGACAGTGTAAAATCGCAAGGCAATATCATTTTACAGTTTTCGTCATATTGATGTGCAAAAATCATAGCATCGGTTTAGGTTTTTATAGATTTGGTTATGTTATTTGATAGAAGTTAGCCATTTGATATAGACCATTTGAAGTGTAGTCTAAAAAAAAGGAAGAATCAGAAATTCTTTATTTAAAAATATAGGATCCATTGTCTCTGTCATTTTTCTCAGGAAAACATAAACTCGAATAATAGAAAAATAACACAGTGGTAAAAGATTAAAAGATAACATAGCTGACTCACATGGTGCTTGCCCTATTTAACCTTTGTAGTAAGTTTGTTTACAACTAATTCGTAGCTAGTGCAGTGTATATGCATTTAACAAGCTTCATAAAATCCAGACAATACCAAATATTTTGCGATTTTTTATTTTACTAGAATACAATTTACTGATTGCCACTGTTCCTGTATAATAAGTAATGATTCAGATTAAAATTTCTCGTCCTGCTATAGCAACGTTTTTTTTCGTTTCTCTTTGAAATTAGTTACTATACGGTCAACTAATTTTTTTCAGGCATATCTCAATAGAATTTGTTGCTATGTCTCTCTGCACTTTCACTAGCTTTATTGCTATCCTTTCTGGGTTTCTATACGGCTGTTTGATCTATAAGGTCCTAAGGACTACGAATGAAAACCATCTTGTAAATATGTGATAAATCTTCATTTGCGTACACAACGTTTCGGCACTCCCTGTAGCCATTTTCAAGTAAGGTACAATAGTTCTTATTTTTGTTTAAATACAAAGAGATAAATACGTGCTTAAAGTACTACCCCTACACTAAACCTGTATAATTCACTTTTATCATGCTTTTACCCTTTGACAAACAGACTAGTAATTTAACTATTTCCTTCATCATCACGCAATTACTTTACCCATTGTCTTAGCCACGTAATATTTAATTGTTTTAAGAACATTCTACGCTCAAATAACTTCACGCACGTATTTGTATCTTTGTATTTAAACAAAAATAGGAACTATTGTACCTCACTTGAAAATGGCAACAGGGATATGATGCTTGTGTTTTAGAGAAATTGAATGTAGCTACAGAAAGACCAGATATTTCCTTGAAATAGGCTAAAGAGTCGAGACTTAAAGAACTAAATAAACGGCGTGGAGGTTTGAATGTAAACATATTGAAAGAAGTTGATAGTCCTATTGAATTCTGAGTTGCCGGTTAAGAAACGTTTCGTCGACACTTTTACAAGATGACATGTACAATAATTAAATTTTGGATATTTTATTTGTGAAGCTTGAACATTGTATAATGTATAACCATGGTTATACTCAAACATTCAACCTTGTACTTGTATTTGAGGCATCAAAAATCACAAAATCGAAAAAAGTTGAAAATTTTGATGTTTGATTGTATTGGTTTGCTTGTAGGTTGGTTCACAAATACCTCCATTCTTGTGCAGACATCATGATATGTGATATTTTAAGTCACTTGCAGGGTTGATATTGAATGTTGATTTTAGTAAGTAGCATGCAGGAAAAGCCAAGATGCATTCAAGACCAGTAATTTGTGCAATAATTTTGTAATTTGCATTTGATAAGCACTTATGGGCTACCAATTTTAGAAGTATAGGTCTAATTGAAAATGGCTTGCTAATTTTTGGGGAGACTCACTACATATCTACTAATTAGGCCTACTTATCCTACACTAATGTAAATATATTTCTGATTATTATTGTTTCATAAATAACATACCCTTGTAGTAAATAGGTAACTCAAGTTTCTTTGTTAGGTTTTGTTAATTTCATCCAATTTGAATACTTCAGTCAACTTACTAAATTCCTTCTCCCCCAGACTACATCATAATGGCATTATATCAACTGCCATTTTCAGTAAGATTTTTGCATTATTAGTGAAACTACAAGATAAGCAATACATGATATAGTTTGTTGATGTAAAAGAACAGTGACTTAATTTTCATGTTAACAATATTTCTGCATCAACTTGATATCATTGAGATTTGTTTCCAGGACTATAGAATGTTTTTTAGAAAAGTTCACAAGTAGTATAATTGCACAAGATTTTTTTCATTTCCGCAAATTTGCCATGGGCCATCCCAATACGCCTGTCGAGTTCTTTTTCAGAACAGCTCATATTCTCTTGCACCATCCCTTAGAAATGAAACAAACAGGGCTGCCTGTATCTAATTGAAAAAGGATTTCATATTTATCTACGTGTAATGGTATTTGAATCAGCCCTTCAGCATCCAAATTCTGGTAAGCACTAGCTTTGTTTACTTGATTATGTCCCTTAACATGGAAAATATAGCTCTTACTGTCACTTCCTACTTACAGTTTGTCTCCTAGGTGGCACTCTTTAGCAAAATGACAATTTTTTCCACATTTTCAGCCACATCCAAAACACTTTGTTTCTTTTCTATTTGTGTTAGATTGTCTTTCCATTCTTAAAGCATTGATTTAAAATCCTTAGGAGAATCTGATATTAATTCCCTCCAAAAATCCGGGGAGCACGAGTGCAGAAATATTGTTTGGGCCAGTTCATATTTAAAAAGGAAAGGGTCAGTGAAAAACGCTCCGATTCTGTCCCGCAACGTATTTTCAAACATTCTGAGTCTGACACTTTCTTGCTTCAAATCCAACAACTTTAATCATTCATTGATAGGGGCCTTGCATGAATATCGTTTGATGAGGCAATTCTTAACCTCATCATACTGCACCAATTCCTCTTTGGTAAGGGCTTCATATACATATGATATAATATCTCCAGACATATGAAAGTAGAATACTTGCCTTCTGTTCATCTCCAGTAACTTTATTGTCTTTTAGGTAGACATCAAATAGTTTGAAGTACAGCCTAACATTTTCTATCTTTGATGTGAACTGTTCTGGTCATCTTGACAATGTTCCCATTCCAGTAGCCATTTCTTGACAATACTGAATCCATTCGATGAACTTTCTGGTCCACTAATGTTGTGTATTAGCTCAGTAAGGAGCACACGAAAGATCACAGTAATTCAAGACAAGCAGAAATATTTTAAGGAACTCAAGGTTTTGTAATATTATCACTATTTATCGTCATCTTTTAAAGTCAAATATAGAATACGATTTACTAAAGATTTAAATGTTTGATCTGGTCGGGTGACATTTAATCTTACGCAAGCTGGAAGTACTCGAAGCTCCTGACTCTGCCCTTGGACTGTCAATATCGTCTGTTGAAATCACCGACTGTCTATGACGCAGAGTAAACTACTTGGTTACACATTATAATTGCTAGATTACTGTTACAACTATTGGTCGTCCCAAATATTTCTCCAACGCAGCATTTGTTTTTTTGTTCCCACGACAGCCAAGAAATAGATTATGACGTACACGCATAAACATTGCCAACCTTGCATTACAGCATTGTAATCACGATACTTCGTACGTAGCTGTATTCTAAATTACTCCTATCATAAGCTTACCTTGTCATGCAATTCATAAAGTACTGTTCTTGTATATATATAGCATAATTTATCGATCCTGTGATTTTATATTGGTATTTATTCAGGGAATATAATATCCAGTGATGTGTCATTGTTCCTTCTGTTACCCCCGACCGCCGCCGCTCTTACAAATCAGTAATGCATTGATCTAAATCGGAATGCTATTCGTGTATTTACCCCTTACCTCGTTGTTGTCTCTGTGTAGCAAATTTTGTGTTTGCGCACGTTCTCAGTGGTTGCATATAAGTGTTCTGTTGAATGTACACTATCACGAGAATAAAGTATAATAGCAGACTATGTTAAAAAAGTGTTTTTAAAGGCCTATGTCCCTCATTTCATCATTAGTCACTTCTGTCAAATGTGCTTGAAAGCCAACATGTGCCGACAACTACCAAGAGGATTCATTTAGAATATTAACTAAAACACAATCTCCTTTCCATCTTGCATCTCTAGAAGCAGTTGTCATCAAAAAAAGAAGCTGATGTTCTATCATTTGTGCTTTAATATTGACTGTTTGAGACACTTGTAACCACATGAAAATACATAAGCTAGAAAACACGAGATTCATAATGAGCGAGAAATGTTTCATTAAAAGCCACAACTAAGAAGAAGCCAGCATCTTTTAATGTTAATGGGCACCACAATACCATGTGCTCCGTGCTCTTTTCCACCGGACCACATAGGGAAAAATTGGAGAAGGTATCACTGTGAAGATTGGCAGCTGTTCTACCATAACCAGAGTTCAGCTTGTTCGCACTCGACCCTTGCTTTCTATTGCAGTTCCTGAATCCAGGTAACTGGGCTGTTTGATTACGGATCAATTCCTAAGGTCAGCGGTCAGCATGGCTTTTCCGCGAAAGTTTCGTAAACCCTTATACTTTTCATAAGGTTCAATATTAAAATCATTTACATCTGTAAAGTAATTCCTAAACAAAGTTATGGCAGTGTTAGTTTGTCATATGTGTTTGTTTATTAGTGGTACAAAACAAGAGTATTGCACGAAATAGCGTTAACATATTGTACTACGTCTATATGTCTTTGTCCATTTAACTTAGGTAGGCCCCTAACAATAGCCACTTAAATTAGCGGTTTTGCTTATTTTTCGCCACACATACATTTATCAGACGCAAATTTTGACAGAATTTAATTACCAAAAATGCATCTGTATGGTGACAGGCATAAGGATAGAAAAAGACAGAAATTTTCGGCTATTAAATATTAAAGGGTGGGAAATGGTAGACAAAAGTTTGCTAGTGGGACTTCACGAGCTCTGGAACTGAATAGGGTTTACTTCCCGACCACACTTTCCAAATGGTCTACATTTATTTCAATGACTTTCTATTCTATTTTTCTATTTCAAATAGAAAGTCATTGATTTATTTACACGTCAAATTAACTACATTGCACATTAAGTTTGACTACTCTGCACATCTAAATTGAGTACCTTTCTCCTATTCGAGTAGCCTTTTTTTAACCTGATTTCTGCTGATTATGCCTTTGTTTCGATTTGCTTTAACATGAACTTTAGCAAGACCCCTTCTAAACTGTCGTACATTTATTATCCGGCGGCAACTTAAAGAATATCGAGTTTAGTTAACTCTTTAAGTTTTATTTCAATGAAGGCATCTTGTCATCTATGTCCGGTCACATTTGTGCCTGTCACTGTATAAATATATGTTGGTTGTAGCTGCATCAGCACAGCTGAAACTCTATCTGGTGAAAACACTGTACTTTGTAGGGTTTGTGTTGCATGTTGGCCTAGGTAAACTGTATGAAAGCTATGAGAGATTGCTTGTTAATACTAATGGAGCATAGATTACTGTATGTGCCTACCATAAGAATGCATGCACTGAATTGAGAAAAAATGGTGGTTTTGAAATTGCAAATACAAAAGCTCCTGCCCTAGAATAAAATACATGCTCAGCGTACCCTATCATATGTTATACCACATATGCTATGTTGTCAACACTGTTAACTTCAACATCAAGGACTTGCTACAGCTTAACCATGATAGCAATGATATTCCAGATATAACCAGGGAATCCATTGCTTAAAGAAGAGGGTAGTGTGGACATTTAGAGGGGTTGGGTATATAATTTAAGGATATCATCAAAGACATGGAAATATAGCTAAATGTATGTGTGAAGGGACTTGCTGAATCAACATTTCCTTTCTACAATATCTGGGTCAAAGATATGTTATAAATCAGTTACTCTTTGAGTTCTTTTCAATTTCTCATATACAATTTTTTGAGTGAATCAATATATTGCTGATACCTGATTTTACTTCTTATCTGTTTAAACATTCCCATGCCACCATGCTTAAACACCTAACCCAACTTGTATATTTCAAAAATGATCACTAGATTTAAGAATCAGATTCAGATTTGGGTATGCAAAGGTGTGTGCAAGATCATCATAAGAAACCATATCCACCCTAAAAATCCTACTACATACATATGTACATGTAATCATAATAAAGTTTATGTGAGATGGTTGAGTAACACTTCACCTTGCGCGAGTTGGACCCCCGGACTCGCACGTATCGTCTGTTGCAATTACAACTTGTTCATGTTTGTAATTATCGTCTTTATGCAACATTGTGTTTGTTTTTGTTTGAAAGCGTCGTAAAAGAGACAATTAGGTAAGAAATATAAATTCTGCTGTATGTACCACTTCTTTCCTCTGCCCATTTCATGGCATGAATTGTTTACGTTCTTGATTAAATATTTTACTAGCTTTTATTTTGAAGCCGTTTCTCCATTTGGGTGTGAAGCGTACTCTATTTAACCTTTGCATAGTCAGTGCTACTTTATGTCACTAGTCATGTGCGTCAAAAAATCTATATTAAGCAATTTTATTGGCATTGTAAGAAATTGTTTGGACATCCTATGATTTATATAAATTTTGAACTTTTGAGGCAAGCTTTGGTTTAATCATTTAAAAATTTAACGATACTATAAAGCATCAAATTCAATCTCTAATGCCCGAAGAAAGACAAAGTAGAATAATGATAAATGGGCTTGGTCATAATATTTGGAATTCTGTTTAGAAAGAGGAAACTCGTGTGTGCTGGAAATAGCTTTCATCTGTTATGGAAGTTTGTGACTACATCATCTTCTCCCAACAAAGAAGAAGGGTGCTAATAGGTTAATTGGTGTACTGTAGACTCTTTTAAAATGTAAAAGGAACTTGTGCTCAAATTGTGTTAACCTGAAATTGCTTTCATTATTTTTTTAAGTTCTATTAAACATTGCAGAAACTAGTTTGACCATACAATTGGATGCCGAAACGAAGACTTGTTAATTTGGAAATTTACGCAACTTCTAATATTATATCAGAAAATGTCATGGATTGGTAGCTCCCAAAGTTGTCTCTTCTGCTCCAAGAAATGTCGAGATCGATGTACGGGCACAACTCCTTTAGAGTACCTTCACCACCGGCTCTTTAGTGCTTTTACTGACCGACAAATTTGTTAGTTGATTGATTCAATGATTGAAAAATGTTCTATTCTAATTGACTGCCTCTTTTAAAAAATAATCGTGAACATATATATATAAGCATTACTTTTTAATCATTTGCTCTCGCCTGGAAATTACAAGTATATCTGTATGTTATATTTAAGGAATGCACATCACCCATGACTATTTTCAACCCAGATTTCTGCTAACGTATAACTGCGACCTTGTTTCAGAGCAAGTCTCTCCTTGGGCCAAATTGTGCCGTAACAGACCTTTCTACCAAGCCCCATGACACACTTACACTGCCATTACAGTCACAACAAAGATCTTGACTCTGGTATCAATAGGGTTTACCATAGTTTAATTTGCTACTGTATTAGGAAAAGGACTTGCAGTACCACCACATCCAGCATCTTCATCCATGTTCCTCATCCATGTCTTCAATCCAAAGTATTAAGCCAAAGGTTTTATCTTCTTATATAGCCAAACTGTTATGGAAACATCTACAATTTCTCATAAAGGATTGTTTGTGCTCACTCTTCTCCAGGAAATTCTAAAGATTGAAAAAGGAAATCATTGATATTAACAATGCATGTCAATTTCATAATCAACGGAGTAGACTGGCTAGAGCTCATTTTGCAAGCGCTTCAATCTACGGTGAGGTTTTATGGATTTTTAGCCTTAGTCCTTCATTCCATAATTTTGACCTCGATTTAACATTCTTGACCATATATATTGATACAGATAATCTCAGAAAATTGTATAAAGTAGAATATAGAATAAATAAAGAATACAGAGTACTCGTTTTGGCATTATGGTACTGAATGACCTTGTTCTCCCTGGGAGGCTAAAGTTCAGTTATTGAAGGTCACAATTTACTTACAAACGGATATAGAGTATATCTTTCTCAGATTGCAACAAATTTATACGTCGCACCTCATACAATTCTTTGTTTGACTATACTTGCAAATATGGTGATTCAGGCCACTCTGTGATCTTGGGGGCCAGCATGATAATGTTTTATGTGTAAATTCCTTGGTTTCAAAGAAATATGTAATTGCATTTGAACTTTGAACTCCGAATCCGTACTTGGACCAGGCAGCTGGATTACTTACTACACCTTGATTACAAAGCAAGGGTATTTCACGGTTATTACAACCATTTGGGGATAGATTGAACCGACTAAATGAAATGAAATGAAATGAAATGAAATGAAATGAAATGAAATGAAATGAAATGAAATGAAATGAAATGAAATGACTGGGGGACACAAGTAGTGCCTCCCACACTTTCAAAGGCTATATAGGGATGAACTCTAGAGTGGTAGGTGTGATAGCTCTATGTGTCAATACGTCTTTTACAATTACCTTGATTTTTTCTTACAATAAATTCATTTTAAATTAATATTGATACAAACTGGAGTCCTATTCAACTAAAGTGAAAAACGAGACACAATGAGAGACAGTCAGTGCTACCCCCTTGTTGGGAGTTTAAAAGTACTGCTTAGATAATGCTTTCTCTTTTTTAATGCCTTGCTGATTTTTCATGTCTGGCATCCATATAGTAATACCGATTTAACTGTTGCCTAGAATACGGTATTCTTATTTTAATTTTTCTACTGAGTTTCGATTTCCAGATGTGTTCATTTTGGGACATGCAGACCATGGGAGCAATCTTTTGATCTCAAAGTACTTCTCCAAGCTTTCCATCCAAGACCCAAGGCTCTTGAATTTTTGTTCTATTTTCACAATGCAGCCACTCAGTGTCTTGATGATAACTTCAGTTCTTGATCTTCCTCGGTTTCTTCTGAGTTGAGAGCAACGTCATCTGCAAATCTCAGGTCAATTGGGAAGTTTGCGTGTGTTTTACTTCTTAAAATGATAAAGCCTTACAAAATAACAAGCTTTTAAAAGTGTTCTTTGTGGAACACTGTAGGGCTATACTGACAGAATCAACTTAAGCATGATGTTTAACAGATCAAAAGAGATGCTGGCAGCAAAAAAGACATTAACACCAGTTATCACAAATTAATCTCACTTTAAGTTTTCTATTTACTATTTGTTCTTCTGTCATAATCATCATCATCATAATTATCATCACCTTGTGATTACTGTCGATATTTTCTCTGAAAAGACGACTCATCGTTATTAGGTTGAAAAGCTTTTTTCGTATGACTCTCATCAGAACCTGGCGTCATCTTGGAGCACGATAAAACATGACATTCGGTGTTACAGGAAGTGATATGTTATTTAGACGCTATGGTAAGATTGCTTGTTTTGTCCAACGTCACTGTGGTATTATTAACTTAATGGCAGCATTGTTAAGGAACGTCCTACACTTACAAATCTCCATTTAAGCTACCTTAAACAGAAGCCCCATGTGGCTCTGAAGCTTTCTCTCCGTCATTAAATGTCACGCTGTGCATATCAGATCGTGTGCTTCAGTACGCCGTAAAGATTTAAACTTGGCAATCTGTACAGGGAGAGAGAGAGAGAATGTGTCAGTTTTATATCACGTGGTTTTAGGTTACTGTATACTGGCATTGCGCTCGAACGACTGGAGCCCTTTGCTTCTACCAAATGTAGTGACAATGGGTTGAATATTAAAAAGCGACAAAGAAAACTAGGCAAATATAGAAATATAGCCAATAACTTCAAAAACTATACGTACTATAAAAGATGCTAGTTTTAATTGTAGAGTAAGAACTACTATTACTATACAACTATACAGTTATCTCCAACTATCAAGGCATTTAAGAGAAAACAAAAGATAAGGGGTTGGAATAAATATTTGGATCATCAATCTTCCGAGAATAGCAATTTTATTGATAGCAAAATAGCAAAAAATTGATGTTTTGCTTGCAAGAGCATGTACTCTGTACAAAAAAAAGTTACGTGGACACGAGAGAGAGACGTGTGTAAGTGGCAGGAAAGAAACAAAAGTACTGTCTGAAGATGACATCGAAGAAAACGGGGGTAGAGATAAAGACACGGCGAGGCCACAAGAATAAAGAGAGGGAAATCGACGACTTCATATGGGGTTGTCTTGGGGCCCAATGATGAATAGCATGATTATAATAATAATGATACTATAAATACGATATGAAACACGACAACTTTTAATTTATTGATCACAGACATGTTTCGAAGAAACATTCTTCATTGTCAGTGGTGACCTTTTTATACGGATACCAACAATGACATCTTTCAAAGATTAAGATTCTTTGCATATCGGTGACGTTTTACTTAATTGCATCACCCTGGTGAGCATTTGTTTACATCACGACAAACATATGCTCGGGAACGGTGGTCCAGTGGTACTGGCACATATGGGCACGGTGGGACAGTGGTAAGTGGTAAGTGGTCAAAATCTGGACTTGGGATAGGAGTGGCGCCCACCCCTACCACTGTAGCGGTAGAATCTAAGGAAAGAGGAGCATTTGTGTTGCCTCCGACTGCGGTCGAACTAAACATATGCTTGGTTGACGTACTCTTGTCTTTTTGATATCACGTCTAGCGTGATTCCCTGCCATTTACACTCCCCACTTATGCATAATTTCTCTCGAATTCTCCCCTACTTGTCTCTGTGCTAAGTTTATTTAGCACTTTCATGCTTTCTCTAACATATATTCTGTTGATTTAGTTATTTTCCTATAAACGTAAAATTTTCCTTGGTGTGCTCCCCCTGCGTATACCACTCTTGCCCATACGTTTCTTTATCGCATATACGCCTCCTCGTTTGTATAATTCTCTTTGGTTTTACTTGTTTTGTGCGCATAGTTTCGTCTTAAGCTAATAACACCAGAGGTTGCATGGTAAATAACTGCTGAGCGGTATGACATACGTGTTCCTACAGACAAAGCTTGAGAGCATGCGCTTTGAGAGCCATACAGACATCTCAAAGTCATTCAAGCAATGAGATCACTTCGGTCCATTTCGAAAGAAAAATGGTGTATGATGGCTGCAATCATTGAAGTGACAACACTGTGGTAATACTGTCCCGAACGTTTGTCGTGTTAGCACTGATTCTGTCTTAATTGATTCATTGCAGGCAACGAAAGATTGAAGTCAAAATTATTTGCAAATCATGCATGACACATGATTTACTTCGTAGTACGCAACATCTCATTCTTCATCAGCTTTTAGTGTGTTCATTTCTCGTATGCTCCTCTTTTAAACGTGCTCTTCCCTTTTGCAGAACACACTCGTCAATTAGCACTTCATAAAGGGGGAGTACTTGATGTAATTAACACATATAAATTGAATTGTGTCAAAGCTGTATTCTATGAAAGACACATTCTTCTGTGTTCTTTTTAACATATATTCTGATCAAAGCACATAAAAATTCCAACGTAAAGTCTATATTCAAAGATTCTAAAACTCCATAATGTTCTGCTACTCAAGTCTTTTTCTACTCAATCTGACCTTCAGGTCAAAAGCGATACAAATTTAAAATGGCATGGGCGTGACTTGCCCTACGTCACTCATACCCAGACTACTTCCAGAACATTACTTTTAGGAGAGTTGATAGTATTCGTTCAATTTTAGGAGAGGTGATAGTATTTTAAGGAGACAGTATCATTGTAACGTATTTGACGTCATGAATTGTGTCTTGTGGCACATAATTGTAAATTTCAAGGCGAAAAATCTTTGTATGTTAGTTACTGACAGGGTAAAATACAACACTACAAACATTTCAATCTAAAAAAAAGACAAATAACAAAAGAACTACTTGTGGAAAGTGAAGCACTATGATTGGAATCAGCGGCGAAAGAAAAGGATGTACCTGACTTTTAATTTAAGGGTCCCCTGGCTAGCCTCCTTTGTTTTCAATCGCTTTTCTGTCTCCCCAGTATCAAGTATCAACTCACATAGATATATGAAGCATCTTTAGATACTATTGCAAGTTAACAACCCATAATGAGCATACATAAAATGATGCGAACATGCTTAATACTTAAAATAACAACTGGATATGCTTATAATTCATTTTATAACGCTAGTAGTTTATTATGACGTGCCTCTTTACATCCGGGACCTTACAAACATTGCTGATCTGGAGACCAGTCTTACAGCTCATTTTTGTCATTGTTAATAGTACTCTCATATTGTACAATTTAGAACCTCGTGAGGAATCCCTGATATCAGGATTTCATTTTACGTAGAAGGTTCTCAACGACCCTACCGTTAATGTCCTGGCTATTTGGTAATGTCAAATGAAAGTCGGATGTACTACTGTCCGAATGATATTCTTTTAGGAAGAGCTTCACGTGAAGTACCTCAAGGGCCGTTCCAAGAGCGAAGAATCCTGCTCCGAGAGTACAATTTGTACAACGGATCGTTGATTGCTTTGGGAGCGTTGGACATGGAATGTACTCCCAATGTTAGTTTCAAGGCAAAACAGGAATGTACTTCGGCGTAACGTAAGAATTGACAACATTACATTGGTAGTAGATGGTAATGCTATTATATTAGAAAGCAAAGAAGAATTATGAATGTTTTTCCTGGACCAGATGGTCATGTAAGAACTGTATAAGTTAAATGTGCAATGTCAGAGTATAATCGACCAATCACGAGAATAGTAATAATTTTGCCTGCAGAAGGCTTCCATGAAGTAACCACTTTATCTGGGGCCGTAAGATGTTCTTCTGACAAAAGTTATCAGAGACAGTTACCATAGCAACGTACATGAGCAACTTCGTGGTCTTTGTTTGCTTGGTCAGTTTTAGCCTTGCTACAGACAGAGATCACACGATGTTGAATAGATTCAAGTAAGATTTGAGATAGATTTAAATATGGACTTTAAGGATTAGATACAAGAACAGAAAATCTTATCATTATATGAAGTGATTACGTTATTTTAAGATCAGTATCATTTGTTAAGAAAAGAGAGAAAATGATAATGATGCGTACTTGTCTTTTAATGATTGATCTATTCGGCTTGTGTTGATCAGACGGAAATAGTCGGGTTTACGGAAACAGAGGCAAAAAGTCAAAGCAATAAACAGTGTACTCCGTATAACCAGCATGCCTTGCTAAGTTAAGTATAAAGATACGGTGCACTATTTCTGGTGCACTGCATTTTCCTTTTTGCAAAGTGAGAACTAAAAGGAAACAACACAAAATTTCAAAGAGACACAAAATAACTTTGTGGAGACAATTTCGATTGTAGGTTAAAATTGATTTTTAACCACTATCTTTTGGCACCCTGATGTGCCATGACGAGTTTTTAGGTATATGGCAATAAAAAGAGTAAGCGTAACGCCCATGTCGGCCCGCCAGACCAAAGACCCCGTCAATCAACCGAATATAGAGTTCGCCGAGCGCCGCGGCGCGATCTCCCTCGGCCTCCTGAAGAGCCGCGAGTGGATCGAGGATCCGCGCCGCTTCCTGTTCTCCCAGGCACGCTACAAATTCGTGTCCAAGATGCTGTCGGGCCGGACGAACGTCGTCGAGATCGGCTGCGGGGATGCCTTCAATGCGCCCATCGTCCTGCAGGAGGTGGAGCGGCTCACGGTCACCGACTTCGACGAAGAGTTCATTGCCGACGCCCGCGCGCGCATGCCGCCGGAGTTTCCCTATTCGGCCCAGGTCCATAACTTCCTGGATGCGCCGCTGGAAGGGCGGTTCGATGCCGCCTATTCATTGGACGTACTCGAGCATATCGACGCCCGCGACGAGCGCCGCTTTCTCGACAACGTCACAGCGAGTCTCACGTCCGAGGCCGCGCTGATCGTCGGAATGCCCTCCCTGGAGAGCCAGACCTATGCCTCTCCGGGCAGCAAGGCGGGCCACATCAACTGCAAGACCGCGCCCGACCTCAAGGCGCTCATGGCTGAGTATTTCCATTCGGTCTTCCTATTCTCGATGAACGATGAGCTCGTGCACACCGGCTATCACAAGATGGCGCACTACATCATCGCGCTGGCCGCCCATCGAAAGTGATGGCTCGCCAAGGGGGCAAGGCGGCATCCCGCCAACGCTTAGGCCGAACCGGTCCTCAATAGAGATCTTCCATCAGGATCTCCGCTCTCATGACCAGCCAGACGGCGAGGCCGAAGGTGGACACCGCCACGGCAGCGGCCACGTAGGCATAGGGGTAGAGCATCGTTTCCACCCCGAACACGCTCCAACGAAAGGCCTCGATCAGGCCAGCCATGGGATTCACAAGCAGAACGATCGTCGGCCAGGGGTCCGGAAGGATCGTGACCGGGTAGATGATTGGCGTAAAGAGGAACCAAAGCTGCGAGAACGCCGGGACCGCATGTTATGCTTTTGTAATGCCACATGTAATTATGATATATTTTGATGCTTTTAATAGTCTTTTACATGCAAGCACACTGGTATAAGAACAGAACATCTGCGCTCAATATTATGTCAAAGCATTGTAATCTTACGACGTTGTATTCTAATTTTGGATAGAAAATATATTCAGTGGGTCTACCTTATCCTGCAAATCAACATTGCAGGTTTTTGCTACAGTATTTAAAAACTATATGCTCCAATTTTCAAGTCTTGTGTGTAATTAGCATTTGCAAATCTATCATATGAAGGGTGAACCAAACGTGTACTGAGAGATTCGCACCAATTGCCATAATGCCTGTGCATGAAATGACTAACCTTGATGTAGATTTGTATTTATTTTGATTGCATGCTTGATGTAGCTGGTAAAAAAAATAGTGCAATCACTTCTTCTATTTTCACCCAACTACAGAAGGATAGCGCTAAAATAGTTCTAGCAAGTCTAGTCATTGCAGTACTGTAAGAAAAATAAAATCACTGTACAAAATATGTTAGTCTCTTGGCATGTTTGTACAATAAACTAAAGCATTTGCCGATGAAAATGATTAGGTTCCCCTTGCACATTTTGTCCAGCTGTAATACTGCTATTGTATTATTTATAAATGCATACAGCTTACTCCGCTAAAGAGAATAGCATCTTGCCTAAGTGATTATTTTCTATTAACCTAAGATGACCATTGGTTATGTCGATATGCAAACATAAATGCCCACCTACGAAGAGATGGAGTAATTATTTGAATTGATGAATTATGTACTTGCAATACACTATGAAGCATCAATGGACCAAATATGACAAATTGCAACAAAAAAGCCAGGTTATTTTTGACTATGAGCAAGGCTGCGTTTGATAAGAGGAAAGTGAGTATGAGAGTACAGTACTTTTCATTGTGCCGAGAGCATTTAGTATGCCCTTTGTGAAAGGAAGTAATTAAGTAACTGAGGCTACTTTACTCTTTCGGTGTTGCTTACTATCAATTTAGCAACGGACCCTTAAGACATATCAACCCTTTGATAATACAATTAATGGTTCTGTCATTCCACATATTTCAAACAAAGGCATTTATGGCTAGAAAATTTTACTAAATAGTATATTCGGCTTCTGCCAATGAATTTTGAAATATTATGGATTATGGTATTGCATCAGCTGTGTTAAGGGCACGTGTCATTTTTACTCTTTGGAACTCTATATCCTGCAATTATGTGATGTTGATGTGCAAAATATAACTTATACAGGAGTTTAGAATTACTTGAACATTACATAACACTTAAGTTTGGGTAGGATTGATCGAGGTTTGACTACGAAGCTTTGCAGGAAAAGTGACAAAACAATTGATAAGGTTTGAAACATTTTAACACTTATCGACTCACTTATTGCCATAGATATTAGAGTTTATCATGTCAATACGAGGTATTATTGGTGAGGGGTAACCCATTGACCGAAAAATGGTAGGAGATATTTGTCAAAGCAAGAACATTATGCATTCCCTTGAATATGTATCAATTTCAAGTCGTGACATTTATTCGTAGATTAATCATAACTATTTTAAAGGAAACTAGGAAACTCTCTTAAAGTTACACTTTCGTGCGGGTTTTTGGTCATCACAATAAATATTTACAAATATATATAGGTTAATAGCCACATTTATAACGTTTGCATGTTTTAACTGTTGTCACCAAATTTCTCTTGCATTGTTTTGAACTCGGTCGTCGACGAGTTTCTCAAGGAACGACGAAGGTCAATATTTTTCAAGTTTGTTTTATCTATGTACCCCCTCCCTGCAATTATGATTTTCATGCAGTTGGGGAAAACATAAGCTGCTACTTAATAAAACTTACTGCATGATGATTTCTTTACAGAAAGGAGACCTGCAGTAATTAGATTTGAATTCTATTCATAAAGCAAATTTATCTAAGCTTGCCAAATGTCGCACTGTGCCTCATTTTATACTACGATTTTACACTTAGTTACATCAAAATGGTCGTAAGGGGAAGGTATATCAAAGTCAGTATGTTCCGTGATGGGGTCTGATGTGCCACTAACCTAAGATAAAACATTTGATACTGCTCTTCTTTATTTCTTATTACTCTTGAACTTACGAAATCGTACCTACCGATTCCTCACGTGTCGACACCCATCAATAACTGTTATGGAGGTATCTAATAAACTGCAGTATTTCCTCTTTCTCGCAGAACAGTTGATGGCTGTTAGTAACTTTGCACACTACAGCCAACGCTCGGTAGAAATGTTTTTATGGTGTTAGGTCTGATGTGCTGTAAAGCTCGGTATATCAAAATGTTTGGTTAAAAAGGGATCCATTTCAGGCTCATGTAAGGTATAGGATAAGAATTAGCATTTTAAAGGCGTTTTAGGGTAGAGGGGGATTCTTTTTTGTAATTTTTTCAAATGTGAAAATATGAAACTATCTCAATTACAACGCAGTATGAACAATAGGATATCGAACTTAATTTTAAACTTTTGACTTATATTGATTGGTATTCTTTACAATAATTTAGAGAATTATTTTTTCACTTCTAGGCAGTCAAAACCCTTTTCTTGAGCACAAACAAGATGAAAGCTGTTTTCGCAATTTTGGCTTGCATTGTGGCAGTTTCCTGTACGTTATCCTCGTGTTTGTTTGTTTACGTTATTTTGCTTAACGCGGCCTATACCAATCAACTTAAACTTTAAAGTGAATTTTGTATTAAGAAATCAATAGGATGGCTTCATGGCTACAAAAAAACTTGAAACAGGGGTGGAGATCTGACAAAGAAACCAGCAATACTGTCATTTCGAACAAGTGTATCGTCAATTTACATTTTTTGCAAAGGACTTTCCTGGCGCTTGGAAGTATATTTTCTAAAAATTAGTATCTCTTTTATATATAACTGGGCAACGTTGTATGTCCCTCTGCGACCCTCATGCCCAGCGTTCCCTGAGTCACCCAGCCGTGCACAACTTTAAAGTGTAGCGTGGTGTAAATAACTTTGCACTTATGAGTAGTAGTGAACCCCTTTCTGAACTCAAGTTTTCCCAATGTTTGTCTGCCATTTTGAGTTGGCTATTGTTTTTAAAAGGGCCTCGTTGCTGTTGGTGTGGTGGCAGAGCTCGGTGACTTACACCGCTTCGACCATCCCAGAAAGCTCATGGCTTATCTGGGCTTAGTTCCCAGTGAACAATCATCAGGTGGAAAGCGACACTTAGGAGCCATTACAAAAGCAGGAAATGGCCGAGCAAGGCGTTTACTGATTGAGGGGGCGCACAGCTACCGTTATCCGGCCAATGTCTCTACCGAATTGCAGTTAAGGCAGGAAGGCTTACCTAAAGACATCGTTGATATTGCCTGGAAAGCACAGCTTCGTTTGTGCAAACGCTATCAGCGCATGAGCAAAAAAGGTAAGCACTACAATTTAATCATTACCGCAATAGCTAGAGAAATGGCGGCATACATCTGGGCTATTGCAAAGGAAGTGGTACTTATACCGGTTAATCCAAAACTAAGACTGAGCCGAGTACCTGCATGATAAACGAGTTTGAGCTAACGCATTCGGATCAGGCCGCGGAATGTGGCACAACCTACGAGGGCGTTATGATGGCAATCACTTAATCGTGATTGACCCACGAGCATAGACTGATGAGAAGGTGCTACGGCGGAACATGTAAGGTCAGCTCTGCTTATTCAATGAATAAGTAATCTACGAATACCAGCATACCAACCGACGACATTACAGCCTCATCCGGTGCGTTAGCTCATTTATTTTAAATGAGAAACAAAGCTAATTATGGACTGAAAGAATGTCAGAGATACGCTCGTTCAGGGTTGACAAAGGGAGTCATACCAACGCCCGCATAAAGGGCGATAACACGTGGGCTAAAATTAGGAACGAAGTGACGCAGCCCATGTGTTAGCGTCCCAGCGAGCAGCGCGAGCGCCTTTAGTTTTTTGTTATATTTTGCTGTTTCTTACATCGCGCACTTCTTGCATTCTCAAATGCTCCTCTATAGAGACAAGCACGGATATTGTCTTAGAAATAAGAGCTACTTGATATTCGGACAATATTTAATTTAATTGCTACCTTTAAATGTTAATTTGATACATTTTAGGGCACTCGTACTCACACTCACTGACACGCACACACACACACACACACACACACACACACACACACACACACACACACTCACTCACATACTCATTCTCTCACTTACCTCTAATTTACTCACTCAGTCACCTTCACATTTACTCACTCTTATGCGTATTGTTACTTGCGTTCGTTAAGTTTTTCGTTTGCTCATGCGCTTAATTATCTAATTTCGTATTCATTATCGTCCTCCATTCATTTAATACTGGAGGCGACAATTGCTTCATAAAACTCCCCCCAAAAGTTACTGTACGACGCATATCAGTTTTGCAAGTTTTGAGGTGATTTTGTGACCGTTTACTTAACATGTTTATATCAAATGCCACAGGCAGTATTTAAAAAACCAGGGTTGTCCTTCGTCTGCCCCAAAAACTTTCGAAGACTTGCACAGTGGCAAAAAGGATTATTTCATAACATTTATCAATACCGGCATTTCATGTTGCACCTCTAGCCCAATAAAGATTCGTCTACGTAATATGGCAAGGAGGAGGGTGTGCCGAATGTGCATGCTTGCAGGCGTGGAGAGTGACACGTTTTGCAGCGGCACGGTCACAAAAATTAAAAAATAACTAAGTAGGTAAGTTTCAAAGAAGTGATAAACGATGAAAGTAAAACACAGTAATAGACGATAAAGGACGGGAAGGAAAATTTTGGGCTAGTCGACCCACTGCTCGCAAATCAATGACAAGAAAAGTTTGCCCGCGCATCATCAAATTCAAGTTTATCAGTGTACGCAATTTCTTAGTATGTTACGGAACCTGATCAAGAATATGGATCTACAAATAGTGGGAAAATGCATTGATAATATTAAAGCACCTCCATGAACAACAAAAGTGTGAGACCGTCTTGTTGCTGTGTGAATTGTATGCTGTTAGTCTAGAATTGTCCAAAAGTCATTATTCCGTGAGTTTTTGTGTCCAAGTTTCTATCTAGTGATCCTTGCGGTCGGGCCCTCCACACCCAACCCCCTTTCTAGGTAGGGAACTCAATCTCTGTAAATTTTTTACAACTAGTTGTAATTAGATTGCAAATCAATTGAGAAAAACACAAAGAGGATCTTTAAAGAAGGCAAGAAAATAAAAGTCTCTAGGGACAGAAACACGTGCGATCTACAAACTTTTAGAATAGACTATGTGCGATGGATTTATCGTACTGTGACGGGAGTAGCAGGGTGAAGAAGAATATGGCGCTGGTTATATTCATAAAGACAGAGAAAAATAGGCAGAAATTAAAGATTTGTGAATACTATAAACACGCTAGTAGAGTTTACTCATGGGAGAAAAAAGGAGGAAGATCCTCATGACTCGTAAAATATTTTGAAGTTGATTACTCAGCGACTTGTTTTGGGTGTAATGTCGAGTTTCTTGCCGAAGTTAAGTTGAACTTCAAGGAAAGACCGCAAGATCGGCACATGGAGACGATACAAGCAAAGACTATTCTTCACAACCGAGAACAACATATACACATTAAAGGTATTAATGAGTTTTTATAAGTATAATTGTGTGGCGCCACTGTAGAGGAGTTTAGGCTAAACTAACGCAAATCCTCGACATCAGTTGCATCGGTGCACCAAAGAAGAACGTGTTTTTTCAATTTAACATAAAAAAGGATTGATTGTATTCTAGCTATATGGAGTTACTTCGCACTTTCTATCTCGGAACGACTACCGCTTCACAGTCAATTTAAACAAAATCAAGTAACATCGGGCTTTAAAAAAGACGGTTTCCGCCTGGTCTTGCAGAAGAAGAATTGAAGCGTAGGTGTTGTTGGGAATACACACATATTTTTTCGTATCTTGATGATATCTATTAATTATCGGCTCTTTCAAGATATCTATTTATTTTGCTTGCTACTGTAATTGCAATTCTGACATTTGTTATCAGCCGAAACTAAGTCTTGCCAGAGAGAATTGACTGAGGCCAAGGCACATCGGCCACTTCTTAACCTTAGCAGGTCTCGAATCTTCAGTAAAACGTCCTGACTTGTTACTTGGTATTTAAACCATATGTAGGAAGAAAATTGAATGAATAACTGGACTCATTATGTTCCGTAAAGACGTAGGTAAGGCGCTCGCATAAAGTTTTGGACAGCTCTCGAGCAATTACACATCATAGTTTTGAAACAGCCGTCGAGGAAAAGTTTCCGCCGTCATGTCGTTAGTAGGAAAGAGTGTTACATGACAAAACACGTGGGTTTAATAACAAACATACTGCTATGACACTGATACAATCTGATATGCTAGTATTCAAGGAGAGTGTAAAAGCAAATCCTGTCACGGCCATGCCCTAAAGTTCCCCAACGGAGTTTGGTATACAAAAGTAGTTATAATCAATAGACACCGTTAGCTCTATAGGCTCACACTTACCCCTGATAAAGTAATGACACGGTGTCGTGTTTAGAAGAAAATCAACATTTGAGGTGTGAGGGTCATTTCTTAAGAAACGCTTTGTGACAAAAAAGTGCATTGTTACCAATAAAACAGGGGCGGTCTCCTACTGTCTCTGCAATGTGACCCTACCGGGAACTCGAGTAAATTCAACCTATAAATATCTTTTCTGATTTTCCATCTTGAAGCAGATTGCAAGCTGCAATATAAAGTTTATACAAGGGAGGAGTGCACCTTTGTTTAAGCTTGTTGTCATCATAGCGATCGACAAACAACAGTTAAGGTGAACGAAGGGGTCCTTATGCAAAGGAAGATATGGGAAGTTTCAAAACTTGATACCCTTGGGCACCGGCCAGCAACCGACGGAAAAAAAGTTTCTCCTCGTTTTATTAAGTGTGCTCTATTCTTCCTTCATTGAATCTATAAAATGGTACTGCAATCATATTCCTTTGACAGTATTGGCAGTACAAGGACAATGGCAATAAATTGGAACTCCTAGTGAAACAATTTTTTAGCTTTATAAGTTCGCTGGGATCACCCTAAACTAAATCTACGTAATCATAAAACACCTACTTTAACGTGAACATAGGGGACCAGTAGGTCCTCACTGCAACGGCCTGCAGTGACATCCTGCCTCGTGGCTGGCTGCCCGGAAGCCCAAGGTGGGGGGGGTGCCGCCCTTGGACGCCTCAGCTGCCTTTTACTTTTTACCTAGCTTGTTTGGTGGTTATTTCTTTGTTTATATAGGGTAATGATAAAATCTGGCTCACTACACATCGGGGTCTTGGATTAAGAGATTGCAAATATGAACTGCATTTTGTCTTGAACTAGTATTGTCTCAACACCTCGTAAAAGCATGCTAATATTTCTGATTTGAAAGTACCATTACGTATAATGACAATGTAGAGCTTTAATCCGTCATGCTTAATGCTTTCTCCCTTGGGGGAGAGGGGGGTCAGGGGGCTGTAAATTAGAAAATTGTCCTACTGCTTGTCACTGGACTACACTGACAGATATGGGAGCGAGGAAATTGGACAATTTCTTCTCAAAGTTTGGAACAGTGCTTATCCTGTGCATATATTACTCCTTGCGAAGTTATAGGATATGGGTTTCAGCCCTACTAAAGTACATGACCAGGCTTTGTGACCCTGCCTCATCATGTTTTATAGAAATGTATAGAAAAGAGGCAAACAAATAGACTAGCTTAACGAAAACACCGCAATCGTTAAATCTAACAATAACGTGTTACTACTTCTTTGAATAATCAAAAGTCAGTAACAATGTACGCATGATGGATTGCTTCTGCTTCAATATTTCACGTGAACAGGCTGAAGGAGGTTCATACAGTTTACTTGTCTTTCGTAAACGTCTGTTATCATCAAGTAAAAAATCGTGCTTTGCTTTCTAAAATATACTAGAAAAAACATAAATTATGGCATCTCCGAGACTGGAACCCTTTGAAACTTATAATAATACTTTAAAACTTGTAATAATACTTTAAAAACTTGAGATAATATCTATATTGATGTATTGTTGTTAAATAGTAGTAGCATTCATGATTGCATTAACAATAGTAGAAGCAGTAGCACCAGTAATAATCTTAATCACAATCGGAGCAATAGCAGTCACAAGCTGTCACAGTCACAATTAGTGCAGTCACAGTCGCAGTCACAAGTAGTAACAGTCACAATAGGTCTTAGTCCTGTTGTCAATTAGTTGTAGTAATAGTGGCAAGTAGTCACAGTCGCAATGAGTCGAAGTCACATCCTCAAGCAGTCACAAGTACTTGCAATCACAAGAAGTATTAGTAACAAGTAGTCACAGTTGCAAGTTGGCACTGCATCAAGTAGTTGTAGTCCTATCTGCAAGTACTCTTAGCTGCACTCACAGTGGTAGTAGTAGTAGCAGTAGCAGCCCTGAAATTTCCAAGTTAAAACCCTTAGCCATTTGTAAGACATTGCCAATATGCCCTTTTGATAACCTGGATGCACATATTTTCTTTTTTTCAGTTCAAGATCCCCCTTAACATTCCCTGAAGTTTCACCTTAATACCATTAGCCATTGCTGACACACTTAGGATCAAGCACTCCCCCCTTTCGCCAGTAACATAACCAATATAGAGACAATGGACATATTGCAAAGTTTACAACACCTTCCCTGAGAGCTGTAAGTGGTCATGTCTTCTCTGGATCCATAGTTATTGGACCTTTTAACTATTTCAAATAAAATGGCTATATGGAAATTTTGAATGGATGTATCTGAGGGGATGGCATCTAAGTGGGAGAAGGGCTGGTTGCTCTCTGATTATTTTTGACCCATAAAACATCAGTGGAATTTTCAATCACCAATCAAATAAGTACCTCCTAAAACTTCTAAGACTCCCCCATTCCATACAAAGTGGGTCAAGGAAAAAAAAAAATAATACATTGAAGCCTTATAGTTCTTTGCTATAGTCAAAGCTAAACCGTTGCCTCTGAGTTATGTTCGTTTATGGTTTCAAATGTACATGGACAGAGTTATAAGGTCATAATTGCCTTGAATTATAATTTGACCGGCGCGGTGATGAGGTCATTCTGGTCGATACCGGGTATGACAAGGCGGAGGCGGATCGGCGTGGGCGCGAGGTGCTGATGGAGCCGAATGTGGCGCTCGTCCCCTTGGGCCTGAAGGCCGAGGATGTGACCCAGTTGATCATCACGCATCTGCATTTCGATCATGCGGGCGGGCTTCATCTGTTTCCCAACGCGACCATTCATCTGCAAGCCGCCGAGATGGCCTATGCGACGGGCCCCTGCATGTGCCACGACGTGATCCGCTATCCGTTCTCCGCCGATCATGTTTGCGAGGCGGTGCAGCGGGTCTATTCCGGGCGTTGCATCTTCCATGAGGGCGACGGTGAGGTGGCCGAGGGCGTGACGGTGCATTGCATCGGCGGGCATTCCCGGGGGCTGCAATGTGTGCGGGTGCGCACCGAGGCGGGCTGGCTCGTTCTGGCCTCCGACGCGGCGCATTTCTACGAGAATATGTGGGAGCGCACGCCGTTTTTGATCGTTGTGGACCTTGAGGACATGATGAACGGGTTTGACCGGCTGGAGGCGCTGGCCTCCTCCAAGAAGCTTGTTGTGCCGGGCCATGATCCGCTGGTGAAAGACTACTTCCCGCAGGACAAGGAGCCGCATGTATTCCGCCTCGACAGAGGGCCGACGAGCGGGCCGTTCTGACCGCGAGAGGTGAGGGCTTGGCCGTCCGTTTGGGGCGGTCCGGGTGCATGCCGGGCCGGGCAATTCACCAAGGCCCGAAAAATTCTCAAAAATTTACCATTTGATAAAAAAATTTTCTGTGTCAGGCTGAAAGAGTGCCAAGCAAGGGATTCTCAGCCATGGGCAACAGCGTATTAACTCCGGGGGTCGTGGCGGGACGTTTGCCCGCTGATGAGCTGCAAAACAACTTCTCCGATCTCCATCCACCGCTTGAAGCGCATGAGGCGGCGGTCGCAGCGGATCGCTGCTATTTCTGCTACGATGCGCCTTGTGTGACCGCCTGTCCGACGGCCATCGATATTCCGGGTCATCAAACATAACTTCAGCGTTACTGATTGTTATTAATTCCATGCATTCAAATAGATTGAAAGGGAACTTTTGACACACCTTCTGCACGTCAGTGAAGAAATCTCTTTGAAATAAAAGGGGATTCATGATGTTCTTTGCAGCTTTCTGATTTTGTTATGTACTGACATTCGAACTCGTTCATCATTTGGGCCAGCTCTGGAGCACAGAGTGCCCAACGATTGAGAGCAGCATCATTAGTTTTGTTAAAAAGATTTGTAGCTCCACAAATCCCCTTGAGCACCTTGTTATTCTGTTCCTAAAGCTGATCTAGCCCAATCCTCGAAAAAGGTGCTTTTGCTTTCAAGAATGAAAAATTGCCCTTCATGAAATCCTTGTAAACAGAGGGACAGGTATATGCAATGCACACCAGATCAAACCAATGAATATTTGCCCATCGAGAATAATTGAATATGTCCAATGCGAAATACCACCAGAGAAACTTGAACAGAGTTTGCACATAGAGCTCAAAATCATCAGTTCGGATTGAACGGATAAAAATTTGAAGCTCTCAATTTAAAATCATTTTCCAGTAATAACACATTTGGCTTGAGTTACCCTTCTTATCTACTCTTGGGTGCCTAATAGACGTCCCCCCCCCAGCTAATTAACTTTTCAAAAATTTTCCACCTAGGAGATTCTTATTCCAACTCCCACCTATTAATTTTTATGTAATCTCCCACCCATAATAATTTTTTGAGGAGGTACTTTGGCGGGCAAGTAGTAAATGTCTTTATTTGCAGTTGATTCTAAACATTAGTTCTTAACTTTATTTTGGTCATTTTTCCACCCCCACCCCCCGTTTATTAAGTTTTTGGATTTTTCCAACCCTCCGTTTATTGTAACCCCCCTTCTATTTTTACTTCCACTCTTTGAATGTGCCTGAGTGACAATATTGAATTGGCAAGGGTCTCAGAGTCAGGAGAAAATGAAGCATAATTTGGGTTCATTTGGGACCGTCATTTTCGCTCCAGAGTTAGCTTGGAGGATGATGCGGCTTGTCATACCCAACCATCTCACACACTCTATCCGAAGTTGCTGTTGTGCGGCTTTGCCAACTATAAATCGCTGAAAAATGGTTCTTGAACCATACCTACCATGTGATCACCTTTACCGAGTGGGCTTAAATTGCATCTCTCCAGCACTCTCTAGTCTCTATGGTTTGTCGCTTGACCTTAGCACAGCGACCAGATCTATCGCCATCATCAACTACGGAGCATCACAGTTCTCGCAACTAATTCGCTCCGAAGTGCGAATTAAGGTAATTAAGGTATAGAAATATAACGTTCGGCTAGATTTCGCAACTATGCATTGCATTTAGAAGAAACATAGTTAAAATTTGAACAAAAAGGATGACTCATTTTGGGGATAGAAAATAAATTTTGACTAACCTCAAAGTCCAGGTAGGTGATTTATACATTAAGGGAAGCTACTTAAAATGACATTTAAGGATAATTATTTGGCCTTGTTGAAAATGATAAGTATGGGCACCAATAAATGTTTTATCTCACAAATTTGGCCAGTAGGCTTAGATTATTCATGTAGGCCTAATCAATTTTCACATTAACAAGTAAACCATATAGGCTGCTATCCACCTTACTCTAAATGATGTATCTTTTATAAGCCATATATCATGCACCTAAAAAAAAAAAATAAAGAAATACAAACTGCCTGTAATTGACAATGATTAATGAGTAAATGAAAACTATAATGTAGACAAAAAATATAGCCTACTTATTTGGTAGGATTCCTATCCTATGCTTAGTTCTGCTACAAAAGGCTTAAACCTGTCATTTAGTTGCTTGCTAGGTATTTCATATTAGTTTGTAGATGATAGAGAAGTAGGCCACAAGCTGACAATTCTTCTATAGCCTATATAGTAATTGGGAAAAAAATGCAAAAAAAATAATCTGGACATAGAAAAAGGCTTTTAAAATGGTTTGGTCAAATTCTAGTTAATTGACTTCTTGCTATCTTGGGTCAGGATAGTAGTAGTAGTAGTAGTAGTAGTAGTAGTAGTAGTAATAGTAGTAGTAGTAGTAGTAGTAGTAGTAGTAGTAGTATCAGCATAGGCAGAAGAGCAAGTAATACCAATAGTTTAAGCAGCAGTAGCAGTAGAGGTAGTAATAGAAGAAGTAATAGTATACGTAGCAGTAGTAGTAGTGGTAGTAATAGTAGCAGCATCAGCAGAAGAGCAACTAATAGTAATAGAAGCAGTAGTTGCAGCAGTTGCAGCAGCAGCAGTAGTAGCAGCAGAGGTAATAATAGAAATAGAAGTAGTATAAGTAGTGGTAGAGTTAGTTAAATTAGCAATAGTAGCAGTAGTTGATAAAGTACCCGCAGTAGTAGTAATAAAAGTAAAAGAAGTAGAAGTAGCAAAAGTAGCAATAGAGGTAGTAATGGAAGACGTAGTAACAGTAAAAGTAATAGTAGTAGTAGTAGAAGCAATAAAAGTGGTGGTAGTATTAGCAGCAGATTCAGATAAGCAGTAGTAGTAGTACTAGGAGTAGTAATAGTAGTAAAAAAAGTAGTAGTAGTAGTAGTAGTAGTGGTGGAAATAGATGCAGTTTTAGTAGAAATAGTAGCAGTATTTATAGTAGTAGTAGTAATAGAAGTAGTAGTAGTTGCAGTAGTAGTAGTAGTAGTAGTAGTAATGATAGAAGTAGTAGTAATAGAAGTAGTAGTAATAGAAGTAGTAGTAGTAGCAGTAGTAGTAGTAGTAGTAGTAGTAGTTGGTGTAATAGCAATAGTAGTAGTAGTAGTAGTAGGAGTAGTAGTAGTAGTAGTAGTAGTAGTAGTAGTAGAAGAAGAAGAAGAAGAAGAAGAAGAAGAAGAAGAAGTAGCAATTTTGGAGGTAGAAAGGGTTTTTATTGTCGTTTTAGAAATTCTCGAAGAAGGGTAAAATTTAAAGTAGAAGTAACAGTGGAAGAAGTAGTACATGGAATTGTAAGAAAAGCAACAGTAGTAGTAGGGGTAGTAGTTGTTGTAGTAACTTGTGTTGTCGTGATGAAATTTTCTTCAGAAATATTGATTTTGGCAATGTTGTAATGATGCATCCTTGCTTTATATTTCCAATTTGTTTGTCAGTTTGGTCGGCCAAATGGCAGATAAGTAATTTGCCGTTTGCAAATAGGACATAAGGAGAAGAAAAATTTGAGAATTATTTTCGAAGGAGCTTAAAGTCTAGCGAAAAGTCGAGGGGAAATAATCGAGCCCGTTGGTACACCCAATGCTCGACCTGGCTCAACTTGGCTAAACCTGGCTACACAATGTTGTACGAAGTCGAGTAAAGTCTAGTTGAAAGTCGGACCCATTTGTACAATATCAGTAAGCAGAGGCGTCGATCCAAAACGTTAATGAAAGTGAGTTTATTGTGAGCCACTGATAAATGCATGTCATTTAGTCGCACTCACTCATTGTAAAATACTTCCTTTAAGGTATTTCCTGTGTATGTGTCCCGTTATATTCCGTGACTCAAAATCCATTCGCTTCATCATTAGGCGATATCAAAGACAATGACGTCACCCAGAAGTAACCTCTTGGTTTATCGCAGAATTTCTTATCTATTTTTAACTCAAATCTGCGAGAATGTCCATGTGTGTATTGAATTTCCAATTATAAGCATTTATATATGTAGAAATAAAATAGAATGGCATAGTTGCTAAGAATAGATAGAGAGGGAAAATCCCTATTGTGTAATAAAAAGATCATATTGCAATGAATGATGAAAGATTCACGACAGAGCTACTCTCCCGGAGAGTGACTCGAGGAGCGAACGATAAAAAAAATAAAGTATTTATAATGTTGATGTTATCATAATAAAGGCATTTGCATAAATTGTAATGTAAGTGTTCGATTTAATTTCCATACTTTATAATTATTGAGGAAAATGTGTTCGAATAAAACATTCAGTCTATCAAAATTCGACGAATCTCCAGGCCTGGCGGACTCATGCGCTGCCTGTCACGGGTTGCCGCGTGGATCCGCAGGGTTTGGAGGCGATGTTGTGACGCTGGGGGGTCGGGAAAATTCCCAAAACTTAATTGACGGGGGGTGGAGAAAATGGGGGGTTGGAATATGACCAAAACGTGTAAAAAATGAAGTCAAGAACCAATGTCTAGAATCAACTGCAACTTCCTAAACGTAAGGTAATACAACACAAACAATAGTCAGTTATTGGAAGTCATGGTAGTTTCCTACTAGCCTTCCAAGATTTTAAAAATGTTCCCCTCATCCTCCTGCTCAATGACAGCATTATTGTTAACATCTGTAATGTACGTCTTTACACTTGTTGGAGCCTTCTAAAAGGCCACCTTCATCTTTTTAATGTGTGATTTTCATATTTTAATAAAGACATTAAGACATTTTCTACTTGCCCGCCAAAGTACCTTCTCAAAACTTTGTCATGGGTGGGAGATTACGTAAGAATTAATAGGCGGGGGGGTTCGAATAAGAATGTCCTGGGTGGAAATTTTTTAAATAAGTAATTAGCGGGGGGACGTCTATTAGGCACCCAAAGTTCACCATGTGACTGTAAATAAGCAAATCAGAGGTAATCTGATCATACGTTGCACAGACGAAGGGCAAGGCACCTCAGCCCACTCCGGTCTTTGCTAAATCTAAAAAAATAACATTAAACCCATCCAAATCTGGTTTAAACGTATGCCACTTTTGACCCACATTAATAATTTATTTACCACTTCGGTTTTAAAGTAACATACATCAATCACAAGAAGACAAAATTAGGAAAGATCAAACTTGCAAGACAGTTCACAAGCCATATTGTACAACATAATAAATACACTTGCTATATATTGTGTACTGAAAGCCATCCTATTTTCAGAATACTTGCAAATGGGGCCTTCTGATTTAGACAGACAAACCACGTCTCAGACAACTAACACAATATAAAAATAAACAGTAAACGGCATCCAATAATTCATTTAAGTTGTCTAATATACCCTATATAAATGGATGCAAGCCGGTGTGAGTATGTGGTTGAGATAAATTAACATTTTATCAAAACCATGTGGGTAAAGAATTTTCACCTTTATTTGGAGCCACAAAATGTTGTGATTTTTTCAAAAGATTTAATATGCGATCTTATATACCAGAAGATGTACTGGCACTGGCACTTTTAACAAGGGCAACCAAAAAGTCACAGACACTAGGTCTCAGGAAAAGATTCTAGTACTTGTAGGTACTTTACTAGTATATCAGAATATGATTCGAGCATGGAACTATATTCAATTGCTTCTAGAGTTAAAGTAATTGCTTCATCCTCTTTAGTCAGATTGGGTGGTAGCAGGGAGTGGTAGCATACGTCGTGCATACTTTTCGATTGTATATTTCAAAGGAGAGTAGTTAGATTTTTAGTTGCTTTTCCTTGTTTTTTAGTTGCTTTTTCTTACTAAGTATTACGTAACTGAGGCCGTGTCCCATTTTTGAACTGAAGGAATTGTATTGTAACCCTGGATAGCCTTTCTTGTTACATTGTAATATCTGTCAGCTACCATACTGGGAATCTGATTACATTAGTCTTATGGGATTGCCATTTTGCATAAATTTTCCGTAAATTGTTTAATCAAGCCCGAATTCGGACTACCGGTACTGCTGCTGAACTGTTAATTCGAGCGATTGAAAAACAAGCTGGATTTGACTTCGATCAGATTTGGATTTACAAAAAAAAACAAAAAAAACAAAGCGTTAGAAATCTGAGAAAGATATCCGGAAGTGGGGGGAGAGGGTATTCTAGTTTCCTATTAGAACTTCCTTTCAGGTCTATACCTCTTCTACGAATGATTTTTTCACGCTTTCACATCAGGGACTATCTCTTGTGGCAACATTAATGTCTATGTGCTATATAATATCCAGTATTTTATTATATATTACCCCACTCCGTGGTCGCCAGTATGAATCCACCTTACATCTTCATCTGGTCGAGTGGATAAAATGGGCTTCTACCTGTATTGTAATGTTATCATATAATGTTTCTGCGATACTACGACCCTAAATTCTAGCGGTAAAAAGAAAGTTAGTACCCGACCGTCGAAAATTGCTGGGCATCATCAAAAACGTAGCCGTAACCTGGACCCAGGCCAATCCTGGCCGAAAAGTTGCGGCCGACCCAAAAGCAATCCAACTCCTGGCCCAAAATCTGACGGGGTTGACCATTTCGGATGCGGAACGCTTGGCTCAAAAAGCCATTTTCAACGATGGTGCGATCAATAAATCGGACATCAAACGTGTCATGAAGGCCAAATACGACCTCATCGACCAAACCGGCGTCCTTTCTTTTGAGTACGAAACGGCCGCATTTAAAGACGTTGGTGGCTTGATCAGCCTTAAAAACTGGCTTTCTTATCGAAAAAAAGTGTTTCAAGGGGGCGGAGAGCGCTATGGTCTGGAAACGCCGAAGGGCGTTTTATTACTCGGCGTACAGGGTTGTGGAAAAAGTTTGGCGGCCAAAGCGGTTGCGGGTACCTGGGAAGTACCCTTGTTGCGGCTGGATTTTGGCGCGCTCTACAACAAATACATGGGCGAGACAGAACGAAATTTACGGGAATCACTGACCACCTCAGAGGTCATGGCCCCCTGTATTCTTTGGTTGGACGAAATTGAGAAGGGTTTGTCCGCGGGCGATGGCGACGAAGGCGTTTCCCGACGGGTTCTGGGAACCTTGCTGACCTGGTTGGCCGAAAAGAAGAAGCCGGTATTTTTGGTTG